>CATIWC010001908.1:0-364598 GCA_948472305.1 Vicia faba
TAAAATATTAATTAACGTAAGTTGTTTTCTAACATAACTTGATTTTTTATATTATTAATTTCTAATTCAATTCAAAAAGTTGTGTATTAATTGAGGGGTTGGTAAAACACTCAAACCACATACGATATAATAAACTCATCTTCTAGAACATGTTGAATGAAATAACATGATAGCTACCAATGTCTAAGTAATACAATTATCAATACCATAAATAATAACATCAACATCAACATCAACATCAACATCAACATCAACATCAACATACCTATACAAACAGTCAAAGAGTGAAATATGGATAATGAGATGAAGAAAGCTCGTAAAATATTGATTAATGTAAGTTATTTTCTAACATAACTTAATTTTTCATATTGTTACTTTCTAATTCAATTCGAAAGGTTATATATTAATTGAGGAGTTGGTAAAACACTCAAATCACATACAATATAATAAACTCATCTTCTAGGACATGTTGAATGAAACAACATGACATCTACAATGTCCAAGTAATAACATTATCAATATCATAAACAATAACATCAACATCAACATACATATACAAATACAAATAAAAAATCAATCTTAACATAAACATAACACATTTATCAAACATACATCAACAACAATATTTTTCAACATACCTAACAAAATTATCAACACACTTCAATAAAAATACCTCAAACAACATAAAACTCTTATCAACAAAAACAAAATCATCAACAATAACAATTTTTATCAACAACAATGTACCTTAAACAACAAACAACTTTTATCAACAACAATAAAATTATCAACAACAACATACCTTAAACAACGTACAATATAGTCCTACAAAAATAAAATCATCAACAACATACAACTTTTAACATCAACAACATAACTTAAACAACATAGAATTTTATCAACAAAAACAAATCATCAACAACCTTGTAATTTTTATCAACAACAACATACCTTAAACAACACATAACTTTTATCAACAAAATTAAAATCACCAACAACATAGAACTTTTATCAACAATAACATACCTTAAACAACATACAACATAGCTCAAGAAAAAATTAACATATTAAAAAAAACATAAAAAATATTACAACTCATAACATAAAGAGTGGAAACGTCTACATACCAGAAATGTGAAGAGGAAGTGAAAGAAAGGAGTTTTGTGTAACACCTTTTCTTGATCCATAAGAGCTGAAAGAAATTTTGGAGTTTTTTGAAGAAGTGGTATGCAACCGTTCATGGAGTAAAGATAAGACGTGAGAGAGTGTTAGATTTTTTTAAGAGAGAGACATTTGTTATGTCGTAAAAGAGCAAACTTTCGCATAAATATAAGTTATATTTTTCACCATAATAATTGATTAAAACGACTGTGATTAAATGTAGGTATATTTTACCATGGTTTCTATTTTAGATCGCGGTGAAAGATATTTTAGTTTTAATATAAATATTAAAATTATAAGTGACACACTCATTTGGTATGCCGAGAATAAATATAGATATTATTCATCATATTCTCACTTTAAACACTAGAATTCAGGTTGTCCTACAAAAGAAACAAAAAAAGTGGGAGAAGAATTAGGAATATATCTCAATGAATAAGTGAGAATGCTAAAGTAGGAAAAATATATCACCGAGATCAAATGTCACACAAGGTTGGCCAACATCATGAAGGTAAAAAGTACTCAAAAAGAAAAGGAAGTGTATATAATTCATCGGCTTTAGCCTGGCATATCCCAAGTACCCGAACCCTCTATCTAACATAGATTGATGGAGTGAGCTTTAGATTAAAAAAATGCTCAATTTCATGGATGGATACTTAGTGTAATATCCAAGTTTTAGTAAATTATTTTATTTAATTTATTTTGACTTAATTATGATTTTTGTGTATTTTTATGGGGGATAATTAAATAAATGCGGGTGATATGAGGGGTGTGTGACCTTATGGTGAGAATGTAAAGATTAATTAGAGCAGAATAAAATAATTTAGAATTATTTTATTAATTAAAATAATTTTTTAGTTTTATTATTTAAACAAAATAAAAGAAATAGAGTAATTGTGCCAAAGATGAGGATTAGGGGAAGTTATGGGGAGGAAGAAGTAAGAAGTATGTAAGTTTGGGCAATGTGTAATTCTGAGAAGATCTAACCTAAATATAAAAATTACGAGATAAACCTAGAATGGAGAGAATTGTTATCAGTATGTAGAAAGAAGAGAGAAAAATGCTAGAGGCAAAGGAAAACAAGGGGGAGGCTAAAGATTAAAGGGAGAATCCATCCAAACTAACTTCCAATTCAGATTTCTTGCTAGGAATTAAGGTTAGGGGAGCATAACCTTAATAAAGCGTATATGTGTGAAGGGTAGGGCATAAGAGTTCTTAACCTTCAATAGCTTGATGTGAATATGTATGTTTTTATTGTGTTATCATATGAATCTGGAAATTGATAATCCATTAGTGTCATAAGTTATTATGAATGATGAAATTCGTGTGCCCTTTACCATGAAAATATGTCATGTTTATGTGTTGTGGAATTTGAATGATGAATATGAAATTGTGTGATTTAATTCATGAATATTTGATTTAATTGTTGTTGTAGATGTACCTGTATGTGTTGTTTTGTATTTGGATTTGAAAATCGTGTATGTAGTCGAATTTGGGGGATTGGGGGTGGAATTTGGAGTTCTGGACTAAACTCCATGGCAGAAATCATCGATTCTACTTCTAGTTCAGGGTGACGGGCGTCACCAACGTGGTGGATCGACCGTCATGCGCTTTGAACTGGTGACATACATCATTGGAGGGAGTAACACTCAGGATGTCATTGACCTAAGACTTGTGTAGATGGTCTGATTGTTTATATTAACATGAAAATTTTGATTTTCCGAATTTCGTTGACCATTTGGCTACTGTTAGTCTCTTTTGGGACTAAGATGATGAAAACATAAAAATTTAAAATTATTTAATCGAGAGATTGTTGATTGGTGAAAGAGTTGATGATATATTGAAACTATGTTTGATGTGTCTTTGTATGTATAAGATAATAATCTGGTTGATAATAATTGTTGTATGCTTGAGTTGCTCTGAGTTTATGTTGTGTTGCACATACATGAATTATTATGGTGTGGTAATCTAGAGAAGGGATTATGAGAGTTGTAAATGCATTATGTTAGAATCAGATATGATTCTGAATGCATTGATATTGATATGTATGGTTCATGCATCATTTTAGTTGTGTCAAGAGGCATGATCACTAGTTTAGAGAGGATACTAGTGGCTTGTCCCATGCTTAGAGAGGGGTCTTAGAGCTCAGAGAGGGGTCTCATGGGTTCAGAGAGGGGACTCGGTTCCATAGAGAAACAAATATTGAGTTGGTACCACATGTGTTACACCCCAAAATTTACCCTCTTCTTTTTGACCTATATGACTTATGTTTCATCATACGCAATCATGCATTTTGATGGGATCAAGGTATCTTTGGTTCTCATATTCTTCTACAAGCTATAAAGAGATGGTTATGTTGGCAATCATTGCCAAAATGGTCTCACGCCCCCACTATTTGGGTCACTCAAGCTACAAGGGTTCTCAAACCTCAACACATATATTGTCTCATTAATTCATCAAAAGATTGAAAATTGCAAGTGTTTTGAAGTGAATCACATTTCTCCTATTCATCTCTTGAAATTAGGGTTTTGGCCAGATGAAGTGTGTGGTTCTTGTATGAGCCAATTTGTTGAAGTAATACCCTCACATTATTATATGAGACATCTTTGTTCAAGAAATTCTTCATCATGTTCCAAGGAATTAGGGTTTTGAACTGTGGGCATCATCTCCTAACACAAATGTTCAAAATTAGGGTTTATGATAAAATCAAGATTTCTCCGAGTCTTTGAGAAATACTTGATTCCATGCTTCTCTACATTTTTCTAAGCACCTATGGTTGAAGGATTGAGCACCAATTTTGATTGGAAGAGATTCAATTGGTCAATTGGGGGTAAAATAGTCATTTTGACAAAAGTCAACCAAAGTCAAAGTTGACCAAGTGAACTTTTGGTCAACTAAGAGAGGAATACTCATATTTTGATATCACATGGACATTAGTGAAAGAAAATTAAGAGTTTGGTGGATTTTGGAAGTAACTGGTCAAATAAGCTATCTTAAAAAAGTTTCTAAGTTTGAAAATCTTCAATATTTTATGCTAACTTTAGAAAATCATAACTTTCTCACCTTTAATTTGAAAATACAAACCTTACATGCATGAGAGGAAAAAAAGTTTTTTAACTTTGTTCTTGTAAGCTCAAGTCCAAAAAATGAAAGGAGAAGAAGTTATGAAGCTTGGAAGATATGAACATTATTGACACTTAGTGAAATTTTGAGGTATGGACATAATATCTGAAATCTTCATGGCCAATTTCGAGGATCAAAATGGAATCAAATCAAAGAGACATCAACATGGAAGTTAAAGATTTATTCTTTCTCTTTAATCATGGTTCAAAGTTTTTTAAATTTGGTTCATTAATGAGAGAGATATTGATGTAAGGTTTTGATGTTAGAAGTTGCAAAATTGCCAGCATAACAAGGTATCTCACGCACGTGTTGCCAGACAAGCCAAAATGACCAATTTTCGTGCCAAGATTCTATCATGATTCAAGCATCAATTCATTTTCCTTCCATAACCAATATTGGAGTACATAGCCTGGGCTTTCTATTGATCACAAATTTACCTCAAATGATTGAGAATTGAGGGAGAAATTGGCTTAAGGCTGGAGCAATTTCTAGAGTATCATGTGCACTTCACCTAGTCAGGTGTGTTGGCACTCAAAATCATAAGACTCAAGTTCACTTTTTAAGGACTCCACAAGCTTCCATTGATTTTATTTCTTCACCAAAGTTGTCATGCATGAAGAGGGATTTCTAAATAGCTAAATTTCACTCCATTTGATTAAGAGACGATGAAGATAACTGCATAAGGCTAAGGCAATTTTCATCAGGCATGAGGCATGCAGTGACAAGTCAAAACTTGAGATTTTTATGCATAAAGTGAAATTTTTTCTACACCAATTTCTTACCACAACTCAATTCACATGCCCTATTCTTTTCACACCTCATTTTTTCCCAAATAAGCCAAACAAACTGAAGTGCACATGCATGATCATGCTTCCCTCATGACTTGCCAAAAATGGAAAAATTCTCTCTACTCTCTCTTTTCACCCATGTGCAAGCTGTGACAGCTCATCACCCACACACCTCACACTCACTTACCACTCTCTATTCACTCACCAAAATGCAGTCAAACACTTTCCTTCACATCATAAAACGCAAGCACCCATGTGATTTCATTTTTGATCAAACTTGCTGAGCAAACTTTGATTAACCAGGGTTAATAGGTAACCATGGTTCTAACAGCTATAAGAGAAGCTCTTCTCTTCATTCATTTCACACACAATCAATTCACGTGAAGCACAAGCTGAAGCTCTCTCCCTCTCCCTGAAATTACTCTCAATTTTCTCTCAATTTTGCAAGTCCCGGGTTTCATATTTTCTCAAGAAGATCTCCATTATTTGGTGTTAATTTTTCATATTGGAGCTTGAACAAGTGTTTATGGGTTTCAGAAGATCATCCACTCGATTTGAAGAGCCAGTGGAGCTGCTCCACTAGGTAATTTCTTCAAACTCCATGGATCTATTTTCATAAGCTTTCATTTGTGCTTCCATTTGATTTTAACTTCTATAATTATGTTCATGATGTTGTTAGCTGGCCAAACATTAGGTTTGATGTATACAATTGCGTGATTCTGAGCTTGCATCGTGTTCTGAATTTTGTGTGAAAATGTGATAATCCATGGAAGTTTTATCCAAATTCTGTGTGAATTATGGTTTGTTTGATGTGATTCTTGGTATCACATTGTAGATCTCCATGAGATCTACAACTTTGCTTTAGATTCCATGAGATTTCATGTAGAAACGAGTTTGCTATGTGGATCTGAAGTTCACTGAACACACACGAGCTAGGGTTTCATTTGGTTGTTTAAACAAAGAAGATGAGCTCTGATTGGCTCATTTGAATTCCATCGGGTCCCACCGCGTACGCTTTTTTTCTTTGATTTTATATTATTTTGAATTTTGTTCTTCTTTTCCCTCTTTTATTCAATTAACTTCATGATTTTATTTTAAATAGTTTTGATGATTTAAAAATAAAGGAAAAATTTGACAATGATCTTCAGTGAGTCTATTTTATTTCCATGATTTTTGTTTCAATTTTTCAAAATCGGAAACGCATTATATAAATTAATTAGTTAAATGCGTTTTTCTTGTGAATATTTTTGTTTCATTTGATTTTCGATTTTTTTTAATGATTTTTATTCAACCTAAAAATTATGAAAAAATATGTTTGATGATCCTTATAATTTTCTTGAGTTTTGGATGGTCTCACATCAAATGTATTGGAATTTTAGCTTTGATAAATCAATATTGAAGTTAATTTCCTATTTTCTAGGGTTTTGGTTGATCATATGCAAAGTTTGCCTTCAATTTTTAATTTCCTTTGCCTCTAAATTCAACGTAAAATTTGTTTAAAGTTCTTGGATGAATTAAGGTCATGAAAACAATTTTTGTTGAATTTTAAACTTTGATCTTATATTTTTCACAAAATATTGTTTTTTTTATGATCACCTCACAAATATTTTGTTAAACATGTATAGTTTGAGCACTTTGCTAAGTAGTCTTGATGCTTGCAAATATTTTTCACATTTCCATATTGATTCAAGAACTTTAATCAGTGTTTCTTACTTTTAGAGGCCTTAAGGAATTTAGGATTAAATTGGTGTGAATTTACAAGTCTTCTTTCTATTTTTGATCCATTTTAGAAGTGAACTTGTCCATTGGTGTTTGTCTTGACAAATAGTGCTTTCACTTGGTAATGTTTTAACATGTTTTGATGATAACCTTTGGTCACATATGTGTACATGTGTGCTTAAGGATCATATAAATTGGATTCAAATTATAGGTCCTTTTAAGGTCAATATTTGATTAATCCTTCTTGTGCACATTATGCACTTATCTTGTGAAATCCTAAGGGATTTTGATTGGTATCTTGAGTCGATTTTCATGATTTTGTGTGTGTGAATCAATGATTGAGGGATCATAGGTTCAAGGATAGTATCTTGAGGACTTGATAATCATATGACTCCATTTGGACAATCCTCTTTTTGCCCTAATATTTTGAGTTTACTTCTTTTTTCTTGAGATACAAGGGATGCACTTGTACAACCTATAAGGAACCAATTTACTTGACTTATTCATATCACATGTTATATACTTGAGTTCGTACCCATGAACCATTCAAGTACTCTATCATTTCCCCTTTGTTTAAAGTTATTTGTTCATCTTTTGTAATCATGGTTTAGGAGGATGCTTTTGTGCACTTCTACTTGAGTACCATTGATGCAAATTAGTTGAAGGCTTTTGAGGTTACTTCTGACCTCTAATGTCTTGAATGCTTTAATTAATAAATCATTTGATTCTTTGATTGACACTTCATTATAAATTCATCATGATGACAAGATAGGAGCCACGTCCTTGTTTTGACCTAGTTTGTGTGTGATAGTTTTTGAATCCCCTAAAGGACCATGGGTCCAACATATTTATGCTTAAGTATTGATCTTAACCTCTCTTATCATATCAATTCTCCATGCTTCTATGATCTTTTGGTTAAGCATTCATTTTCTAACCAACCTGGTGACACATTAGAAGCTACATTTGCTTTCTTACTTGTGTTTTGAGCATCGTTGTTTAGTGATTGCTTCATGAGATATTGAGCTATGTCCCATGAATGTATCTTGATGTTGGCTACTGCCCATAACATTTAATAACATTAACTTTAATCTATTTAGATCACAATGCTTGTGTGTATTTAGGAATTATACTTTGCACATTCATTGTGGCCTTTGAGTATGTTATTTTGTTAACATATCTCAAATTTTCAAGTATGATTGATACTTTATGAGGGATTAGCCATTACCCCATGACATATAAGTTATCTTTTTTCCTTTACATGTTTGTCATCAATCTTGTTTGATTTAAGACAAGTACCATCCACTTTAGATGATGTTGATTATCAAGTTATATGACTTTGTTTGTGCATGAAGTTTCATCTTATTATTTGTTGCTCATGAATCTCATATTGAGTTAAATTATTATACAAGTTACAAATTCCATAATTCTTTAATTATTCTTTCATCATTTGATCTTTACTTGTTTAATTTGAACATGTTTGCTTGTCCCCTTTGGTCACTTCCTTTGTGTGTTATGTATGCAACTTTCTTTCTTTTCTTGTGATGTTTAAATTTATTATATTAGAGTTAATTTGATATTTGCCTATATGCTTTGATACCCTCTAATAATGTTCCATCTTCATCTATCCATTTCTTGTGCTTCACTTGCCTTTAGGAGTATGTTAGGGTGTGGCATTGATCAAATCTTGCACTAGCCTTTGTGTGTGCTATAGTAGTGATACCCTAGGGATGTTTATAGGTCAATGGTGTGTTTTAAACTTAAGTGTTTTATTATTACCTCACTCTTACTTGACACACTATGCCATGTTGAATTGATCACACGCTTGTTTCCACTTCACATCATAACTTTGATTGATGCTAGTTTGTGTACCTTAGTGTTTGAATCATATTTTCAATGAATAGATGAACTTATTCTTGACCATGAGGTTTTTTATATGTCTATAACATGTCTATATTTACCTCTTCTTCTTATTCATATTCCCTCTTCTTTTCCTAGTTGTTTGCTTACTAGCAATGCATGAAAACTTATGTCCACTTAGGGTTGATTGTGATCCTTTCCTTGTATGACTTTGATGTGAATCTTTCTCAAGTGTGTTTATGTGATAAATACAAGTTTCTTATGTATTCACTTCTGACTTGTACACTCACTCATCCATTTCACTTCACCTCACTTCCTTATAACATGATATGTTAGGCACTTGACTCCTAAGTCTTCACTATCTAGTGTATTTGCCTAATTGTTCTCTTTTATGGTTTCTACATCCATACCCTTGAAGCATGACCCTTAGGGATGTATCCAGATCTCATTTATGTACTCTTGATTCCATATCATTTCCTGTCCATGGTTTTTCACTTACTTGAGATACAAGTCTTATCTTGTCACTTACCTACACTTCATCTCTTTCTACTATGCCTACTTGTTTGTTTAAGAGGTTGTTTGTTAACATGTAATATATTGGTGATAACTTGTGATGTCTTGAATAATGTTTAGACTTAGGTATCCACCTCTCGTCTCTAATTTTGATAGATGCTTTTGACATGTGTTGAAGTTTTGTCTTCTAAATGCACACTTGCACTTCTACTTGGCTAGTTAGGTAAATTCTTCTACTTCTTGACCCATGTTGCTATGTTTAGGGTAGTCTAAGGTGTTTAACATGGTAGTAACAAAACTTATGTTATACCTTGATATGATTTTATTCCATGCCTCTTTGATTTCTTATCATTTCTCCCTTACTTTCTTATCACATTTACTTGTATGTTTAATGATGTTTTATCATCCTTATCTTTTATTTGAGATTTGATGTTTTGTCATTTTAATGCATGTATTCTTGATGTTTTACCATCTATTCCTTTTCTTTAACACTTGATGCCTTATCATCTTTGTGTGGTGTCTCATCATCTCTTACTTAGGTGTCCACCTATGTGCTTGTTTACTTGATGTTTTGTCATCTTCTATTTGATGTATTACCATAATTGATTCTTGATGTCTTGTAATCCTTGTGTGATATTTTATCATCTCTTCTCCTATCTGTACTTGCTTATCTAAGTATATATTTGTTTGGTAACTTGTCTAAGTTCCCCTTTTGATGATTGCTTGCCTTCTTTATCTTATCTAAGTATTGATTGCTTGCAATTATTCTTATCCTTCTTCTTCTCTTTTATGATATTTGCATGCTCCCCGTAAGACCTTTGGTTCATTCTTCTCTAAGATGAACTAAATAGACCTTGTGTTTGAAATCCATGTATGATAACATTTAGGTAGATATCCCTCTTATCCCAACTTTAGGTCCACAAGCATGACAATAAATAGGATTGAGATCCCCTTTTGTTTAGTCCTTCTCTTTTGCATCCATGTTAAAACTAAAACTTATTTCATAAGGAAATGTCAAAACACTTGATAAATAATGATGCGAACCATGTGTCACGAGCCTTAAGCCATTGGGAGGAGCATGAGGGGGTACATTCCAGAACCTTGTGTTTCTTTCAATCATAGTCTTTAATATGGTTCAAATCACAAATCCTTTTTCAAGGTAAAAAACACACAACAAACCAAAACACATTTTTAGGTGAACTACGAGTGGGTTTCAGAAGTTCAACACCCCCCAGAATTGCTAATAGTAGGCCTATTCCTAAATTTTCTATTTTCTTATTTTTCTTATTCTTTGCAATTTTTTATATTTTTTATATTTTTAAAATCAGTTTTTTTTTTATATAAAATCATAAAAAATCAAAAGGTCATAAAAATTAGAATTAGGTTTTTTTTAAATTATTTTATTAAATTAAATTAAATTAATTAGCTTAATTTAATTTAGGGTAACTTTAACTTATTTTTACAATTAAAATCAATTAGAAAACTATGTTTAAATTCTTGATTTAATTATTTTCTTTTATTCAAACAAAAACACAAAAATAGGCTAATTTAATTATTTTTTCTGAATTAAAGTTAATTAGTAATTAGGTTCTTTTTTTATTTATTTCAATTATTACTTATTTTCTTAAATAACACAAAAACGACAAAAAATGATTTTTCTTTAATCAATTGCAATTAGGTTTAGTCGAGGGTCAAAACCCTAATTTCTCCCGTATTTAATTTTCTGCGCGCTTGTTATTATTTTTGTCATTATTTTGTAACTGTTTCAAGGATGTAATAGTTTAAATTAGGGTTTTAAATTCCACATTTTTTATTTTTACCACAAGGCAATTGTGTAACTGTCAAAGCCATGTAATAGCTAGGTTTATTTCCGCTTTTACTTTCTGCAATCTTTAACTGTCTAATGTATGGCTAATAGGATTGTATGAGAAGAATGCTTGAAATTTAAAACGGTAGATCAATTAATGTGCAAAGACTAAATAACTGAACAAAGTTCACATGCACATGTTCACTCCTAGGGTTTACCTCACTTCGGTTGCCTTTGGTAAACAATCATTAAGCATAGGAGATTTTAGTGGTGGCCCTCCAGTCTAAAGAGATCAAACTGTCCCATTCGAATGTTGCCTCGGAAACGTTGCCTCGAAAAGATCTTAAGACTCTAGGGTTACTACTAATGTTTTCTAACTATTGCTTTAGTGATTGTATTCGTCCCTTTCGAATGTCCCTTACAAACTCCAACGACGGTGCTACCTACTCTTTAATAGTGGGATAATGCTGTCTAAAGGAAATAGAACAGAAACGATCTTCTTTCGAGTAGGTAGATGCTAGTAGGTACTTGCTCAATAAAAACTCTTCACACAAACACCTTTCAAAACAAGTTTTCAAAACAACTTCGTCACATCCTTGAGGACTGATACAAGGGTTATCACGAAGTAAAATATTTTCAAAGCAAGCACACACACAAGCAATTTGAAAAATGAGCAAGTACCTAAGAGCCCATGGAAAACCATGGATAGAAAGGGTGCTAACACCTTCCCTTTCTATAATCTACCCCTCGTACTCAGAAATATCTCGAAAAAAGGTTTTTTCTATTCTTTTTCCTTTTCCATGATTGGATGAAATAAAAGTTGATGGTGATACTTGGTTACCGCGACATTTTGCAAACAAAAAACACAAAACGCAAACCAGTATTAAACAGTCGGTTCTGCCCCCGTATCACAGAACTGGCGACTTTGCTGGGGAAAATATAAAGTGGGGTAAACCATAATATCTAGGTCATATTTAATTGCTTTCTCTTGATTGTCTTGCTTGCTTTATATTAATGGGAACTGTTTGGGTTATTTGATCCTACACCCGGATCTGGGGGACACCTTTTAGGTAAGTAGCAATTAAATGTGATAGAACTATGTTGGGGTATACCAGCACGGTTGAAGCAGTAGCTACATTGATTTGACACTTTGGTTGGTACCGGTAACCCTCGAGTTAATTGGGGAGAGTACGGGGCTTCCGCGTGGTGTCGTGAAGCATCAACTGACCTTAGAACCTTTAATTTCCCAACTTGGCCATTAGAAAGTAGTGAGATAGCCAGCCTCAGTGTAGAGCTGAGAACTGGTTGATACTCGATGCTACACTCATTGAGATCATACTTTCGGGATATTTCAGCCGCAAGAAAATATTGCGTGAGTTGAGACAATGCCGATAAAGGATGGTCAGTAAAATTGAGATCCTCTAGAACCCGGTCACTACTTCTAAGACAGGTTGAAACCAACAAACTTCAAGAGGGTACTACCTTAAAACCCATGCAAGCCTAAACCTAAGGCTGTTTGTGTGACTTGTGTGCTTTCAACTTGAACTACTTGCACAGTTTTATTATCTGACAACATGAGTTCCTTGCAGGTTTTGTTTACAGTCCTTATCCAATAAATTGGTTTTCTTGCCGGGTTTACTTGCTTACATCACCTCGCACTTTTTCTTAAACGCATAGCATACACATCATAACATCATGCCTTAACATTTCCTTAACCATTTCAAGGATCTCAAGGGTTTGTGATGCATGTTATGGTAAATAAGACGTCTAGCAAGGGGCAAGGGGATTTATTTTCCTCTAGCCAATGTCGTCTAGAGATCAAAACACGATAATTTGAGTTAACGGCTATGACCCACTCGATATGGTGAGCTTGACTCTTGAAGAAGGACTCTCAATAACACTAAGTTTCTTCAATTAAGCTGCAATCAAATTCTAACAGTTTCTTGTTTACCCCGCGAGATCCTTGAAAAAATTGCATACATATATCATACATATAATTGCATAACAGGTCTTCCAGTACAGGTCTCTCATGTTCTCGCTATTTATTTCAGCAATGGCTCTCAAACAAGACAACAGAGATCTTCAAACTCAAGAAGCTCAGTTCAGGGACATATTCCTAAACCTATCCAAGGGGCAGGAAGAGTTGAAAATGCTCCCCGTTGGGAACTTGGTCAAGAAAAGTCCTGAAGACAATAAGGACGAATGGATGGAACAACTGCAAGATGAGGTTGATGCAATGAGAACCCAGATGCTGGGGAAAATGGCTCTTATCCGAGGCCTAGCCCAGGGACAAGAAGAGCTGAGAACCATTATCAACAAACTTCATCAAGATGGATACAACTGTATGAAGCAAGCAGTTGAGGCTGGGGACCAAGTTATTGATCAACCTCCAAGAAGACAAGAGTTTGGTTTGGTGAAGAGTGGACCTTTCCAAATTGCTACTACCTCACGAGTCCAACAACAACCTCTCCAAAAACAACAGGTTCATCAGAGTAAACCGGATATATCCAAAAGGAAGTTTACCAAACTCAACATGTCGCTGTCTCAAGCTTTACAACATATGTTGAGGATGAATCTGGTTACGTTGATAGGACCTCATCCGAATCCCAAGACTTCTTCGCCTAACTACAATCCTGATGCAAGGTGTGCATATCACTCCAACAGTCCGGGGCATGATATTGACGACTACTGGAGGTTGAAATACAAAATTCAAGACTTGATTGATGAAGGAGCATTGGAATTCACACAAGATGGTCAACTGGAATGTTTCTGTCAATCCTCCAAGGCCCACCATTTGAAGTGATAAGTTCTAACAAGAGGGCTTTTCGGTCATTAGAATTTTCAATTTGTAATTTTCTTTTGATTGTTCGAATATTTATTCATGTCAAACTTTGTTACTTTATCAATGCATTGCATATGTCTATTCTGAATCAATTAATTCGTATTCACTATATTTAAACTCCGTTCCTTTTTGTGATATTCAACTCTCGACTAAAAAGCTGTAAGCCTTTAGAGGGAGGATGACGAAAATGATACCACAATCTCTATGGTATGCTTTTGAACAGACTCCGCTGACGATGTACAGGCGTTGTTTCAAATCCTAAACAGTGGAGTTACAAGGAAGATAATCCCTAGTCAACCCATTTGAGCCAAAGAAGTAGGAGTTTTATTTTCACACTAATTAAAATCCTTAATCATAACCTAGGGCAGGGTAGTTTTTTTAGTTAATTCAGAGGCACATTCAGTCGCAATCTTCCGCTTCGTACACAATGAATGGCATCGAAGACGTCCTTCTAAATCAAAAGACTGTGATGGTTCTGCATAATCGTCAAGACAGACAGTCATTATCTCTCAAAATAAAAGCCCTCTAAGTCAAAACCTATGAAGGAGACTTAAGAAAAAAAACTAGGGCATCTCGCTGACTGTAATCACAAAAGAAACAGTTCAGGCAAAAGACAGGGATAGTAAAACCAAAAAAAGAGGTTACTACAAATCCTCGGCAAAAAAAAAAGATTACAAAATGACTGCCTTTTTCAAGTAAACTTTCAGTATCCGAACCATCACCGGAACATCAAGGACAATATTCCAGAACTCAACTGGGATTCTAAACGCGCAATTAACTGAGCATAGGACTGAAGAATATCACGAAGAGCGGGTGGGTACAAATAAATTTTGAGTCTTTATCCTTTGTTTCTTGAACTGTGTACCAGGCACGTTATAACCCTTAAAAGTCCTAGCTGAAGCATGGGTTAGTTCGAAAGCATACTGTTACAAAAGGTATCCTGACTCCTGTAGGACTTGCTGTAAATCCTGAGTTGACATCACATTTTACAAAATTTGCTTGTTTTACTGAAAAACACATTTTCAAAAATTTCAAGACAGACATAAGCTTTGCATTCTTAAAATATTATTGTTTGCATATGACTATTTGTTCAACAACATAGAGATTCACATGAAGAATATCTAGTGAAAAAAAACCTTCTCAATAAAAAGGATCACCTCAAGTGGAAAAACATTTCCAACCAAGGGTCATGGAATGATCATTGTCCATCATCTGGGGCAGTCAAGTCAAGATTCAAGGAATCTCTCAAAGATGCCAAATAGCCAGGGGTAGATCTCCATCTGAATCACTTGGGGGCATTGGGCATGAATTCCAGCAACGAATCCTGTACGATCAAGCAAACATCTTCTGGTAGTGTGGCATCACTTACTACTATGGACAGTGACAATTCTCTGTACCCGGTGAACATGGACATAGTCGGAAAATACTACGCATGAACAAAGATCCGCTAGGTTGACATACCTAGGTAAAAATAAGGGCATCCCGGCGAACCAAAAGGTTTTGGGAAAAAGTTAGGGATATACATATGAAAAATCTGTACACCCGGAAAGTCGAAAACCTGAAAAGGCGGTTTGGGCAAAAAAGGGTATCCCGGTGGACTAAAAATCTGAAAAGATAGTCCATGAAAAAATTAGGGATTAAAACGTACGACTATGTCCCGTCATCTTGTCACTTTCCCATCAGTAGAAGACTTATCATTTCGATCGACAGTTACCAAGCACCTCATAAGTTGGGATAACACTCAATCCACAAGGCCTCCGCAGGCACTTTCTCCAGCAGGTACAGGGGCAGAAAAGTCTTGATACGAAGTCATTGTTATATCCTTAGCATGCATCCTAGTAACATCTACACTCCCCAAAAAGTAGAGGCAACCAAAGTTTTGATCTCTGCTTCCCCAAACAGGAGTTACTTTCCCCAGCCAAGCTCTTTCGGAGAGTCGACGTCTATATTCCCCAGCCCAATTTTGTAATTGCAAGCGGTTCATATAGTTTTCACCCGAGCAGAGTTTATTTCTCTGAATACAGAAGCTCAATCTCCAATAGGGCTCATCACTTCCAGCAACGAAATTTCATCCTCGGCTAAATTTGTTTCTCCAGATCGGCAGGTCTACTAACAGAGTATCTCTTCCCTCAAAGTTTGGTCCACAGAGTTTATTCTCCAGTATCTTCTTCCCAACAAAATATTCACAACTCTCCAACAATAATCAAGGATTTATTTTCCCAAATGCGAGCATATCCCGACAGCATTTCATGAACATACATCATGACATACGCATACATGGCATATGCAGCATAATCTCATTTATTTTGAGAACATCATCTCACCCTGCATTTCATGCATCACATACAACTAACATTGAAATCTTCTTGAAGGAAAAGAGGATTAGCTTCAACAAACTCAGCAGTTATACAGATCATATTTACAGACGACTAAAGGAAACTCAATTCCCAAAGTCAAACGGGTCAACTAATTTACGCTTATAACCTTACCCCGGTTCATCCAGCAGTTTTACCCAAATTCCTCACAAGGCAACCTTCCCCAGGTTCCTTCTCACAACCCTACTATCCAGGCTTTCATATCGAAGTAACCCTACTATCCAGGTTCCTTCTCATAAGCCCTACTATCCAGGCTTTCATATCGAAGTAACCCTACTATCCAGGTTCCTTCTCATAGCCCTACTATCCAGGCTTTCATATCGAAGTAACCCTACTATCCAGGTTCCTTCTCACAGCCCTACTATCCAGGCTTTCATATCGAAGTAACCCTACTATCCAGGTTCCTTCTTACATCCCTACTATCCAGGCTTTCATATCGAAGTAACCATACTATCCAGGATCCTTATCACAACCCTACTATCCACACTTTCATATCGAAGTAACCCTACTATCCAGGTTCCTTCTCACATCCCTACTATTCAGGCTTTCATACCGAAGTAACCCTACTATCCAGGTTCCTTCTCACAACCCTACTATCCAGGATTTCATATCGAAGTAACCCTACTATCCAGGTTCCTTCTCACAACCCTACTATCCAGGCTTTCATATCAAAGTAACCCTACTATCCAGGTTCCTTTGCACAACCCTGTTATGCAGGCTTTCATATCGAAGTAACCCTACTATCCAGGTTCCTTCTCACAACCCTAATATCCAGGCTTTCATATCGAAGCAACCCTACTATCCAGGTTCCTTCTCACAACCCTACTATCCATGCTTTCATATCAAAGTAACCCTACTATCCAGGTTCCTTCTCACAACCCTACTATCCAGGCTTTCATATCGAAGTAACCCTACTATCCAGGTTCCTTCTCACAGCCCTATTATCCAGGCATTCATACCGAAGTAACCCTACTATCCAGGTTCCTTCTCACAACCCTACTATCCAGTCTTTTATATCGAAGTAACCCTACTATTCAGGTTGCTTCTCACAGCCCTACTATCCAGGCTTTCATATCGAAGTAACCCTACTATCCATGTTCCTTTTCACAACCCTACTATCCAGGCTTTCATATCGAAGTAACCTTACTATCCAAGTTCCTTCTCACAACCCTACTATCCAGGCTTTCATATCGAAGTAACCCTACTATCCAGGTTCCTTCTCACAGCCCTACTATCCAGGCTTTCATATCGAAGTAACCCTACTATCTAGGTTCCTTCTCACAGCCCTACTATCCAGGCTTTCATATCGAAGTAAACCTACTATCCAGGTTCCTTCTCATAGCCCTACTATCCAGGCTTTCATATCGAAGTAACCCTACTATCCAGGTTCCTTCTCACAGCCCTACTATCCAGGCTTTCATATCAAAGTAACCCTACTACCCAGGTTCCTTCTCATAGCCCTACTATCCAGGCTTTCATATCGTAGTAACCCTACTATCTAGGTTCCTTCTCACAACCCTACTATCCAAGCTTTCATACCGAAGTAACCCTACTATCCAGGTTCCTTCTCACAACCCTACTATCCAGGCTTTCATATCGAAGTAACCCTACTATCCAGGTTCCTTCTCACGGACCTACTTTCCAGACTTTCATATGGAAGTAACCCTACTATCCAGGTTCCTTCTCACATCCCTACTATCCAGGCTTTCATATCGAAGTAACCCTACTATCTAGGTTCCTTCTCACAGCCCTATTATCCAGGCTTTCATATCGAAGTAACCCTACTATCCAGGTTCCTTCTCACAGCCCTACTATCCAGGCTTTCATATCGAAGTAACCCTACTATCCAGGTTCCTTCTCACAACCCTACTATCCAGGCTTTCATATCTAAGTAACCCTACTATCCAAGTTCCTTCTCATAACCTTACTATCCAGGTTCCCTCCTCTTTTATCCCTAAATAACGTTCCACAACATTGTAAGACTAGAACCTGATCAAACACGATTAGTTTCGCATTTCCCCAGTAAATCGCAGTGCAGCTTGTACCTCGACTGGATACGCAATACACTTCCGCTTCCTCAAGCCGGAGTTATTCCCCAGTAGAGTAACAGACAACTAAAGCTCTTAAAACTCTAGTTCTCCCAAGACAGGAAATTAACATCCCCTAGATGACATATTTAAGCCCATCTCCTGCAATTCTCCGTCGCATCCAGGATGGCATCTTTAAGCCCATCTCCTACAATCTCCAATCCTCGACCTCCAAATGGCATCTGTAAGCCCATTCCCGATATCACAAATCAAGCGCCACTTCATGCGAGTGCAAATTTCTGGGCACTCTAGTGCTCAATCATCTTCCACCTTCAGATCACGAAAGGCAGAGCAGCCAATCTACATCCTCAGGTTTAAGAAGATTGAATAGGGGAAAATGTTGTACCCCAAAATTTTCCCTCTCATTTTACTCAATACATGTCAATTGAGGTCCCCAAGTTGCTCAAGGAAGTCCAAGAGTTGACTAGACCAACTCTCTCCTAAGGCAGTATACCTCAAATTAGGGTTTCACTTTTCATCAAGATGCTTGAGTCCAAAGGATACCCAATGCTCACCATTGTCTTAATATGTTCTCAAGATAATCCATGTCAAGTTTCATGCCTTGCACAAGAAGTTTGCCCAGCCAACTGCTCAGATGCTTGAGAATCAACTATACTAGGTCAAAAGTCAACTGTGGCCCACATACAGTCAAACTTCAAGATTTTTGGTCAACATCATCATTTTGAAGTGTTATCCATCATTTTATCAAGGGTTGATCATGATTCCTCAAGGGATGCTCCAAATTCATCAAAACCCAAAAGTTGCTAAATTAGGGTTTTGCAGGAAAAGTCAACCCAAATTTCACCAAGCATAACTTCTTCATACTTTATCATAAATTTTACATCCAAAGCTCATTTTGAAGAGGATAAAATTCCCTACAATCCATCTTCAACCCACAAGTTCAAAATATGTATTCACAAAAAGATATGAATTTTGACATTGTAGGTCATTTTGAAAAGTCAACAAAAATACCTTTTGGGTCAAAGCTTAATACATGAACATGGAAAATCCAATTGAGATGAGACCAAAAGGGTTGCTTAGGGGACACCCTAAGCTTTCTAAAAAGTCAAAGAACACCTCTCTAGGGTTAAAATTGGAGGAGATATGCCTTGTCAAAGTTGACCTTTTTTGCAAAATTGCCAAAAGTCAAATGAGTTCAAAATTGCATTTTTTGCCAAATGGGCCTAACTTTTTATGCTTTCACCTCACTTATAATTTAATACAAGAACCAAATATACAACCTCATGTTATTTGCTTAACTTTTCAATTTATTTTGATTTTTTGTTAATTAAAATTTCAATTAAATCAAATAATTGATGAATAATGGCAAAGATATGATTTGATTTGGTTTTTGGACAGGGTGGTAATCAGAGTATGATGAATTATCAAGGCCAAAACGAATCAAGCATAATTGGTACAAGAAAGGGAAGATTTGGCTCAAAATAACAAGTTTGCATATGGTTAAAGAATCAAATCAAATCTCATCAAATTTCAAGATTTAATCCAAGTTTGTAACCCTAATTCATCCCTAGGTATATATTGGACAAGAACAAAGCAAAAAAGAAGGGTTAGCAATCATGAAAGAGGCAAAGCAAATTCAAAAAATTCAAGGAAAAAGTGTGACTTGATTTCAAGTTTGGAGGCCAATTCAAGCCCTTCTAGCATTGCCAAATGATTCCTGGATCTTCCCAGAAGCTAACTAAATCGATTGCACGCCTCTACACGTCCAGAATCGCTCCCTATCACTCTCACGGTTTGCAAAATTATTCAAATTTGATTACTGCAATTCTTGCATCTTTAGCATGTTTAAGTTACATATTTGTGATCCTCATTGTGTTTGCAAGCTAACTAGATAATTTAATTGCATTTTTGGAGCCTGTACACGCCTTTACCATTGTTAGGGTTTATATGTGCAGTTTAGGGGTTTTGTCCATAGGTTAAATTGGCCAGCAAAAGGGGTACCATGGTGTTCACAAGATCAAGACAAGTTTATCTATGTAATAGATGCCATTTATCATGCGTGTACATGATTTTTGAATGAAACAGGGTTATAGCCATGGCAAAACGTCCGTAGGTAAAAGTGTTTTACCTAAAATGACAAACAGGGAAGAAAACAACAGCGTGTCACAACCTGACTGGCTGGTTTGAATTCTGGCGCGTTTTTGGCATAATTATTATTTTACACCTTTTGTTTTATCTTTTTATTATATTAACAATTGAGACATCCAGCGCAATTGGTCAGAGGAAGGAAGTCAGAAGCTCATGTCCTGGGTTCGACCCCAGGCGTGAGATTTTGGCCTTTTCTCCATTATTTTCACCAGATCCAGCACACCTCACCTTCTGAGGATCATCACGCGCCCTCTGATCTCATCCTCTGGATCCATCTCCAGCCATATCCAGCACACCTCACCTTCTGAGGATCATCACGCGCCCTCTGATCTCATCCTCTGGATTCATCTCCAGCCAGATCCAGCACACTTCACCTTCTTAGGATCATCACGCGCCCTTTGATCTCATCCTCTGGATCCATCTCCAGCCAGATCCAACGCCAGCATACGCATGTCCACCATGAGTCCCCAGAAGATGGTCTCATTGGATCAGTCGCCAGACTCTGGGCCATCCTTCTGGGTTTCAGAAGTTCAACACCCCCCATAATTGTTAATAGCAGGCCCATTCCTAAATTTTCTATTTTCTTATTTTTCTTATTCTTTGCAATTTTTATTTTATTTTATTTTTAAAATCATTTTTTTTATATAAAATCATAAAAAATCAAAAGGTCATAAAAATTAGAATTAGTTTTTTTTAAAATTATTTTATAAAATTTAATTTAATTAATTAGCTTAATTTAATTTAGGGTAACTTTAACTTATTTTTACAATTAAAATCAATTAGAAAACTATGTTTAAATTCTTGATTTAATTATTTTATTTTATTCAAACAAAAACACAAAAATAGGCTAATTTAATTATTTTTTCTTAATTAAAGTTAATTAGTAATTAGGTTCTTTTTTATTTATTTCAATTATTATTTATTTTCTTAAATAACACAAAAACGACAAAAAAAAAGATTTTTCTTTAATCAATTACAATTAGGTTTAGTCGAGGGTCAAAACCCTAATTTCTCCCGTATTTAATTTGCCGCACGCTTGCCAATATTTTTGCCATTACTTTGAAACTGTTTCAAGGATGTAATAGTTTAAATTAGGGTTTTAAATTCCGCATTTTTTTATATTTTTACGTCAAGGCAATTGTGTAACTGTCAAAGCCATGTAATAGCTAGGTTTATTTCCGCTTTTACTTTCCTAAATCTTTAACTTTCTAGATGTATGGCTAGTAGGATTGTATGAGAAGAATGCTTGAAATTTAAAACGGTAGATCACTTAATGTGCAAAGACTAAATAACTGAACAAAGTTCACATGCACATGTTCACTCCTAGGGTTTACCTCACTTCGGTTGCCTTCGATAAACAATCATTAAGCATAAGAGATTTTAGTGGTGGCCCACCAGTCTAAAGAGATCAAATTGTCCCATTCGAATGTTGCCTCGGAAATGTTGCCTCGAAAAGATCTTAAGACTCTAGGGTTACTACTAAGGTTTTCTAACTATTGCTTTAGTGATTGTATTCGTCCCTTTCGAATGTCCCTTACAAACTCCAAAGATGGTGCTACCTACTCTTTAATAGTGGGATAGTGCTGTCTAAAGGAAATAGAACAGAAACGATATTCTTTCGAGTAGGTAGATGCTAGTAGGTACTTGCTCAATAAAAACTCTTCACACAAACACCTTTCAAAACAAGTTTTCAAAACAACTTCGTCACATCCTTGAGGACTGATACAAGGGTTATCACGAAGTAAAATATTTTCAAAGTAAGCACACACACAAGCAATTTGAAAAATGAGCAAGTACCTAAGAGCCCATGGAAAACTATGGATAGAAAGGGTGCTAACACCTTCCCTTTCTATAATCTACCCCCGTACTCAGAAATATCTCGAAAAAAGGTTTTTTATGTTCTTTTTCCTTTTCCATGATTGGATGAAATAAAAGTCAATGGCGACTCTTGCTTACCCCGACATTTTGCGAACAAAAAACGCAAAACGTGAACCAGTATTAAACAGTCGGTTCTGCCACCGTATCACAGTTCGCAACCGCGGCGGGCACAACTAATAAAAACTTTCTTTTTGTATATACTTTGCATGCATTCCTTTTTAGCATTAAGCTTTAGACTTAGACTTTTACACACCCTTAGGTCAGAACAAACTTGAGTGGATCCTGTAGAGTACCACAAATGTGAGATATGCTAATACCTTCCCCTTGTGTAATCAACTTCCTTACTCTTTGTTGTACCCCAAAATTTTCCCTCCCATTTTTACTCAAGACATGCTTATTGAGGTCTTCAATTGCTCAAGGGTGACCAAGAATTGATCAGACAAATTCTTCTCATAAGCAATGAACCTCCAACTAGGGTTTCACTTTTCACAAAGAATTTTGGGTTTCAAAGACCTCAAGTGATTTCCATGATCCCTAATATGTCTCCAATAATGTCCATGAAAAGTTTCATGCATTGCACTACAAACTTGCTCAGTCAATTGCTCAAGTGTTTGAAAATCAATTGTACTAGGTCAAAAGTCAACTATGGCCAATATACAGTCAAACTTCAATATTTTTGGTCAACATAAAATTTTTGAAGTAATAATCATCATTTGATCAAGGTTTGATCATGATTCCTCAAGGAATGCTCTTAATTCATCAAGAGTCAAGAATTGCAAAATTAGGGTTTTCTAGAAAAAGTCAACTAAACTTTGACCAGACATAACTTTCACATACTTCATCCATTTTCCCCCAAACAAAGTTAATTTTGAATAGAATCCAATTCCATAGAATTTCTCTTTTATCCTCAAGTTCAAGAAATGCACCATTTGAAAGATACAAACTCACACATTACAGGTCATTTTTCAGAAAGTCAACAAAAGACACTTTTTGCCAAGACCCTTTACATCAAGATAAAGTCTTCAAATGCAAAATTGATCATAAGAGGGATTGAATTAGACATCTTGGGATTTCCAAAAAGTCCAATATCATCATCATTGGATAAAAATTGAGCAAGTTATGGTTTGCCCAAGTTGGGAAAATTTGGGAAATTTCAAGAATTATGCATTGAGCAAACTTGAACTTTTAGGTTAATGGCCTAACTTCTTGGACTTCAAACATCTTCATAACCTTATGACAGACCTCTAAAATCATTTCTACATTGCCTTGCCATTTCTACCAATTTTATCCATATTTATTTTGTTTTATTCAAATAAAAATTAAATAAAATTGCATAAAATAGTAAATATGGGTTATGGAAATATTGGCTGATGGTTTGAATTGTTTTTGGGCCCAAAATTTAGTGCAAAGGAGGCCAGGTGCATTGCACCTTAAAATGGGCAAGAATTTCCCTTTTTGGAATTTTTTTAATGTGTTTAATTTTGGTTTGAAAGAGGGCCATTATGGGTATATTGTTACCATCTTTGATAGTCCTCTTCTTCCTCTATAAATACAAGACCAAGGCATGAGTAAAACAAATGAAAAATAATTGCTAGAGAGCTCCCACAAATTTCACAAAAAATCGTAAAAGTTGTGAAATTCGAAACTGAGTTTTTCAGCCATCATCCATCCATACCAACTGCCCAGTCGTATTCCTGAGATTCCTAGGAACTTATTCCATCCATTCCCAAGGCTTGCAAAATCCTAGATCACCAGATCCACGCATCTCCGGTTGGTAAGGTTTCTTGAAGTCGAAATTGCATATTCACGCCATGTAAATACCTATTGCATTTTGTTTTTTCTCTAATTTTACTTGCAGATCCAATGTTCACAAGCCAATCGTGTGCACCATATACTATCAAATCACAACCACCCAATCTAGATCCAGCGCTCTCAACGTGCAGTCCATCATGCACCCTCAAAAACCTCCCTCACTGAATCCAATAGCACCTTTGGGCTGACAGCAACTTGGACCCAGCAAATTTCAAATCTTATACCCCCCATATTTCTACTAACATCCAGACCCATTTCATTTTTTGTTTTCTTTTTAGCTTATTTATTTATTTTCTTTATATTTATTAACTTTTTCAAAACCTTTTTTAATAACTATATAAAATTAGAAAAATCATAAAAAGTATGGTTTTAAGTTTTTTTATTATTAAATTAATTTTGTGAATTAATTAATAATCATTTTAACCATTTTTTAAATTAATAGAACTTAGGATTTTAATTCATTTCCTTTTCAAATTAAAAATACCAAAAAGGATTAGAGTTATTTCTTTTCTTTAAAAAATTTCCATTATCATTAATAAATTAACTTTTTTCTTTAAATCTAAATTTAGGTTAGTCAATTTTAATTAAACTATTTTCTCAATTAAATCAAAACAAACAAAAAGATTTCTTTATTCACCTAGAATTGCCTTAGGGTTTTTAGACGTCATTTCAATTTCGCACGCGTTATTTACTTTCACACTTTTTTTCCATACTGATGTATTTGCTTATGGGATGTAATAGACTATAATTAAGACTTGTTACCTTACTGTTTTCTTTATTTTCCCCCAAGTTTTGGACATGTAAATAATCCCCTCCCCGAAGCCTTGTAATAGCTAGGATTTACAATTCATGCACTTTTAATTTCTGCAAATTATTAACTGTTTAGATGCATGTTAACTAGGATTGTATGGCAAAAATAAAACAAAACGCTAGCAAACCTAATGCAAAGACAAAAATAACTGAATAAAACACAATTGTACATGTACACCTCTAGGGTATCCTACTTTGGGTGCCTTCAGAAAAAACAGTCACAACTCTCGAAACGGGAGAGATTTTAGTGGCTAACCTCCAGTTTAAAGATCACAAGTCTCTCAATGACCCTCTCGATGTTGCCTCGGTATGATCTTAAAACCTTAGGGTAGTTACTAAAGTTTCTTGCCCTGTTGCCTTTGGGATTGTATAAACGTCCCTTCGAATGTCCCTCAAACATCTAACGATGGGACTACCCGTCGTACCCCAAATTTGCCCTACCTCGACGATTATGTTTTTAAGATTTAAAAAAAAAAATTAATTAAGGATGGTACAGAAATATCTAATGGCCCATTCTTAAAATTTAAGTCAACTAGGGGGTGCATTTTAATTCAGGGAAATGGAGTTTTCTAAATCAGAAAGACTCGTTTATCCGTAGGCCCATTTACGAAGCATGTTGGCCAATGGCCCATGCGATTCGAATATGGAAATTTATTTCAGAAATAATTATTAAGTTATCAAATTATTAAGTACACTCAAGTTTAAGTTGTTGTTAGTAAAGAAAGGGGGTGTGGAATTTTGATTAAAGGTCCATTAAGGTTTTAGCAGTCCATTTGGCATCTTGATGATGTGTTGTTTTAATAAAAAAGAAGGTTAGTATTAAAACTTTTTATTATAAGAATAAATAAATAAAATATATTGCTTTGTTAAAAAAACATACTATATTTTTATTGCTCATAAAATTTTATAATAATGTTTTCATATAATTCATTTATTAAAAATTGTTGTTTATAAGAAAAGTTGTTGGATCATTTTTAAGAAAGCTTAAGTAATATTTTATTGACTGTTATTATCCAAACGTTTTGTTTTATTAAATATGTTATCTGAGTTTGCAAAAAAGATTTGTGTAATAATGGACCGGTTGGGCCCAGTTTGTATAAAAAATATTGTTGTTTGCAGTATTGTTGTTTTTTGGTAGACATGCTGGATTGACTGCCAAAAATTATTAACAGTAGGCTGGACTTCAAATAATCAACGCAAGGCCCAATTGGAATTGAAATCGTTACTGTATCCATTGGAGAAAAATTGCACACGTTTTCTTGCTACTAACACTTACTGTACGAATTATCCGATTTTTCTTACACTTAGAAACAAATATATAGCATTAAATTAAAAGCCCAGAAAATCTTTTACAAATTAAATCCAGAAAGTTGCAAAAAACTAAATCAAATTTAAAAATGATACAAAATCTTTATAACACTACAAATCTTACATTCAATCAAATCCATAAAATCCTATGTCAGACCAAATTTACAGAAATCAAATTTACTCAAGAATCATAATTTACAGCACAACCAAATCTATTATACAAAAACACAATCAATTACAATCATTTTGTAATCCCTAAAATCCTAAATCAAAGCTAACAATTTGTAACGGGCATCTCTAACAAAACCCTAATAACAAAAAATACTATATATATATATATATATATATATATATATATATATATATATATATATATATATATATATATATATATATATATATATATATATATATATATATATATATATATATATATATATATATATTAAAAGAACAAATAGAGAAAAGGTGGATTTTGACGGTGAGATTACAGAGATACAGAGACGGCGGAGGGTCTTTTTGACAGAAGGAGAAGAACTACGCAGAGACGGAAAGAGAAGAGGTCATAATACCATGACGAAGGGTTAAAGAACAACCCAACGACCTTTGAAGATCCATGTAAGGGCCGATTAGAATTTCAATATCTGAAACCCTAACCGTGTGAGCGCCGCCACCTTGAGCTCCAACACCACCACTATTCCGCCATTACCTGCAAAATCCAGAAGAAGGGGATTAATCTCACATCGCAGGGAACTCGAAATCAGAAACGCAATGGGGTAAAAGAATCGCTTAGCTTTTGTGATTTGGGGCTTGGTTTTGTGGGAGAAGAGAAAGGTAGTAATAACGCCGCCATGAGATTGATAGGGTTAGAGAATGGTGGAAACGGCGAGGAAGGGTTGATGTGCATAAGAGAAAGAAGAAGAACCGTGTCACACTGTAAAACGAAAATAAAAAATGTAAAAAAAACTTATTATTTCTGATGTTATTCAGTATACGTGTGCCCACCGTAAATAGAATGCACCCTTAATTGTGTCCACCTGATCATCACTGGACGACCGTAAGGCCAAGTCCATGGTAAGCTCCATGCACCCTCGCATATGCAATCTGACAGGCCATTCCAAAATCATGTTTTGGGCCTAGCCCAGTTATTTTCCACACCACCTTTTTTCTACAATTTCTGAAGCAAGCCAGCATACACCCCCCTGTCTGAATAAACAAATGGGCGTAGCCTAGACCTACTTGTAACACCCCCCTTATTTTACTACACAACTAGGAACTGCACCCCCCTGAACTTAACAAATTTTATTTATTTTTTTATAATTCAATTATTTTTTTCTATTATATATATATATATATATATATATATATATATATATATATATATATATATATATATATATATATATATATATATATATATATATATATATATATATATATATATATATATATATATATATATATATATATATATATATATATATATATATATATATATATATATATATATATATATATATATATATATATATATATATATATATATATATATATATATATATATATATATATATATATATATATATATATATATATATAATTTAATAACAATAATAATTATCAAATAATGAATTTTATTATTATTATTATTATTATATTTTTATATTATTATATATTGCTATAGTTACTTAAATTTTTACTATTATTATTATTATTATAATTCCTTTTTTATAATAATTATTATTATTATCTTTTATTTATTATTTAAATGTTATTACATGATAAAAAAAATTATTTTTATGTTAAAATTGCATATATTATTTTATATATTATTTGCATTAAATATTTTCTAATCATGCATTAATCAAGATCTTCGCAATTAATGCGATTAAAAATTATTCAACAAATCTTAAAACTATTTTTCGCAATAAACTAAGTTAATCAACTGTTTTTGCAAAAGGGTTTCAAACTAATTTTGACTTACCGCGTTCTCAGTCAAAATCTCCACAATCACTACTCCCGACCGAGTGCGAAGTGATTCAAAATATGTTTGCAAACCCCTAAAAAACACCAATCCATACGAACTACGAATTGGGACTTTGATTCCTCATAAGAGGATACGTAGGCATACGATCAAAAATCGTGGCGAGTATTTCTAATTAAAACTTAAAATCAAGTGTACCCCAAACCTAAACCTAAAGCTTAAGTATCCTTGTGAACAAGGTAGATGAAAGGTTCCTAACACATTCCTTTCGTCTAATTGAGTCCGAAACCTAGAATCTCTGTCTACGAATTAGGGTTTTCTGTTAGGTTCCCTTCCATAGGATAAAAACTAATAGTGGCGACTCTTGATTAAAAAACCAGTTGCTACAGCTGGCGACTCTGCTGGGGACTCTCATTAACCCTAGGTTTAGGTATTTTTGGGTTTCTATTTTTATTTTATTTATTTATTTATGGCATTTATCTATTTTATCGCATTTATTTATTTACTGTCAATTTCTCTTATCATCATATATTTACTGCGTGGCGGGATTTTCTATCTCAAAAATGTTTTCCATATAACCCTTAGAAAGAAGGTTCGCCTATTAGCTTAGGGGGTACATCATCCTTGCGAGTTTATGTGACAACTTCTCCTAGAGTCGGTGGACTTCCGAAAAAGGAATACTTATGGAGAGATATCCTCTTGACGAGTAGGACTTTGGAAGGTCACCCATGACCCTTTGTAACGGCCTTAACCTAAAATCTCATGACGAGACCTTTCACGACTTTAAGACGAACGTTTCGGTCCGTAAGGAGGCTCCACCTAAGGGAGGCCCTTGTGCCTTTTCCCTCTGGTGTTATTCATGACACCCTTAAGGAAGCCACCTTTTGGGAGGGTAGATCAACTGTAGGTCAAGACTAAGGAACCTAACTTATAAGGGTACTTATTACAAAAAGTCTCGTCACTCAATCTTACACCCACGCATTCATATATTTCATGTACTCGTCATACATTCATCATATATTCGTCACCCGTTTCTTTGTCTTAATTCACGGGGTACAAAAAAAATAAAATCAAGATCTTGGTGACTGTCTTTAAAAATGGATACCGAAGGAAACAACTTGCCTGCGTCAACACGCCAAACATGTCTGAAATCAAGGCCACGAAAAGGAAATAACGTGCTGAAGATTTTCTCAAGCTTTGTCAGGTCAAGGTGGATGACTTCCAGATCAGATATCCGCAGGCGCACCCAGAAGACTTATTTCCTTTTTGCTTGATTTCACGCAAATAAAGTTTTGGTTTAAGAATTTAATATTTTTCAATATCTGAATTATATTACCTTCAATGAAGGCATTTTGTTTCCATATCTCATTTGCGTATCTATTTTAAAGATAGTCATCGAATAAAAATAAGCAAAAGATAAACATGTACCCAAGTGAATAAGACATTTAACACAAGAAACCATTTCATGTTCATACGCATCTGTTCGCACACATGCATTCACGAACACCTGCATATCATGTTAAAACTCATTTTTTTCAAAAAAACATCTCTCCAGTTGAACCATTGGTAGGAGAAGATCTCTGCCTCCTTGGCCACCATATCAAACAAGGGCATATCAACAAAAAGCAATGGAGAAAATCGAGGAAACTCAGGCTGCATTCAAAAAGGATATCGACCAATTAAAGGGTGATGTTACTTCAATGAAAGGAGATCTGAGTCAAGTTCTCCTAGCTTTGAAGAACATTATTTACAGGAAAGACCAGATCCCCAGGGCAGCTTTCGAAGAAGTAGCCCAGACTATTGGTGCATCAAGCGGTCACCAACTAAGGAAATAGTTAGAGGTAGGATTCCAGAAATCTGTCATGGCCCAACAAGAAGCTGAAACTGAAGGGTTTGTCCCACCGCCGCCAAAAGCAGGGGCATCTCGTACCCAACAGATTCCGACCAATGATGCAGACAATTACTGGGACATGCAATACGGAGACCACAACTTGGAGGATACCAACCAAGCACCCTCAAAGACGACTGGTACTCATGCTGTTGATAATCCACTAGTGATAAATCAATATAAAGTTGTGGAGGAAAGACTAAAAGTTGTGGAGGGTTTTGACGCTTTCGAAGTAGATGCTCTCGAAATGGGCCTAGTTCCTGATGTGGTGATTCCACCAAAGTTCAAAGTACCTGACTTTGTAAAATACAAGGGGATTACTTGGCCAATAAATCATCTTCGTATGTATTTCAGGAAGATGCATGCCCACGCCCACGATCAGAAGCTGATGATTCATTATTTTTAAGATAGCCCGAGTGGGGAATCTTCAGACTGGTATATGCAATTGGAGAGAATGCATATTCGAACCTGGGCAGATCTTGCCAATGATTTTCTAAAGCATTACAAATATAACCTGGACATGGAGCCTACCCACATGAAACTCCAGAACCTGTCACAGAAGAAAGAAGAGTCATTTAAGGAGTATGCTCAGAGATGGAGGGAGTTGGCATCCCGTGTGCAACCACCACTGTTAAAGATGGAGTTAGTAGACATGTTCATGGGAACTTTGCACGGGCTGTATTATGAGATGATGGTTAGAAGTATCTCTTCTGGGTTCTAAGACCTAGTAACCATCGAAGAAAGAATCGAGACAGGGATAAAAGTGGGAAGATATCAGGGAGACCATCAAATGCTCCCTACAATTCAAAACGGCCTGCTTCAAACTTCACCAAAGGAAAGGAGGGAGAGATTAATGCTGTAGCACCATAACCCAGGGTTGACAACCGTTAGTGATCCCTCTAGGGTAGTAGCAAGGCAGAAGGCCTCCCGGGAAATTTGATCCACTCCCTATGCCACCTAGCCAGTTATTGCAATAGATAGTTAAGGCATCCTTAGTAGAACTCAAGCCTCTATCTCCTTCAATCGGGCCACTCCCATGAAGGTACGATGCCAACGCCAGATGCGAGTATCATGCTAATTCTCCCGGACATACCCTAGAACAATGTTGGCCTTTCAAACATAAGGTGCAGGATCTGCTGGATTCTCAAGACATCACTTTCGAGAAGCCCGACATCACATCAGACCCTATGCCGTCGCACGACGGGCTAACAATAAACGCAATTGAAGTAGTCACTGACTCTGGGGTAAGTAGACAAGCAAACACCCTGATAATCTCGTTGGAAGAATATCGGTCGGAATATGGACTTCTGCTAGAACACATTGAATCTTTCTAAAGAGCTCTACAAAGGCTAGGAGAACAGGGGATAGTCCAGTTCAGACAATACCCTGAAGAAAAATATAAAGCTGCTCTGAAGGGCGAAACACATTTTCCTCCAATCCAAGAGACCTTTGTCAATAATGGAATAGTGCATGAAGGACATGTGGCAAAGATATCCAACAAGGCCAACACCAAAGGGGCAACTGAGTCCATCCAAGAATGCGCCCCCGGAGAAAAAACTCAAAAGATGGACGACCATGGAGATTCATGAGATCTTTTTCTTTCCTAATTAATTTTTTCTTGTTTTCGAAAGAACCTATGTCAAGCCCGAGACATAGGGGTTGCTTGTAAGGGTTTCCCCATTTTGTTTCAGATAATATTTACGATTAATGAAGGTTATATTTTGTCTTCAATCAAGATCCCTTTTCTTTCTCTTGCATTTATATCTTAAATATAAAAATGGCAATACTTTCTCTGCATATGTATTTTCAAATACTTAAATACTAAAGTTGCACCAAAACATGATAAAGTTGCAAATTCATGCCCAAAACCACCGATAATGTTATTACTGCGATCCAATATTATTTTGATGCTCCTATCAACCAAGCTAAAGAGGAAGATGATAAAGATCTTGAACTCTCTGAGAAAATGGTGAGGGAAATAAAAAGAAAAGCTATCAATACGCAACCATATCTAGAGGCTATTAAGACCATTAATCTGAGCACATGGGAAGACCTGGAAGAAACCAAGCTAAGGGGAAATATAAAGTGCGGAGCCACAAAGAAGCTGATCAAGTTATTGTGCATATCTACGGAAACATGCTAAGGTCAAATACAGATGGTGCTGTAAAAATAAGCAACTACAAAATACCAAGATCTGACGAAGAACCCGGGCCAGGGGCACGTTGGATACTCGCGTTCAACAGGGCTTCAAATGCACTGGTGCACAATATAGGGGCAGTACTGACTTCTCCAAAGAATACTCACAAGCTATATACCAATTCAACGGCGAACGAGATACTAAACACCCAATACTGGTTCCATATCGAGATCATGTTTTGAAAACTGACTGCAGGATTTGCAAAAATCATTTTTAGTCACGTCCGACGGAAAGGAAATCAAATGACAGACGCCCTGGCAACTATATCGTCTATATTCAAAGTAACTCGGTCAAACCACAGATCGTGCATCACAAACAAACACTATCAAGAGCCCGCACTTTGTCTTGCTATAAAAAAAAGACCGGATGACAAGCCTTGGTTTTATGACATCAAGGAGTACCTGGAAAAACAAGAACATCCAGAAAATGCCTCCAGCATCGACCGAAAAACTCTACGAAAATTAGCCTCGAAATTCCTTCCGAGTAATGGTATATTGCACAAGATGAACTACGACATGGTCTAATACTCAAGAAGATTCTGCTGCCTTGCCTCGACTCACGGGGTAAACGGACCCCCAATTACGAAGGTCCGTACATAGTCAAAACAACATCCTCCGGTAGTAATCTTGTCTCCACAACAATGGATGGGAAAGAACTACCGCACCCGACAAATTCAGACGCAAAAACACTATGTATAAGAAGCTCGCTAAGCTCGAACCTTAAGCAGGAGACTTAGGCAAAAAGGAGCGTCCCGGTGGATCGAAAACCCTAAAGGGTGATCCAGGAAAAAATTAGGGGCATATAAACAAAAATTATCCTGGCGGATTGAAAACCTGAAAGGGAAGTCCAAGTAAAAGTTAGGGATTTCATACAAAGAAATAAAGAACAAAAAGACTGCGATCTAAGAGCCACGACTACGAACCACGAAGGGAAGGATAGATTGGAATCATACAACTCAGAAGCAAAGAAGATAAGATCATCGAAGGATATGGGGAAACAGCAGTAGCGATTATCATTTTTCATTGCCATTTACTGTTTTAAAACTTTCTGTAATTACCTCTTTCTAGGAATTGCATCTTGTATTCTTGCCTACTCAAGGGAATATCAATAAAATAATTGTTTTCTTTACATCTTTCGAATTATGTTTTTCTTTTCTCAGATTTGCTTACGAAATACTATGATCATTACTTGTGAATATTGTCGTCAAATCATTTCGGGGAATTAACAAAATAAAAGAATTTGACAAAACATCGAAAGAATGTTTTGGTTAGAAAAATATCGAAAGAAAATTCACGCCTACGTCCACCCACATGTCTACTCCTGCATCTGCAATACAAATTCCATACATATGTCCATATCTGCGCCTATATCTATGCTCATGATGCAAAAGTCTACGCCTACACGTACATCTGCACCTATGCTTGCACTCAACAATACCAAGTCCATGCATACATCTACGCATCTGCACACAAAGTCTACGTCCATGTCAGCACCTTTGCCTAACTTGAAACACAAGGTCTACGTTCGCACGCATCCACACACATGTGCACTCATGCCAATCTACACACGACTACACTTACGCCTGTGCTTACAACATAAAGGCCACACATACGCCAATACATACGTCTACGCCTGCGCTCACAACATACAAATCTACGCATAGGCCATTACCTACGTCTACGTCTACATCTACGCCCGCACTCACAATACAAAATCAACGTCCGAATTTTGCTAACATTGTCCACTGTGTTCAAAGTTCAACAATGCTACAACGACACAACATACGACGCCAGGAATTGGTAGCTCTAAGCCAATGGTTTAAAGGAGAGAATGCCAGAAATGGTCTTCATAACATTTCAAGGCATATACGCATCTTACACACATTTCACACATACATTTTGCATATCTAAAGCATATATACCCTATACATTTCAATATTCAATACACTCAGGGTTCCATATCAATGTCAAACATCATACATTACGCATACATGCAACATTTAATACGTATGCATATACATGTATCACATAGAAAATAGACAAATAATCTCACCCTCGACTCAACTATCTAAGGGTCGACCAATGCAATACTTCTCCTATGATTCAACCTGTCACCTCAGTCTTTATGCCGTGACACGTTCAGCCCATCACCTAAGTCTTCCCGCAGTGATGAGTTCCTTACAAGCCCAGTACGTTGCCTCTAAGCCACAATATATTAGTAAAACCCATTACATTGCCTCTAAGCCGCAATGTATTCTCAAAACCCATTACACTGCCTCTAAGCCGCAATGTATCCTCAAACTCCACACATTACCTCTAAGCCACAATGTATCCTTAAACTCAACACATTTCCTCTAAGCCACAATGTATCCTCAAAAATCAACACATTGCCTCTAAGTCACAATGTATTACCCAAACTCAAGACATTGCCTCTAAGCCGCAATGTATTCTCACAACTCATTACATTGCCTCTAAGCCGCAATGTTTTTGCAAAATCTAGATCATCGCCTCAGACTTCATGCAATGATGCTCGAAAACAAAACCTAGCTTATCGCCTCAGACTTCGCGCAGCGGTTTGTGAACCTAATCCATTGCCTCAGACTTCATGCAACAATGTGTTTCATTATGCCAAGTTCCAGATCATCGTCTAAGACTTCATGCAGTAATGTTCGAAGCAATAAATTTAGCTTATCACATCAGACTTCACGCAGTGATTTGCGAACTTAACCCATTGTCTCAGACTTCATGCAGTAATGTGTTCCAAACTCCAGACCATCGTGTCAGACTTCATGCATCGATGTTCGAAACAACAAATTTAGCTTATCACATCAGACTTCACGCAGTGATTTGCAAACCTAACTCATTGCCTCAGACTTCATGCAACAATGTATTTCTTATTCTGCGACATAGATCATCTCCTCAGTCTTCATGTAGTGATGTTCGAAAACCAAATTTAGCTTGTGACATCAGACTTCACGCAGTGATTTGCGAACCTAACCCATTGCCTTAGTCTTCATGCAGCAATGTGTTTCTTTATTCCATAAAATCTAGCTTATCGTCTCAGACTTCACGCAACGATTCGCGAGCCAAGCCCATTGCCTCAGACTTCATGCAACAATGTGTTTCTTATTCTTCAAACCAAACTCATTGCCTCAGACTTCAGGAAGCAATGTACATCTCTTTACTCCATAACACAAACCATCTCCCCAGACTTCATGTAGCGATGCCCGAAAACCAAATCTAGCTTATCGTCTCAGACTTCGCGCAGCGATTTGCTAACCAAACTCATTGCATCAAACTTCATGCAGCAATACATTTTTCTATTCCATAAACACCAATCATCTTCTCAGACTTCATGCTGCGATGCTCAAAAGAAGACAAAAAATTTAACCCATTGCATCAGACTTCATGCAGCAATGCGTTTCTTTATTTCGCAAACACCGATCATCGCCTCAGACTTCATGCAGTGATGCTCGAAAAAATACAAGATTTAGCTCATCGCCTCAAACTTCACGCAACGATTCGTGAATATAACCTATGGCCTCAGTCTTCAAGCAGCCATGCATCATCAATCATTGTTATATTCATCCTCCAAGTGGGTGAATGAGCCAAGACATACATAATTACACTTTTAAGATCAAAGACTATCTGCCTCGTTATCAAACCCGGGTAAGCGATATATAATCAACTTTGCCTACTTCCTTGAGACTCGTAAGGGTATGCTGTATCAGTGCAACCTTACATTTTTCAGACAAATTTTGGGATACTTCAAGTATTCAATAAACTTCCAATCAGAATGCACAAGACTCGAGTTTTCTCGTGCTATTCGAGTGGAAGGTAATTGAATAGGGACAGTTGTCGTACCCAAAATTTACCCTACCTCAACGATTATGTTTTTAAGATTTTAAAAAAATATTTAATTAACGATGATACAACAATATCTGATGGCCCATTCTTAAAATTTAAGTCAACCAGGGGGTGTATTTTAATTCAGGGAAATGTGGTTTTCTAAATCAGAAAGACCCATTTATCCGTAGGCCCATTTACGAAGCATGTTGGCCAATGGCCCATGCGATTTGAATATGGAAATTTATTTCAGAAATAATTATTAAGTTATTAAATTATTAAGTACACTCAAATTTAAGTTGTTGTTAGTAAAGAAAGGGGGTGTGGAATTTTGATTAAAGGTCCATTAAGGTTTTAGCAGTCCATTTGGTATCTTGACGATGTGTTGTTTTAATAAAAAAGAAGGTTAGTATTAAAACTTTTTATTATAAGAATAAATAAATAAAATATATTGCTTTGTTAAAAAAACATAGTATATTTTTATTGCTGATAAAATTTTATAATAATGTTTTCATATAATTCATTTATTAAAGATTGTTGTTTAGAAGAAAAGTTGTTGGATCATTTTTAAGAAAGCTTAAGTAATGTTTTATTTACTGTTATTATCCAAACGTTTTGTTTTATTAAATATGTTATCCGAGTTTGCAAAAAAGATTTGTGTAATAGTGGACCGATTGGGCCCAGTCCGTATAAAAAATATTGTTGTTTGCAGTATTGTTGTTTTTTGGTAGACATACTGGATTGATTGCCAAAAATTATTAACAATAGGCTGGACTTCCAATAATCAATGCAAGGCCCAATTGGAATTCAAACCGTTACTCTATCAATTGGAGCAAAATTACGCACGTTTTCTTGCTACTAACACTTACTGTACGAATTATCCAATTTTTCTTACACTTAGAAACAAATATATAGCAGTAAATTAAAAGCCTAGAAAATCTTTTACAAATTAAATCCAGAAAGTTGCAGAAAACTAAATCAAATCTAAAAATGATACAAAATCTTTATAACACTAAAAATCTTACATTCAATCAAATCCAGAAAATCCTATGTCAGGCCAAATTTACAGAAATCAAATTTACTCAAAAATCAGAATTTACAGCACAACCGAATCTATTACACAAAAACGCAATCAATTACAATCATTTTGTAATCCCTAAAATCCTAAATCAAAGCTAAGAATTTGTAACGGAAATCTCTAACAAAACCCTAATAACAAAAAAACTATATATATTAAAAGAACAAATAGAGAAAGGGGGGATTTTGACGATGAGATTACGGAGATACATAGATGGCGGAGGGTCTTTTTGACAGAAGGAGAAGAACTACACAGAGACGGAAAAAGAAGAGGTCGTAATACCGTGAAGAAGGGTTGGAGAACAACCCAATGACCCTTGAAGATCTATGCAAGGGCCGATTAGGGTTTCAATCTCTGAAACCCTAACTGTGTGAGTGCCGCCACCTTGAGCTCCAACACCACCATTATTCCACCATTACCTGCAAAAGCCAGAAGAAGGGGATTGATCTCACATCACAAGGAACTCGAAATCAGAAACGCAAAGGGGTAAAAGAATCGCTTAGCTTTTTATTATTATTATGATTTGGGGCTTGGTTTTGTGGGAGAAGAGAAAGGTAGTAATAGCGCCGCCATGAGATTGATAGGGTTAGAGAATGGTGGAAACGGCGAGGAAGGGTTGATGTGCATAAGAGAAAGAAGAAGAACCGTGTCACACTGTAAAACGAAAATAAAAAATGTAAAAATAAAACTTATTATTTCTGATGTTATTCAGTATACGCGTGCCCACCGTAAATAGCATGCACCCTTAATTGTGTCCACCTGATCATCACTGGACGACTGTAAGGCCAAGTCCATGGTAAGATCCGTGCACCCTCGCATATGCGATCAGGCAGACAATTCTAAAATCACATTTTGGGCCTAGCCCAGTTATTTTCCACACCACCTTTTTTCTACAATTTCTGAAGCAAGCCATGATACACCCCTCTGTCTGAATAAACAAATGGGCCTAGCCCAGACCTACTTGTAACACCCCCCTTATTTTACTACATAACTAGGAACTACACCCCCCCGAACTTAGCAAATTTTATTTATTTTTTTATAATTCAATTATTTTTTCTAATATATATTATTATTAATGAATTTTATAATAATGAATTTTTTCTAATATTATTATTAATCAAATAATGAATTTTATTATTATTATTATTATTATTATTATTATTATTATTATTATTATTATTATTATTATTATTATTATATATTGCTATAATTACTTAACTATTTACTATTATCATTATTATTATAATTCCTTTTTTACAATTATTATTATTCTTATCTTTTATTTATTATTTAAATGTTATTACATGATCAAACAAATTATTTTTATGTTAAAATTATATATATTATTTTATATATTATTTGCATTAAATATTTTCTAATCATGCATTAATCAAGATCTTCGCAATTAATGCGATTAAAAATTATTCAACAAATCTTAAAACTATTTTTCGCAATAAACTAAGCTAATCAACTGTTTTTGCAAAAGGGTTTCAAACTAATTTTGACTTACTGCATTCTCAGTCAAAATCTCCGCAATCACTACTTCCGACCGAGTACGAAGTGATTCAAAATATGTTTGCAAACCCCTAAAAAACACCAACCCATATGAACTACGAATTGAGACTCTGATTCCTCATAAGAGGATACATAGGCATACGATTAAAAATCATGGGGAGTCTTTCTAATTAAAACTTAAAATCCAGTGTACCCCAAACCTAAACCTAGAGCTTAAGTATCCTTGTGAACAAGGTAGATGAAAGGTGCCTAACATCTTCCTTTTGTCTAATTGAGTCCGAAACCTAAAATCTCTGTCTACGAATTAGGGTTTTCTGTTAGGTTCCCTTCCCTAGGATAAAAACTAATAGTCGCGACTCTTGATTAAAAAACCAGTTGCTACACTACCTAATCACTAATAGTAGGATGACACTGTCTAAAGGAAAAGAGGAAAAGAACAACCTTTCGAGTAAAGTAGATAGCTTTCAGATGCTTGCTCAAACAATTTTTGCACTTACACAAAACTTCTTTCAAAAACATTTTCAAACACTTTGTATACGTTCTCTACCATTCCAAGAAACATTACAAAGTTCGCCGCACTAAGGCGCTTTCAAAAATACTTTTCAAAACACACAAAGCACAAGGTATTTCAAAATTAGCTAAGCATCTAAGAGCCCGTAGATAACTACAGATGGAAAGGGTGCTAACACCTTCCCTTTCCATAATCTACCCCCTTACTCAGAAATAATCTCGAAAGGTCTTTTTCTGTTCTTTTCACCCTTTCCTTTGTTGGATAAAAGAAAAGTCGGTGGCTACTCTTGCTTACCACAACATTTGTGAATACAAATGAAAAACCAGTATAACAGTCCGTTCTGCCACCGTATTACAGAACTGACGACTCTGTTGGGGAATTATAAAAGTGGGGTTACCTTAGAGTTATATCATTTTAAATTTGCTTTACATTGTGTGTTTTGTATGCTTTACTTTTGAGGACTTGTTTGGGTTGTTACTAAAAGAACCTACACCCGGATCGGGGAACATTATTAGGTAAGTAGCAATAGATCGTGGGGACTGTGCGAGGTATACCGACATGGTTAAAGCGATGGCTACGTTAGTGTGACACATTTGTTGGTACCAGTAGCCCTTGAGTTTAGTCAAGGAGAATACGGGGCCGCTGTGTGGTGTCATGAAGCACTAACTGACCTTAGAACCTTTAATTGAACAACTTGGCCATTAGGAAGTAGTGAGATAGTCGACTTTGGTGCAGTCCAAAGTTGGTTGATACTCGATACTACGCTCATTGAGATCATACTTTTGGGATATTCTGGTCACCAATAAAGAGGCTTACACTGAAACAATGCCTGATGAAGAAAGATCAGTGATATTGAGATTACGTAGAACCCGATTACTTTCTAGGACAGGTTAAACCAACTAAACATCAAGAGGGTACTTGCCTATAAACCCCATGCAAGCCTAAACCTAAGGTCTTTTGTGTTTTGCTTGTGTGTGATTAAATTGTTCAAACATAACATGATGCATTATAACATCCATTCTCATTTCACTAACCATATCAAGGATCTCTAGGGCCTGTGATGCAGGTTATGATGAACCAGACGTCTAGCAAGGGGCAAGGGGATTTATTTTACTCTAGCCAATACCATCAAAAGACAAAAGTACAACAACTTGAGTCAGAGGCTATGACCCACTCAACATGGTGAGCTTGATTCTCGTAGAAGGACATTCAATGATACAAAGTTCTTTGATCAAATTTACAATCAAAATTCAAACATTTTCTTGTGTTTACCCTGCGAGATTCTTGAAAACATCGCATAAACATGGCATACATATCATTATAGGTATTTCAAGGACAGGTTTCTTATCTTTTCGCTATTTATTTCAGTAAAAATAAATGGCTCTCGAACAGAATATTAAAAACCTTTAAACCTAGAATGCTCAATTCCAGCAGATGTTCCTGGCTCTGGCTAAGGGACAAGAGGACTTGAAAGAAAAAGGCCAAGAAACCAGTGGGTGTCCTGAATATGGGAAGGAGACTCAGAGGACCGGCCAAGCGAGCTCTAGAATTCGCAACTCCGTCAAACGAGGGAGACAATCAGGAAGAGAAGCCAAAAGAAGAAGACCACAACCCAGAGACCGATGAAGAAGAGGCTGATCACGCGAAATAAAAATATCCTCATGCTAATGACAAATACAAGCAGCTGGAGGATCGTCTTAACGCCATGGAAATTCAGAGGGTACCTGGTCTGTATTTTGAATAATTAGGGTTGGTTTCTGGAGTGGTCATCCCACCAAAGTTCAAGGTTCCCTCGTTTGCTAAATATGACAGGGTTTCATGTCCTAAACTGCATATGAGGTCTTATGTCAAGAAGATCCAACCTCACACCGCTGATAGGAATTTATGGGTGCATTTTTTCCCAAGAAAGTTTATCAGGGACTCAATTGGAATGGTTCTATCAGCTGGAGGGAACTAACATCCGCATCTGGGAGGACCTGGCTGCTGCTTTCTACAAGCAATACCAATACAATGCTGACGTTGTTCCAACCTGTACAAAACTTCAAAGAGTGTTTATGGGTGTTGTACCCCAAAAGTTTCCCTCTCATTTCACTCAATACATGCCCATTGGAATCCTCAATTTGCTCAAGTTTGCCCAAGAGTTGACCAGACAAACTCTCTCATAAGGCAGGGTATCTCAAATTAGGGTTTCCATTTTCCTCAAGATAGGTGGACTCCAAAGGTCTCATATGCTCTCCATGGTATTAATGTGTTCTCAAGACCCTATATGTCAAGTTTCATGCCTTGCACAAGAAGTTTGCTCAGTCAACTGCTCAGATGCTTGAGAATCAACTATATTAGGTCAAAAGTCAAATGTGACCCACATACAGTCAAACTTCAAGATTTTTGGTCAACATTAAAATTTTTAAGTGACTTTCATCATTTTATCAAAGTTTGATCATGATTCCCCAAGGAATTCTCCAAAATCATCAAAACCCAAAAGTTGCTAAATTAGGGTTTCTTAGTAAAAGTCAACCAAACTTTGACCAAGCATAACTTCCACATGCTTTATCAGAAATTTTCCATTCAAAGCTTATTTTGAAGAGGATGCAATTCCCTAAAACTCATATTCAGCCCACAAGTTCAAAATATGCACTCATAAAAAGATATGAATTTCTACATTATGGGTCCTTTTGAAAAGTCAACAAAAACACCTTTTGGGTCAAAGCATCTTACATGAACATGGAAGACTCAATTGAGATGAGACTAAAAGGATTGCTTAGGGGACATCCTAAGCTTTCTAAAAAGTCCAAGAACACCTATCTAGGGTTAAAATTGGAGGAGATATGCTTTGTCAAAGTTGACCCTTTTTGCAAAATTGCCAAAAGTCAAATGTGCTCAAAAATGCATTTTTTGCTAAATAGGCCTAACTTTTTATGCTTGCACCTCACTTATAATGTGGTCCACGACTCAAATATTCATACACACATTATTTGCTTCATTTTTCAATTTATTTTGATTTTTTATTAATTAAAAATTGATTTAAATCAAATAATTGATGAATAATAGCAAAGATATGATTTGATTTGGTTTTTGGATAGGTTGGCAATCAAAATATGCTGAGTTATCAAGGCCAAAACGAATCAAGCATAATTGGCACAAGAAAGGGATGATTTGGCTCAAAATAGCAAGTTTACATGTAGCATGAAAATCAAATAAAATCTCTCATAATTGCAAAGATTCAATCCAAATTTACAACCCTAATTCATTCCTAGATATATATTGGACAAGAACAAAGCAAAAAACAAGGTTTTGCAGGCGTGAACAGGAAGAACAAAGCTTGAATTTTTTAAAGAAAAGTGCAGATCCAATCTTGCTCCATAGGCCGTTTCAAGCGTTTTTGACGATCAAGTCATCTCCCTAGGTACTCACTGAACCCGTAGCAAGCATTTGTAAGGCCTGATACGTCCAGAATCGCGCACTACAACTCTCACGGTTTGCTTATTTTCTCCAAATCGATTATTGAATTTCCTGCATTGTTAATACATTTGATTGGCATATTTGTGATCCTCATCGTGTTTGCAAGCTAACTGAATAATTTAATTGCATTTTTGAACCCTATATCTGCACTTGCCATTGTTAGGGTTTCCAAATGCGTTTTGGGGTTTTTGGCTACTGGCAAAATTAGACCACAAGCTGGATACTGGGATGACCGGGACATCATGGCCGGTTGAACCATGGTCTTCAATTCCATTTATATTGTGTTTTGTGAATTTTTGAATTGCACAGATTTTTAGCCATGGAAGTTGTCCGTAGGTATAGGTTATATACCTAACACGACGGTTCCATGAGGAAGAAGATATGTGTCAGCCAGCCATTCGCCCATTTGAAAATTCGCGCACGTGGGAGTCAGTGACTTGTTTTATTTATATTATATTTTGTTTTCATTATACTAACAATTAAAACACACAACGCAACTGACAATGAGGCATTGGTATTAAGTATAAGGACCTGGGTTCGATCCCAAGTCCCAGCATTTCCTTTATTTTATTTTCTTTTAACAGATCCAGCGTATCTCTCATCTTGGTGTCCACCATACTCCACCAGCATCCAGCCACTTGATCCAGCATAGTACCAGATCCAACACACAGATAGTGAGGGACCATGATGCACCCTCAAGTCAACGCTATAAGAGATCAGGCGCTGACTGGTCTTGGAGCGTTTTTGGGCCTAAAAATTCAGATTTGCACCCCCCATTTGCTAGTACATACAGGCCCAATGTGTTTTTCTTTTTTATTTTCTTTTTAATTTCTTTAATTAATTTCTTTATTTTTTTTAATTAATTAACACAAAAAATTATTATTTTTTATAAAATTAAAAATCACAAAAAATACAGAATTAAATATTTATTCAAATTAATATTTTTTGAAAATAAATTAGGTTAATTAGTTTATTTGTTTATTTTGTTTCAATTAAAATTAAATAGAAACTAGGTTTTAAATTTTACAATTAAATTTCTTTTCTCAAATAAAAACCACAAAAATAGACAAAATCTTTTTTTACAAAATATATTATTTTCTTGAAATTATTTAATTTAGTTTAAATTAGGTTAATTTCAATTTCTTTTATAATTAAAAATAATTAGAATTAGGGTTTTAGTCGTACATAACCTAATAAAATATTTTTTCCAAAATAGTTTAAATATTTTTTCAAGTTGATTTTTAGGGTTTTCAATTTCTCCTCGCATTTAATTTACTGCGTGCATTTTTATTTGTTTTATTATTATTGTAACTGTTTCGAGCTTGTAATAGTTTTAATTAGGGTTTTAAGCTTCAACATTTTTATTTTCAGTCGAGACAATTATGTAACTGTCAAAGCCTTGTAATAGCTAGGTTTATTTTTCACACTTTAAATTTCTGCAAATATTTAACTGTCTAGATGTATGCTAATAGGATTGTATGGCAAGAATATCTGGAAATTTAAACGGTAGATCACCTAATGTGCAAAGATTAAATAATTGAAACAATTCATATGCACATATTCACTCCCAGGGTTTACTTCACTTCGGTTTCCTTCGGTAAACAGTCATTAAGCATAGGAGATTTTAGTGGCTGCCCTCCGATTCTAAAAGATCAAAGTGTCCCATTCGAATGTTGCCTCGGAAATGTTGCCTCAGAAAGATCTTAAGACTCTAGGGTTACTACTAAAGTTTTCTAACTGTTGCTTTAGTAATTGTACTTGTCCCTTTCGAATGTCCCTTACAAACTCCAACGATGGGGCTACCTACTCCTTAATAGTAGGATAGCGCTGTCTAAAGGAAACGAGAACGAACAATCTTTTTTTCGAGTAGGTAGAATCTTAAGTACTTGCTCAATAAAAACTTTTCACACAAACACCTTTCAAAACAAATTTTCAAAACAAACTTCGTCACACCCTTGAGGACTGATACAAGGGTTATCATGAAGTAAAACATTTTCAAAACAAGCATACACACAAGCAATTTGAAATATGAGCAAGTACCTAAGAGCCCATGGAAAACCATGGATAGAAAGGGTGCTAACACCTTCCCTTTCTATAATCTACCCCCCGTACTCAGAATATCTCGAAAAAAGGTTTTTTCTGCTCTTTTTTCCTTTTCCATGATTGGATGAAATAAAAGTCGGTGGCGACTCTTGCTTACCGCGACATTTGCGAATACAAATGCAAACCAGTAAAAATAGTCGGTTCTCCCACCGCATCATAATGGGTTCTAGCGAGGGCTTCAAAGATTATGCCCAGAAATGCAGAGATCTTCCAGGAAGAGTCCAACCTCCTTTATCTGATAGAGGGCTGATAGATATATTCTTAGGTACATTGTTTGGTCCATTTTTCAACCACTTGATCAGAAGCTCTTCGGCTGGGTTCACCGAGCTGATATTGACAAGTGAAAGAGTAGAAGCTGGAATCAGAAGTGGGAAAATTCAGGTGGCTGTGTCTTCAAATGCTGTGAATAATCCTTTCAACGGGAAGAAAGAGGTTAATGCTATGTACGTCCAGAAGGGTTATGGTAAAGAAGATCGTCATCAAGCTGTGGGGGCAGTTATGATTTCTAATCCTACACCAGTGCGACAACAACAATGGGGTAATCGGTGAAGGCAAGACGATCCCAAGAGACAGTTTACCAAAATCAACATGTCGTTGTCTCAAGCATTGCAACACTTGTTGAGGATGAATCTGATTACATTGATAGAACCTCATCCAAACCCCAAAACTTCTTCTCCTAACTACAATCCCGATGCAAGGTGTGCCTATCATTCTGGCAGTCCTGGACATAATACTAACGATTGTTGGGCGCTGAAATACAAGATTCAAAAATATAATTGACGCCAAGGAGATTGAATTCGACCCTCCTGAGACTCCCAACGTGATCACTGCTTCCATGCCGAATCATGGCCAAGATTGAGAGCATTTATTTCATTTGAATTCTAAAATTGTAATTTCTTTTGATTGTTCGAACACTTATTTTATGTCAAACTTTGTTATTCCATTAATGCATTGCATATATTTGTCTTGAATTAATCCATTTGTTTTCACTATACCGAAACTATAATTTTACTTCCTTTTGTGATATTCGACTCTCGATTGAAAGCTGTAAGCCTTTAGAGGGAGGATGACGAAAACGATACCACAATCTCATACAGTGTGCTTTTGAACAGACCTTGTCGACGATGTACAATTGTTTCAAATCCTAAACAGTGGAGTTATAAGGAAGATAATCCCTAGTCAACCCCTTTGAGCCTAAGAAGTAGGAGTTTTCTTTTTCACGCAAATTGAAACCTTTAATCATAACTTGGGGCAGTGTAGTTTCTCAGTTAATTCAATAGTGCACTCAATCGCAAGCTTTCCCCTCGTACACGATAAGTAGTGTCAGAGGTATCATTCCAAAACAAAATATGGTGATGGTTCCGCATAATCATTAAAATAGGAAGTCATTATCTTTCAAAAGAAAAGCCCGCTAAGTCAAAACCTATGAAGGAAACTTAAGAAAAAAACCAGGGCATCCCGCTGACTGTAATCACAAAAGAAACAATTCAGGAAAAAAGAAGGGATAATAAAAAAAAGAGGCCAGTACAAATCCTCAACAAAAAGAAAAGGTTACAAAAATGACTGCCTTCTCAAATAAAATTTCAGTATCCAAACCATCACCAGAATATCAGGGCCAAGATTCCAGAACTCAATTGGGATCTAAATGCACAGTTAACTGAGTATAAGACTGAAGAACATCATGAATAACGGGTTGGGTACAAATGAATTTCGAGCATTTATCCCTTGTTTCTTAAAATGTGAACCAGGCCACATTACAACCCCTAAAAATCCTAGATGAAGCATGGGTTAGTTTGAAAGCACATTGTTACAAAAAGGTATTCTAACTCCTGTAAGGTTTTCTATAAATCCTGAGTTGATATCACATTCTTGAAATTTTTATTTTACTAAAAAATGAATATTCAAAAACTTCAAGACAGACATAAGCTTTGCATTTTTAATACCACTGTTTGTATATAACTAATTGTTCAACAAAAAAGAAATTCGCACGACGAATATTCAATGAACGAAAATCCTCTTAATGAATAAAATCACCTCAGATGGAAATACATTTCCAATAACAGGCCTTTCATAATCAAGAGACATGACATGGTGTCTAAACTTATCTGGGGGCAGTCGTGTCAAGATTCAAGGAATCCCTCAAAAGCATCGAACATCCAGAGGCAGACCTCCATCTGAATCACTTGGGGCATTGAACAGGAATGGCCACGTGCAATCAAGAAAACATTTTCTGGCAGTGCTGCAACACTTACTACTATGGATAATGACAATTTTCCGCACCCTGTGAACGTGGACATAGTCGTAAAATACTACGCATGTAAAAAGACCTGCTAGGTTGACTGGCCTAGAAAAAAGTAATGGCATCCCGACTAGCCAAAGGAGTTCGGGCAAAAATTAGGGATATATAAATAAAACTGTACACCCAACAAGTCGAAAACCTGAAAAGGCGGCTTGGGCAAAAAAGGGTATCCCGGTGGACTGAAAATCCGAAAGGATAGTTCAGGAAAAAGTTAGGGATTAAAGCGTACGACTATGTCCTATCATCTATTCAGTTATTTGACAGTAGAAGGCTCATTACCCTGATCAACATTTACTCAAGACTCCAGGAGTTGGGATAACATTTAAACCATCCACAAAATCCCAACAGAGTAACCACCCCTAGGGGAATATCTTTGCAGAGTTCGTCATCAGTAAGGATACGTTCCACAGTAGGTAGTGAGACAGAGACGTCCTCCCCTAAAGTCACTGTCATGTCTTCAGTATATAACCTAACAATTTTAGACATTCCGACATCTTCTTAATAGATCAAAAGCTTCAATCATCTCCCCAACAACTTAGATATTTCTTCGACTTGGTTCATAAACTTCCTGAGTTCCCTCAATAGGGCTTCATAAAATCCCCAAGCAGCTTACAGAGTTTTCTTTCCCCAGTAGAGTTTATTTCTCTAGCCACGGAAGTCCATCTCCCAGTAATTCAACTTCAACAAATATTGAAGAATCACATTCTTCATCCCCAATAGCAGTCTGGGATTTATCTTCTATCAGTACAATGACACCACAAAGAGCAACTGATACACTCACATATTATAGTCATACAACATTTACAATACATCGTAGCATATGCATAACTAAAACGCATATAACATTCTCATTTATTTTGAGAGCATCATGCAATTCATACATCATGACATCGCATGAAACTGACTTTACCTTTTCAGGTTTCTCAGACAGACGAATACTATCAACTTATACATAGCAGGTCAAAGATTAATGTCTAAAACCAGATGGGGAAACTATATATACGACCAAGTGGTATGAACTCTAGGAGCAGGACGGGTTTACCAACAAATATAGCAGGCCACAGATTAATGCCCGAAACCATACGGGGAAACTATCTATGTGACTAGCCAAAAATAGGCCACAAATTAATGCCCGAAACCATACAGGGCAACTATCTCAACAACCAACAAAAACAGTTCTAGATTAATTCCTGAAACCAGACAGGGCAACTATCTGCAAATAGCTGATTATGGATCAATTCCCAAAACAAGACGGGGCAACTATCTACACGACCACATGAAGTAGTCCTACCCAGGCTCCTTCTAATATATTTCCAGTTGAAGCTTTACACAGGCTCATCCTGAAACAATCTTACACGGATTCCTTCTTACAATTTCCAAATGCAGCTTTACACGGGCTCATCCTGAAGCAATCTTACACAGATTCCTTTTCATCATGAAATGCAGCTTTACACGGGTTCATCCTGAAATAATCTTACATGGATTCCTTCTTGCAATTTTCAGATGCAACTTCACACGGTCTCATCCTGAAGCAATCTTACACGAGTTCCTTCTCATGATCTCCAGATGCAGCTTTACACGGGCTCATCCTGAAGCAATCTTACACGGATTCCTTCTCACAATTTTTAGATTCTCCTTCACACCAACTCATCCTGAAGCAATCTTACACGGGCTCCTTCTCACGATCTCCAGATGAAGCTTTACACGGGCTCATTGTGATCGGTGGAAATAGAACTGAATGCTTTTAGCTGGTTCACGAAATGTTGCGGAAGCAAGAGTCGCCACCGTCTTTTATTTTCTCCAACATGGAAAGGACAAAAGCACAGCAAAATTCCTTATGAGAACGTTTCTCGGTTCGGGAGGTAGATTTATAGAAAGGGAAGGTGTTAGCACCCTTTCTATCCATGGTTATCCATGGGCTCTTAGGTACTTGCTCTTATGTTTTCAAAATGTTTGCTTTTCAAAATGTGAGTGGGTTTGAAAAAAGTTTCTTTGAAAGATTTCTGAATAACTCTTGTATCTGTCCTCAAGAGTGTTTGAAAAATTTGTTTTGAAAGCTTTTTGAAAGTGTCAGTGTGAAAAGATTTTTGTTTGTTTTTTTGAAGAGAGCAAGTATCCATGAGTCATCTACCTACCCTAAGAAATTAGGCTGTGTAAAAGTCCTTAAGGTAGTGCCATCGCACCATTGAGAGGTAGGTAGCACCACCGTTGGAGGTGTTCGGGTCAATTCGATTTTAGGGACAATGTGGTCACCGAAGCAATAGTAGGACACCTTAGAAGCAACCCTAATGTCCTAGATCCTTTTTAATCCGAGGCAACCGTTTCGAGGCAACTGTTTCGAGGCAACTGGATCATGGACATAAGAGTGACCGCTAAAACGTCCTATACTTGACGACCACGTTTCGAAGGCAACGAGTGAGGCGTACCCTAGAAGTGGTGTGTGCATTGTGTGTTGTTTTCATGTTAATATTTTATCTTTGATTAGGGCATTGTGAGCTACGCGTTGTTTTTAATTACCATACATTCTTTCATGCATTTAAGAATTTAGGAGTGCGAGAAATTAAAAGACGGAAAGATAAAAGCTACGCTATTACAAGGCGCGGGTCTATACATCGCCAAAATACAAAGACCTGTTTTTGATAAAGATGCGGAAAGTAAAGAAAAGCGATAAACCTAATTACTATTACATCCTTGAACAGTTACATAATAATCAATAAGAAAATAATGCGCGAAAAGAATTAAAATCTGGACGGCCTCGGGTTTTGACCCTTTGTTTGAAATTAAATTAAATTAGAACCTAATTGTTATTTAATTAAAGAAAAGCGTTTTTTTTATGTTTTTTGTATTTATTATGGAAATAAAGAAAATAAAATCAAGAGAAAACCCTAGTTCTAAGTTTATTTTAATTATTAATGAAAATATTAAAGTTACCCTAATTTAAGCTAATTAATTAATTTACATGTTATTTACAAAAAATAATAGTGATTAATAATGATAATAATAATGATGAAAATAATTAATTAAGAAAAAGATAAAAATGTCAAAAACCTAATTCTATATATTTTTTATTTATTAAGAAAAGAGATTAAATTTTAAACCTAAATTAAACTAAAGTTAATTGTTAACATTTATTTACAAAAAATAGGTTAATGATGCAATTAATAAATAATTAAAAATATTTACAATTTTGAGTTTCTGATTATTATTAGGAAAATTAATTTGAGGTGAAATAATAATAATAATTAAAGTAATTAAAAGAAATTCAAAAGAAAAGAAAATTAAATTGAATATGCAAACCAAGGGGGTGTCTGGCCCATGTGGAGGTGAACTTTGAGGAATTTAGGCCCAAGAAGCACAAGGCCTTGTTGACTTTTCTTGATCGTGTAGATGCTCATTGACTGGAGCATATCATGGATTCCATCTCTTGGCCACTGGATTGGGCACCATGGCCACTTGGCAAGCCAGCGCGTGAGTACGTATGGTGGAGTGTTGAATCATTGCTGCACTAGAATGCCTTGGAAAAAATAAGAATAATTATGTGGGGGACCTGGGAATCGAACCCAGGTCCCAGCGTTTGCCAAGCGTGTCATCCACCATCTGAGCTACCAAACGCGTTTGTATACATAATAATAAAGAAATATAATATATGAAAAGTGCTCATTATGCTGAAACATTAAAAAAGCGCGCTAAGGTTTGAATGCTCCCGTAGCGCTTGGACAGCTATTGTCTTCTTCATCTTTTTCCTGCAAATATAAACAAGATAGCGGGGGTTTTAAACCCCCACTAACTATAATAGTGAAAAATAGCGAATAGAAGAGGAGACAATATAAAAAGGGCGCGATAGGCTGGTTGAATTCGTCTGGTCTTGACGAATTCAACCATGGTCATGACATAGTCCAATTTTTCCTGATGCCTAAAGCCCTAATTGCAAGCTTCAAAAACCCTAAATGTCGTTCATGGTGGATTTTGATTCAGGCAGCGTTAGTTCAATTAGCTTATACCAATCGCTTCAGAAGGTACCTATTAGCATGAATCAAACTAGAAAATAGATTAAAAGCCCATGAAATATGATATGCAGGGTTGAAAAATAAGGCAAACCGTGTGACTCGTGTTCTTCGATTCTTTGCGCGTTTGGACTGGTTCTTGATGCCAAATGCTTCCTGGAGACTCAGGCAATGCGTTTGAATCAAATAGAAGCTTTGAATTATGCTGCAAATAGGAAATCAGTTTTCAAAAATTTCATGAAATTTTGCAACTTAGCTATGGAGTTTTTAGCAGCTTTCACGTGTGTTCTACACTAGGGTTAGCTTGTGCCTTTGTATGTGAATGGAATTAGGTTAAGAATAAGCCCATGAATCCATTGCCATAATGTTTTCAATCCTTGATTTTCAATCATGTAATTTTCAATCTTTTTCCATGAAAACCTTGCCAATTATGGAAGATCTTGTCCCCTTGAGTGATGCACGAAATCTTTAGCATGTGTGGAGTGTATTTGCTTCATAAAAAGATTTGACAACCATGCTTTGATATTTTTCTACAATTAAAACCAATTAAATGAATTAATAATAATAAAAACTCAATTAATTAATTAAAAATAAGAAAATAAATCATTTTAAGTTCAATGGGTCGTGCATAGGCTTTGGGTAAAGATTCAAGAAAGAATTTGAGGCCCATTAGCAAAATTGAAGTGTTTTAGGCAAAGTTGACTTTTGAAAGTTCCCAAAAATTTCCCAACTTCTCCAATGCATATCTTGCTCAATTTTGAAGCTATGAACATGTTCTTGGACATTTTGGAAATGTCTTGAAGTCCTTTAACCAATGCCTTTGGTCCCATGTCATTTTGATTTACCAATCTCAAGTTATGGTCTTTGACTTAAAGTGCCTTTTTGTTGACTTTTGAAAATGACCTATAATGTTGAAATTGATAACTTTTTGTGAGAGCATTTCTTGGACTTGGAGTGTGAATATGAGTTGTAGGAAATGTCATCCCCTTCAAAATGAGCGTTGGATGGGATTTTTCTGATAAACCATGAAAAACTTATGCCTTGGTCAATTTGCAGTTGACTTTTCAACTGTCCAAAAATAGAAACTTTTGCATCTTGAGACTTTTTGAGCCATGCTTGTGGAATCATGATCAAGAATTGATCAAATGATGATTGTGGCTTCAAAATAAGATGTTGACCAAAATTTTTGACTTTTGACTGTCAAATGACCATTTTACCCCTGCAGTTGGCTGTGGAGCAGTTAGGGTTTTTGACAGTGCAACTTGATGCTGTGAGTCTTGAAACTTGACATATGGATGCTTGACAATGTATATAGGCATATGGGACTTGATTGGACCCTTGGAAACCTCAATTTCTTTGCAAGAACCAAAACCCTAATTTTGACTGTGTTATGAGGCAATTGGACTGTGTAACCCTTGAGAGATTTTGAAGCTTGATCTTGCCAAATCTTGAAGAATATGGGAGGGCAAATTTTGGGGTACAACAGTTGTCCCTGTTCAATCTTCTTAGACCTGAGGATGTAGATTGGCTTGCGTGCCTTTCGTAATCCGAAGGTGGAAGATGATTGAACACTAGAGTGCCCAGAAATTTGCACTCACATAGTAGAATGTTAGCAGTGTGATGTAGGGAATGGGCTTACAGATGCCATTTGGAGACTGTTGGTATGTGGATGGGCTTATAGATTCCATCTAGGTGTCGATCGCGTAAGAGATTCCTTAGTGAGAACTTGCATACCTGAGAAAGAAAAATAATTACCTGGCCTGTTACATGGGTTGATCTTCAAACTCTTCATGTAGATATGCCCTGGCTGGATACAGGAATCGAGTCTGGAAAATAGTCGTCAACAGATACACCCTGGCAGGATACAGGAATCGGATCTTCAAACTCTTCAGACGTGCCCTGGCAGGATACATGAATCGAGTCCGGAAAATAGTCGTCAACAGATACACCCTGGCAGGATACAGGAATCGGATCTTTAAACTCTTCAGACGTGCCCTGGCAGGATACAGGAATCGAGTCTGGAAAATAGTCGTCAACAGATACACCCTGGCAGGATACAAGAATCGGATCTTCAAACTCTTCAGACGTGCCCTGTCAGGATACAGGAATCGAGTCCGGAAAATAGTCGTCAACAGATACACCCTAGCAGGATACAGGAATCGGATCTTCAAACTCTTCAGACGTGCCCTGGCAGGATACAAGAATCGAGTCCGGAAAATAGTCGTCAACAGATACACCCTGGCAGGATGCAGGAATCAGATCTTTAAACTCTTCAGACGTGCCCTGGCAGGATACAAGAATCGAGTCCGGAAAATAGTCGTCAACAGATACACCCTGGCAGGATACAAGAATCGGATCTTCAAACTCTTCAGACGTGCCCTGGCAGGATACAGGAATCGAGTCCGGAAAATAGTCGTCAACAGATACACCCTGGCAGGATACAGGAATCAGATCTTCAAACTCTTCAGACGTGCCCTGGCAGGATAAAAGAATCGAGTCCGGAAAATAGTCGTCAACAGATACACCCTGGCAGGATACAGGAATCGGATCTTCAAACTCTTCAGACGTGCCATGGCAGGATACAGGAATCGAGTCCAGAAAATAGTCGTCAACATATACACCCTGGCAGGATACATGAATCAGATCTTCAAACTCTTCAGACGTGCCCTGGCAGGATACAGGAATCGAGTCCGGAAAATAGTCGTCAACAGATACACCCTGGCAGGATACAGGAATCGGATCCTCAAACTCTTCAGATGTGCCCTGGCAGGATACAGGAATCGAGTCCGGAAATAATCGCTCACAGATATGCCCTGGCTAGATACAGGTATCGAATCTGGAATTGCGACAATTGATAGTAATCATCTTTGTATTGATCTTGGTCCTGAAAAGACAAAACGTTAGTTGTATGCAATGTCATGATGTATGAAATGCGTGGTGTCATGATATTCTCAAAATAAATGAGATTGTGTGATATGATGCGTATGTGCATGCTATAATGTATGAAGATGTGATGTTTATGAACGTATTTTTGTCTTAGGAAAATAAATCCTTGACAGATGCCGGGAAGTTAACTCCTGGGCTGATGTTGAGGAATAGAGTTCCTTGTTTCCGCTGGGGATGATGGTTGCAAGTATAAACCGGTAGGAGAAGATGACTCTGTTGGTGAATAAACTTGTTGAGGAGATTACTCTGCGGGGAATTACTCTGTGGGAAGAGAGGTACTTTGCTGAGATGTTGATGATAACTCCGATGGGGATACTGTTGATAAGCTTTGTTGAAAGATCTGACGAACTCCGTTGGGGAAAAGGAAGAACTTCGCCGAGGACGATCTTTCCGTGGCAATTGGCTGAGGATAACCCAGTTATAAGCTCTGGTGGAGTATAATCTTCTGAATAAAGCCGGGGAGAGATATGTACTCTGCAGGTGATAAGCTTCCAGAATCTACTGGGGATAAGCTTCCTGAATCTACTGGGGAGATTGATTCAACTTTCCTGGGGAAACTTTTGAGATTGCACTGGGGAAGTGGCTCCACTGGATATCCGGGATTCCGTCGGGGAACAATCTTAGATCAAGATTTCCGGGGATGCTTGCTAGGAATGTTTGTGTACTCCGTTGGGGAATATTGAGATCTTCTGGGGATACCTAACTTCCTTAAGGCTGACAGTGGTCTAACTCTGCTTGGGGGAGAGCGTTGTTGACTTGCTTGGGATACTGTGCCTTGTTAGGGTTGATTGGAGACCAACTGCTTGGGGAGAATTGTTGATTCTTATCTTACTCGGCGGGGAGTGAAGGTATCAGGGTTACATTCTTCTGCCGAACTTACCTTGGTACCTTGGTGGGTAGAGCAATTAGATTGCTTAGACAACTCATTATTGCCCCTATTTCTGATGTTACCTGTAATTAATCCTTTGTTTCGTATTCAAATATTTATGAGTTAGCAATTAGTGTCAAATGCATATATCACAATTGAACATTGGACGTTCTTTACAAAACAGAAACAGAAAAGGAAAAACAATTGGCAATTTATCTGAAAAGTGAATTTGTATTGATTTTTTTTGGAATTTGCCTGTAAATAGGCATTTATGTACAAGAGGCTGACGTCCTAGTAAGAGAACGCCGCCGAACAAACAAATTTTATACAATTTTGGTGAAAAAGGAAAACAAAACAGCTATGTGAAGAAATATAATCCCACTGGGTTCCCACTCTGCTATCGCCTTTATATCTTCGAGCGTCTCATCACTTTGCTGCTCGGTTGAAGATGAAGCTGACTGATCGATGCCGTCTGAACCTGATAGTTGATACCGGATTCTGGACGCAAGGTGATCCAATGAGACATAGTATTACGCTTTAATCCCAAACTTTTGCCTGGACCGCCCTTTCGGGTTTTCGGTCCACCGGGATACCCATTTTTGCCCAAGCCGCCTTTTCAGGTTTTCGACTTGCCGGGTGTGCAAATTTTTTCATTTTTCATCCCTTATTTTTGCCCGAACCCATTTGGTTCGCCGGGAAGCCCTTATTTTTGCCTAGGTGTGTCAACCTAGCAGGTCTTTATTCACGCGTAGTATCTTTTTACTATGTCTGCATTGGCAGGGTGAGGAAGATCGTCACTATACATGGTGGTTAGAATCATGGCCCCTCCTGAGAACACATGTTTAACCACAAATGGCCCTTCGTACGTAGGGGTCCATTTCCCCTGGGATCACTTTGAGGAAGAATGATGCGCTTGATTACCAGGTCCCCAACTTGATACTCTTGTGGTCTGAATTTCTTGTTAAATGCCCAGATCATCCGTTTTTGGTACGTTTGACCATGACAAATAGCAGTGAGTCTCTTTTCGTCAATTAGGTTTAACTGATCAAGTCGAGTCTGGATCCAATCATCTTCGCTCAAGCCTGCATCCTTCATTATCCGGAGAGAGGGTATCTGGACTTCAATGGGCAAGACTGCCTCCATGCCATAGACCAAGGAAAAGGGGGTTGCCCCGGTTGACGTTCTTGCTAAGGTACGGTACCCATGAAGAGCAAACGGTAACATCTCGTGCCAATCTTTATAGGTCACTGTCATCTTCTGCACAATCTTTTTGATATTCTTATTAGCTACCTCTACAGCCCCATTCATCTTCGGCCGGTAAGGAGAAGAGTTGTGGTGCTGTATCTTGAATTGCTCGCAGAGCTCAGTGATCATCTTGTTATTAAGATTGGTACCATTGTCCGTAATGATCCTTTCCGGTACACCGTATCGACAGATCAGGTTATGCCGAATGAACCGTGCCACGACGTTCTTGGTTACGGTAGCGTAGGAAGCTGCTTCAACCCATTTTGTAAAGTAATCGATCGCCACCAGGATGAAGCGATGCCCATTGGATGCCGTAGGTTTAATCTCGCCGATCATATCAATACCCCACATTGCAAAAGGCCAAGGCGCAGTCAAGACATTCAGAGGTACTGGAGGAACATGCACCTTATCTGCATAAATCTGGCACTTGTGACACGTCCGAGAATGTTGGTAACAGTCGGCTTCCATTGTGGACCAGAAATATCCTGCCCGAAGGATTTTCTTTGCCATGGTGTGTCCACTGGAATGCGTTCCGAAGGTACCTTCATGCAGCTTTGCCATGATTCTTTCTACTTCAGTCTTATCCACACAACGCAGTAAGGTTGAATCATGGTTTCGCTTGTATAGAATGCCATTGCTGAGGAAGAACTTCGCAGCGAACCTTCTCAGAAACTTTTTGTCATTGACAGATGCACCGTCGGGGTATTCTTGAGCTTCCAGATACCTCTTCACCTCATGATACCAGGGTTTCTCAGCTACCATTTCAGCCTTGAGATCACAGCAATATGCGGGTTCATCCATTTTCCAGATAATGATCCGGGGAGCCTCATTGTCCCATTTGACTTTGAACATAGAAGACATCGTAGCTAACACGTCCGCCAACTGATTATCCTCTCTTGGGAAGTGTTCAAAGGTTATCTCTATGAAATGGGGGATCAATGTCAACACACACTCTTTGTAAGGAATAAGGTTTGGGTGTTTCGTATCCCACTCGCCTTTGATCTGATTGATCACGAGAGCGGAATCTCCGAAGACACTCAAAAACTTGATCCTTAGGTCAATTGCAGCTTGAAGACCCATGATGCATGCCTCATACTCCGCCATGTTGTTGGTGCAGTTGAAACATAGCTGGGCAGTAAGTGGAGTATGAGTGCCTTTGGGGGATATGATCACAGCGCCAATACCGTTACCCAAAGCGTTGGAGGCTCCGTCAAAGTGCATAGACCATCGGGATCCTTCCTCAGGTCCTTCATCCGGTCCGGGTACTTCACAATCAGTCACTACCATGATGCTCTCGTCAGGAAACTCAAAGTTCATTGACTGGTAGTCGTCCACTGCCCGGTGTGCCAAATGGTCTGCCAATACACTTCCTTTGATTGCTTTCTGAGTCGTGTACTGGATGTCGTATTCTGTCAAGATCATCTGCCATCTTGCTATTCTTCCAGACAGAGCAGGCTTTTTGAATATGTACTTTATTGGATCCATCTTTGATATTAACAGAGTAGTGTGAGTCAGCATATGCTGTCTCAGCCGGCGAGCAGCCCATACCAAAGCGCAACAAGTTTTCTCGAGCAGTGAGTATCGGGTCTCACAGTCGGTAAAATTTTTGCTAAGGTAATAAATGGCATGCTCTTTTCGGCCAGACTCGTCATGCTGCCCCAGCACACACCCCATTGAGCTGTCAAGTACCGTTAAGTATAGTATTAGAGGTCTCCCTTCAACCGGTGGCATAAGAATGGGTGGTTCTTGGAGATACTCTTTGATTCTGTCGAAAGCGGCCTGACATTCATCATTCCAACGGACTACTTGATCTTTCTTCAGCAGCTTGAAGATTGGTTCACAGGTAGCAGTTAGATGTGAGATGAATCGGGCAATGTAATTCAGACGTCCTAGAAAGCCTCTGACTTCTTTCTCTGTCTTGGGAACTGGCATCTCTTGTATGGCTTTAACCTTGGCAGGGTCCACTTGAATACCTTTGTCGCTTACGACGAAGCCTAGCAACTTTCCAGATCTCACCCAAAGGTGCACTTGTTCGGGTTCAACCTTAGCTTGTACAACTTCAGACGGTCAAACAGCTTTTGCAGATGGTCAAGGTGTTCCTCCTCGGTTTGAGACCTTGCAAACATATCATCGACATATACTTCTATCTCATGGTGGATCATGTCATGAAATAAAGCAACCATGGCACGTTGGTAGGTTGCCCCAGCATTTTTCAACCCAAAAGGCATGACCTTGTAGCAGAAGGTGCCCCACTGAGTAACAAAGGTAGTCTTTTCCATATCTTCAGGAGCCATTTTGATCTGATTATAACCTGAAAAGCCGTCCATGAAGGAGAACACCTTGTGTTGAGCAATATTGTCAACCAAAACGTTGATGTGAGGTAGAGGGAAATCATCCTTGGGGCTCGCCCTGTTCAAATCCCTGTAATCAACACACATTCGGACCTTGCCATCTTTCTTCGGCACCAGAACCACGTTGGCTACCCACTGAGGGTAAGAAGTCACTGCTAGAAACCCGACATCAAATTGCTTCATAACCTCAGCTTTGATCTTCTCGGACATCTCTAGACGCATACGACGTACCTTTTGTTTAACCGGAGGGCATTCTTCCTTGGTAGGCAAGTGGTGAACCACAATGTCGGTATCCAACCCAGGCATGTCTTCGTAGGACCAGGCGAAGATTTCCACATAATCATGCAACATCTGAATCAACTGTTGTTTCACGCTGAACTCTAGATTGGCACCAATCTTGACTTCCTTTCTATCTGTCTCAGTACCCAGATTTACCGTTTCCACTGGCTCTTCATGTGGCTGAATGGCCCTCTCTTCCTGGAGTAACAGTCTTGCAAGCTCCCCAGGCACTTCGCAATCATCTTCACCTTCGTCTTCGGCTAAGTTGATCGGATTTTCGAAGTCATAACTGGCAGTAGCAGAGTCGTTACCAGTGAGATCCAGAGTGGATTGAAACCTGTATAGGTGAGTGTGTGTAAATATAGTTGTTTTGCAATATATAAAGAAAGAAAAGGAGCACAAGGTTTGAAATTCGAGAAACGTCCAATGTTTTTATTCATGATATATGGAAATGACAAGTAATAAGCCCTCACAAATGAAACTGCGGTGCCCCGGGTAAGACACCGGGCCATAAAGTTTCAATTTATTGTTCATTACAAATTAAAAAACAAAGGAGTTCATTACTGAGTAACAAAAGTAACAGGTATGTGGTCTTTTTCAGTCCAATTGTTCAGTCCACTGTCGGTCGTCGGGTAGATCCAGCTGTTGAACTCAGATTCCTCCGCTTCGTCACCATCCCTGATAGCATTCACCCCATGATTGGGCATGGGAGCTGTCACCACATTAGGCTTCTCGGGCACCTCGAACTGAACCTCCTTAGCATCAATAAGGTCTTGAACCTTATTCCTCAGGGCCCAGCAATCATCAGTAGAATGCCCCGGGCTATCAGAGTGATAAGCGCAGCGGGCGTTGGGATTGTACTTCGGAGAGGTTGTGTTTACCACCTTCGGAGCTTCTCTGACGGTTACCAAGTTGGTCGATAGCAGTTGCCGCAAGATCTGCGACAAGGTCATACTAAGTCGAGTATATTCTCTTCTGCGTCTCTCACCCCTTGGTTGGTTAGGTTGCCGAGGAGCGGCAGCAGGCTTTGCAATTACCACCGCGTTGACAGCTTGGCGGCGTTCCAGTTTATTTTGCCTCCTGGGGCCATACACAGCACTGGCTTCCTTTTTGAAAGGCTTCTTTTCAGAACTTGAGGATGCACCTTTCTGTATCTTCCCTGATTTCATCCCAGCTTCTATCCTTTCACCAGTCATAATGAGGTCTGTGAAACCTGCAGAAGAATTACCGATGAGATGGTTGAAGAACGGCCCGGATAGGGTCCCTAAGAACATGTCCACTAGTTCACGGTCGGTTAACGGCGGCTGCACCCTGCCAGCCAGGTCCCTCCACTTCTGCGCGTACTCTTTAAAACCTTCTCCCGATCCTAGCGACATACCCTGGAGTTGGGTACGTGTAGGAGCGAGGTCGGCATTGTACTTATACTGCTTGTAGAAAGCAGTAGCCAAGTCCTCCCAGTTACGAACCTTGGTTCCATCCAGCTGATAGAACCATTCGAGATGAGTCCCTGAAAAACTCTCCTGGAAGAAATGGATCCATAAGTTCTTGTCCATAGTATATGGTTGGATCTTCCGCACATAAGATCTGAGATGTAGCTTAGGGCAGGACGCCCCGTCATACTTTGCGAAAGATGGTGCCTTGAACTTATGTGGGATTACCACACCAGAAGATAGACCCAGGTCTCCAAAATCCAACCCAGACACTTGTTGAATTTCCATGGCATTCAGACGATCCTCTAACTGCTTGTACTTGTCTTCAGCGGGAGGGTATTATTCTTCATTGAAATCGGTCTCGTTGTCAGAGACCACAGGACTAGGAACCCTTCCCCCTTGGGGAATGCCTTTCCCTACAGAAGAACCAGCTTGGTCAGCCTCATTTTGCAGTGTGTTGCCAAACCTCCGGCCAGTGTTGAATAGTACAGTTCTCTTCTTCTTCTTCTTCTTGACCAGCAAAGCCTTCAATTCCTCTTGACCTTGGGCTAAACTCATGATCAACTCTTGGAACTGGGCGTTTTGAGCCTGGAGGGCCTTGATGGATTGCTCAGTAGATGATGCAGGATTCATGATGGCTGCTGAAATAAACAGCGAAGAACATTAAGCAACCTGAAAAGAAGAGTACCTGTGATGCACATGATGAATGGAATGCGTATGATTTATGTTTTCAAAGACAATCGGGATTCAACTTTGTAAACAAAAAGGAAACGCACTTTATTAGATTCAACTTTGAAATTTAGATTGTTCAACAGATTGCCCTTAGGCGTTACCTAAAATGGAAATACTGAAAAGGGAAATAAAACTATAAAAGAACATCCAAAGCTCATCAGTGATCCCAGGGTCTCCTCTTCTCAGTACGGATGTAGTCATTCAAGGCACGCTCATTCTCCAATTGCTTTGTCAGCTTTTGGATCTTCAATTCCTGCTCGTTGAACTTTTCCCGATAAGAATCCCGTTCTTCTTGTAGTTGCATCTAAGACCTCTTTAGTGTATCAACATCAGTAGGTATCTGAGGAGGGAGAACAGTTGGAGGAGCCCCATCTCTATCAGGATACTCAAGAATGATGGGTCTGATGTGAGGCACCAACATCTCATGAGGCCCTGCTCTTCTGGCTCTTCCAAACTGACGGAGAGCTAGACATGGATTATAAGAGATTCCTCCTTGGGTACCAATCAGAGGAACATTAGGATATTCTCCGCAACGATCAATAACAGCTACCTCATCCAAACCCCTGAAAGTCCAAATGATGTAATTATCAGTGAGAGACATTAACCTATGAGCCCAGCCTCTTCCTTCTTTATTCTTCAACACGAACTTAGGGAGGTGCGAAATAAACCACCTCACTAGCAAAGGAATACAACACCATAGAGTTCCTCGTCTTCGGGCAGTACGAGCATAAAGTTGTTGCAGGATATCACCCAAGAGAGTGGGCACAGGGTTCCGAGACATGAAGATCCTTATGGCAGTGATGTTAATGAAGTTATTAGGATTAGGAAACAAGACTAGACCATAGATTAAGAGAGCCAGGATGTCTTCATGCGCCCTGAAATCTAAGTCATTCCAGAAACTGTTAGCTTTACCGATTAGAAACTTGGCCAAGAAACCCTTAACTCTGCTTCTAGTCACCCAGTTGTCCATTACCTCCTTGTGGGTCAAGGGAAGGGCTGCAGCAACCTCCTCAAGCCTAAGAGTCTTTTCCCAACCAGTGAAGGGATTATGCTCCAAGATAGGGATACCCAGCAAATCAGAGAATTCTTCCAGGGTAGGGACCAGCTGGAAGTCTTGAAAGGTGAAGCAGTTATACAAGGGCTCATAAAACTGGGTCAAGACACTCATCAGTTGTTGGTCCCACCTTGAAGTGACTAAACCGAGAAGAGAACCATGCCTCTGGATGAAGGAAGTAGTGTTTGGAATTCTGCTAACCAATTCTTCAAGCAACTCAGGTGGGTGAACAAAATTGAACCGGATAGTGTTCCTTCGCACAGGCATCATGATGTCCTACAAAACAGAGAAAAGGTGAAACCCTCTTGTCTTTGAAATGGTCAGTTCTTATGCAGGATGCATGCAATGTCTATGATGGTATGATGTCATGATAAAGCACACCACAAATATTCACAAAGGCAAACATGATAAGGCACACAAGTCACACAAGACAGCCCTTAAAGTTTAGGCCAGCATGAAGTTCAGGTATTACCCTCTTTCAGTTTGTTGGTTAAGACCTGTCCTATCAAAAGTAACCGGGTTCTAGAGGATCCCAATATCACTGACTACCCTCAATCAGTCATAACTCCAGCATCGCAATCTTTTCTTACGGCCAGAACCATCGCGAGAGTTTAGCCTCAATGGGTGTAGCATACTGCTACTGTTCTATGGCCAAGTTGGGTCAAATTAGGGTTCTAAGGTCGGTTGGTGCTTAATGACTCCTCAGAAGACCCATATTCTCCTCGTTGCAACACAAGGGATATCGGTACAGACCAAGGTGCCACACCAACGTAGCCACTGCTTCACCCGTGTCGGTCTATGCCAGATAGGTCCCTCACAGCTTATGCTACCTAATAGGGTATCCCCAGATCCGGGTTAGGATCTATGAAACTCCAAGACAATGGCCATAATAATAAAGCAAGCAAAACAAAGCAATTGAAAACACAAGTATGAGCTATCCTAAGGTACACCTCACTTTAAGTGTCCCCAGCAGAGACGCCCGTTCTGTGATTGGTGGAAATAGAACTGACTGTTTTTAGCTGGTTCACGAAATGTCGCGGAAGCAAGAGTCGCCACCATCTTTTATTTTCTCCAACATGGAAAGGACAAAAGCACAGCAAAATTCCTTATGAGAACGTTTCTCGGTTCGGGAGGTAGATTTATAGAAAGGGAAGGTGTTAGCACCCTTTCTATCCATATTTATCCATGGGCTCTTAGGTACTTGCTCTTATGTTTTCAAAATGTTTGCTTTTCAAAATGTGAGTGGGTTTGAAAAAATTTTCTTTGAAAGATTTCTGAATAACTCTTGTATCTGTCCTCAAGAGTGTTTGAAAAATTTGTTTTGAAAGCTTTTTGAAAGTGTCAGTGTGAAAAGATTTTTTATTTTTTTGAAGAGAGCAAGTATCCATGAGTCATCTACCTACCCTAAGGAATTAGGCTGTGTAAAAGTCCTTAAGGTAGTGCCATCCCACCATTGAGAGGTAGGTAGCACCACCGTTGGAGGTGTTCAGGTCAATTCGATTTTAGGGACAGTGTGGTCACCGAAGCAATAGTAGGACACCTTAGAAGCAACCCTAATGTCCTAGATCCTTTTTAATCCGAGGCAACCATTTCGAGGCAACTGTTTCGAGGCAACTAGATCTTGGACATAAGAGCGACCGCTAAAACGTCCTATACTTGACGACCACGTTTCGAAGGCAACGAGTGAGGCGTACCCTAGAAGTGGTGTGTGCATTATGTGTTATTTTCATGTTAATATTTTATCTTTGATCAGGGCATTGTGAGCTACGCGTTGTTTTTAATTACCATACATTCTTTCATGCATTTAAGAATTTAGGAGTGCGAGAAATTAAAAGACGGAAAGATAAAAGCTACGCTATTACAAGGCGCGGGTCTATACATCGCCAAAATACAAAGACCCATTTTTGATAAAGATGCGGAAAGTAAAGAAAAGCGATAAACCTAATTACTATTACATCCTTGAACAGTTACATAATAATCAATAAGAAAATAATGCGCGAAAAGAATTAAAATCGGGACGGCCTCGGGTTTTGACCCTTTGTTTGAAATTAAATTAAATTAGAACCTAATTGTTATTTAATTAAAGAAAAGCGTTTTTTTTAATGTTTTTTGTATTTATTATGGAAATAAAGAAAATAAAATCAAGAGAAAACCCTAGTTCTAAGTTTATTTTAATTATTAATGAAAATATTAAAGTTACCCTAATTTAAGCTAATTAATTAATTTACATGTTATTTACAAAAAATAATAGTGATTAATAATGATAATAATAATGATGAAAATAATTAATTAAGAAAAAGATAAAAATGTCAAAAACCTAATTCTATGTATTTTTTATTTATTAAGAAAAGAGATTAAATTTTAAACCTAAATTAAACTAAAGTTAATTGTTAACATTTATTTACAAAAAATAGGTTAATGATGCAATTAATAAATAATTAAAAATATTTACAATTTTTAGTTTCTGATTATTATTAGGAAAATTAATTTGAGGTGAAATAATAATAATAATTAAAGTAATTAAAAGAAATTCAAAAGAAAAGAAAATTAAATTGAATATGCAAACCAAGGGGGTGTCTGGCCCATGTGGAGGTGAACTTTGAGGAATTTAGGCCCAAGAAGCACAGGGCCTTGTTGACTTTTCCCGATCGTGTAGATGCTCATTGACTGGAGCATACCATGGATTCCATCTCTTGGCCACTGGATTGGGCACCATGGCCACTTGGCAAGCCAGCGCGTGAGTACGTATGGTGGAGCGTTGAATCATTGCTGCACTAGAATGCCTTGGAAAAAATAAGAATAATTATGTGGGGGACCTGGGAATCGAACCCAGGTCCCAGCGTTTACCAAGCGTGTCATCCACCATCTGAGCTACCAAACGCGTTTGTATACATAATAATAAAGAAATATAATATATGAAAAGTGCTCATTATGCTGAAACATTAAAAAAGCGCGCTAAGGTTTGAATGCTCCAGTAGCACTTGGACAACTATTGTCTTCTTCATCCTTTTCCTGCAAATATAAACAAGATAGCGGGGGTTTTAAACCCCCACTAACTATAATAGTGAAAAATAGCGAATAGAAGAGGAGACAATATAAAAAGGGCGCGATAGGCTGGTTGAATTCGTCTGGTCTTGACGAATTCAACCATGGTCATGACATAGTCCAATTTTTCTTGATGCCTATAGCCCTAATTGCAAGCTTCAGAAACCCTAAATGTCGTTCATGGTGGATTTTGATTCAGGCAGCGTTAGTTCAATTAGCTTATACCAATCGCTTCAGAAGGTACCTATTAGCATGAATCAAACAAGAAAATAGATTAAAAGCCCATGAAACATGATATGCAGGTTTGAAAAATAAGGCAAACCGTGTGACTCGTGTTCTTCGATTCTTTGCGCGTTTGGACTGGTTCTTGATGCCAAATGCTTCCTGGAGACTCAGGCAATGCGTTTGAATCAAATAGAAGCTTTGAATTATGCTGCAAATAGGAAATCAGTTTTCAAAAATTTCATGAAATTTTGCAACTTAGCTATGGAGTTTTTAGCAGCTTTCACGTGTGTTCTACACTAGGGTTAGCTTGTGCCTTTGTATGTGAATGGAATTAGGTTAAGAATAAGCCCATGAATCCATTGCCATAATGTTTTCAATCCTTGATTTTTAATCATGTAATTTTCAATCTTTTTCCATGAAAACCTTGCCAATTATGGAAGATCTTGTCCCCTTGAGTGATGCACGAAATCTTTAGCATGTGTGGAGTGTATTTGCTTCATAAAAAGATTTTACAACCATGCTTTGATATTTTTCTACAATTAAAACCAATTAAATGAATTAATAATAATAAAAACTAAATTAATTAATTAAAAATAAGAAAATAAATCATTTTAAGTTCAATGGGTCGTGCATAGGCTTTGGGTAAAGATTCAAGAAAGAATTTGAGGCCCATTAGCAAAATTGAAGTGTTTTAGGCAAAGTTGACTTTTGAAAGTTCCCAAAAATTTCCCAACTTCTCCAATGCATATCTTGCTCAATTTTGAAGCTATGAACATGTTCTTGGACATTTTGGAAAGGTCTTGAAGTCCTCTAACCAATTCCTTTTGTCCCATGTCATTTTGATTTACCAATCTCAAGTTATGGTCTTTGACTTAAAGTGCCTTTTTGTTGACTTTTGAAAATGACCTATAATGTTGAAATTGATAACTTTTTGTGAGAGCATTTCTTGTACTTGGAGTGTGAAGATGAGTTGTAGGAAATGTCATCCCCTTAAAAATGAGCTTTGGATGGGATTTTTCTGATAAACCATGAAAAAGTTATGCCTTGGTCAATTTGCAGTTGACTTTTCAACTGTCCAAAAATAGAAACTTTTGCATCTTGAGACTTTTTGAGCCATGCTTGTGGAATCATGATCAAGAATTGATCAAATGATGATTGTGGCTTCAAAATAAGATGTTGACCAAAAATTTTGACTTTTGACTGTCAAATGACCATTTTACCCCTGCAGTTGACTGTGGAGCAATTAGGGTTTTTGACTGTGCAACTTGATGCTGTGAGTCTTGAAACTTGACATATGGATGTTTGACAATGTATATAGGCATATGGGACTTGATTGGACCCTTGGAAACCTCAATTTCTTTGCAAGAACCAAAACCCTAATTTTGACTGTGTTATGAGGCAATTGGACTGTGCAACCCTTGAGAGATTTTGAAGCTTGATCTTGCCAAATCTTGAAGAATATGGGAGGGGAAATTTTGGGGTACAACACTCATCCTAAATCAATCTTACACAGGTTCCTTCTCATAATCTCCAGATGCAGCTTTACACAGTCTCATCCTAAAACAATCTTACACGGATTCCTTCTCCTTCTAAAATGCAGCTTTACAGGGGCTCTTCCTGAAGCAATCTTACATGGGTTCCCTCTAATAACCTTTCAGATGCATCTTTACACAGGCTCATCCTGAAACAATCTTACACGGATTCCTTCTCACAATTTCCAAATGCAGCTTTACACGGGCTCATCCTGAAGCAATCTTACACGGATTCCTCTCCTCCTGAAATGCAGCTTTACATAGGCTCTTCCTTAAGCAATATTACACGGGTTCCCTCTAATAACCTTTCAGATGCAGCTTTACACAGGCTCATCCTGAAGCCATCTTACACGGATTCCTTCTCCTCCTTAAATGCAGCTTTACACGGGCTCTCCCTGGAGCAATCTTACACGAGTTCCCTCTAATAACCTCTCAGATGCAGCTTCACACGGGCTCATCCTGAAGCGATCTTACACAAGTTCCTACTATGACATTTCCAGATGTAGTCTAACACGGGCTCATCTTGAAGAAATCTCACACAATTTCCTACTAAGACATTTCCAAGTATAGTCTAACACAGGCTCATCCTGAAGCAGCCTTACGTGTAACGCCCGTAATTAAATTAAATTATTTTTAGATTATTTGTGAAGTTGTGTTATGATGATAAATGTTGTGTTATGATTAATTGAATTGATCTATTCTATTAAGTTGTGGAATAATATTAGAATAATATTATTGGTTGATGTGGGCTTATTTTTAAGGATTAGAAGTAGTAGAAAGAGGGTGTAGGAGTTTTAAGCCCATTAAGACATTATGAGAATTATAGGGTTATTATATTAGTTATTTAGAATTAATAACGAAAATAAGTAGCAGTAAGAAGAAAAGAAAATAAGGGTTGGAAGAGAGAAAGAGAACGTGAAAGTTGCAGAAAAGAAGGAAAAGAGGCAGAACAGAATTCAATCGGAAAAGTTGTAGAGCAACCTTCAATCCAAGGTAAGGGTGGGGTTATGACTTTATAATAGGGTTTTATGATGAGTGGTATATGGGATTGGATTTGGAAGAAATTGTTTTGTTTGTGATTGATATGTATGTATTGATGTTTCACGAGAAATCAATGATTTAGAGATGAATAATGATGCCCTAATGTTGTATAATTGATGTAGAAACATAGGATTATTATAATTGATGATTACCTATGGTTAGAGGATGTTTTTAGGACCTAGGGCAGAGAAATCAAAGTGAAAACACAGTGAAATCGCAGAATATATTCATCAAAGATCAGTATGAGTCGACCTCAAAGGCCATGCGTCGACATATGCAGGATTTAAGACTCAGGATGAGTCGATACATAGGATCATGTGTCGATACATGCAGTGTTTCAGACTCAGTATGAGTCGACACAAGGGGATTATGCATCGACTCATCAGGATTTCAGACCAGTACGCATCGACTCAAAGAAGTATGCATCGACTTATGCAGTCCAATTTTTGACAGATTCTTCCAAAGGCTGTAACTTGAGTATCCGGACTCCGTTTGAGGTGTCGTTTTAAGCGTTGGATAGCTAACTCGATGAACTTCATTCTTAAGGATTAAAATTAAGGATAAGAAGAATAATCCTAGTACCCAAATTAGGATAGAGTTAGCTTCCCGCGTTAAATCGCTATGATGATTTCATGAAGTATGATGAGGATAAGACGATCATAGATTATTGCTTGGTTCATAACAGTAAGATTAATAATAATAATAATAATGATGTAGCATTGTAGTATAATAATATTTAGAGGTTTGGTAATTAGATATAAGCATGAGATGATTAATTAATTATGGGCATTATCATGTTGTAGGCCTATGGCCAACGTTGAGGGATTATCGATCTGTCGTTGTATTGTCGTTATGGCTGAGTGGTTGTGGAATTATGTTGATGAATTATGTTGATGAATTATGTTGATGAATTATGTTGATGAATTATGTTGATGAATTATGTTGATGAATTATGTGGATGAATTATGTTGATGAATTATGTTGATGAATTATGTTGATGAATTATGTTGATGAATGATGTTGAGATGCCTCTAATAATTGGCAGTTATTAAGTTGTAGGCTTCTGGACAACGATGATGTTGTGTTGAGATGTTGTTTAATTGTGGTTGTTGTTACTACATTCATGATTGTGTCGCATACATTGCATATCAAGATAGAGTTGATGCTCATTAAGATGGTCTGTATTGGCAAACATTGAGATGAAGGCTTATGCCTTGTTGATGCCTCTATTTATTGGAAATTATTTTGAGATGGAAGTTCTTATCCAATGGTACCACATGCATTTGCATAGTATTGAGTCACATTATATGATTTCATAAAGAAGTTGTGTATTGATGCGGTAAATGTTGTATATTGTTCGTGTTTTGTTGCGATTATTGTGGTTTATAAGATGTGAAGTGGTGATATCATGTGATCTGATTTAATATATTATTTATCATACATTTTATTATATTTTTAGATATCCCACCCCTTCTATTTGAATGTTACCCTTATGTTGGTAACGTGCAGGTAATCCAAAGTGAAGGCAGTATACCTTCAGTAGTTCGAGTCGGTGTCATTGTTCTGATACGTATCACTCGGGGGATGAACGCTTGTTGCTTTCAGTTATTGATTATTTCAGTTGTTGAAATTTAATTTAATTGTTGCTAAGTATGTGTTATTTTGAAGTTGCTGAAATGTTGGGAAAGGATGTTGTTATGATTCCGCTGCGTAGTTGTTCAAGTTGTTGAATTAAGAGATTAAATTATTTTGTGGTTGGTTCATCTGAAGTTTTAAAAGTGTTATGTATCCATGTTGAATGCAATGGTTTTTAAGATGAATTTGTGGCATCCTGATTCAATTGTATGAATTTTATAACTCTTATTTACATTTATAATTATCGGGTAGAATTGGGGTGTTACATTACGTGATTGCCTTCTAATACATTTCTGGATGCAGCTTGACACATGCTCTATCCAGCATTTCATTCAGATAAAACTAGACACAGGTTCATTCTGATACTAATACAAATATAAAAATATAAAATTTTAGAACTAAAAAAAAACATTTTATTTAATTAATTCTCTTGCGTTATTAATATTAGATAAAAATACAAAATGCATGTTCACACCATTTAGTCTATTGTTTAATTGTCTCTATTTAATCATTATCCGCATAATTTTCTGTTTAATTATTTCATATTTACATGATTATTCTGTTTACGTCTAAATCCAAGGGAAAAATAATTAAATTTGTTGACTTCATGTCCTCAAGTCCGATCACGCGAATATTTTTCATCTCATTAAAACTTAAGACAATTTTCCCCCAAATATTCAAGCTTTTCAAAACTCATACCTTTTAAGCAAAAACTTCGACATTAGGTCGTCGTATCTTCAAAAACCCGTCCGTACCCCTTTTCGGCCAAAACATTTCATTTTTAAATCAAACGAACAATTTTTAATAAACAGATATTTCAAAAGGTTCCTATAGAGTACTATAGATACATTGGGTGCTAATACCTTCCCACTGTATAACCAACCCCCGAACCATAGATCTCTTTTCAAAAACGCCTTGTATTTTTATTACTTTTAAAAAGTATTCTTTTACATTGCATATTTAGGGTTTTATTTCGCTCTTTTCCCTTTTCCCTTGGAAATAATAAAGCGCGGTGGCGACTCTTGCTTTTGTGAGACGAATTAATCAATAATTCGATCTCCGATTTACCCCGCTACATTTTTTATCGCTACAGAATTGGCGACTCTGCTGGGGAAAGATTGACCTCTTGCTGGTCCATCCCTAAGTGGGTTAAGCCTAGTTTGTTTTATCTGTTTTATTATTATTTGATTTGTTTGATTATGTGTTTAAATTGGGGTTGTTTGGGTTTTTTGTAAAGGACGAATCCTATACCCGGATTAAGTTACACTTAAGGAATAGGACGGGCGGTACAGTCATGTTAACTTTGAGGGAGTAATCCCGAAGAAGGAGGCATGAGATCCCCCACTCAATGGAAGGCCCTCTTGAACTTAATATTTGTTTACCGAGTAATCGGGAAGACGTTATTATTTTCGACCTAGGAGCCAGAGAAATTGAGGACCGTAGAACCCTAACCCGTCTTGGCCTTTTTAGGTGTAGCGCGGAGACTATAACGAAGTAATTCGGAAGTAGTTGTTACGCGATGCTACGCTCGGACGAGTTCCTCTTGAGAATATTGCTAATTATTGAGTAATCAAGACGTTGGTAATATCCGAAGGAGGAATGTGGACTCTGGGAACTTTTAGAACCTTGTCTTACAGGTGTGATTAAACCGTTAGTACATACCTTTGGGTGGGCTTTACCCTCGACTCCATGCTGAAACGTTGAACCTTTGAACCCCATGTTTGTGAACTTGTGTGTAACTGTTGCATTATCATTCATTCATGCATTCATCAGCATTTTTGCAAAAAACTTGTTTTTCAAGGAGCTTAGGAATGATTTTTGCAAGACATCTCAGGTACTATGGAATTTGGAAGGAGAAACACTCGAAGTTTTAGTTTTAAGGAGCCCGAGATTGAAGAGCTGAAGAGTTTAATTCCGAAGATCGAGAACCCGATGGATTTTCAGAAAAAGTATGGGTCCATTATACCTCTCATGAAGCGCAAGATGAAAGAAGGCATCCTTAATACGTTGGTCCAATTTTACGATCCTTTGTACCGATGCTTCACCTTTCCGGATTACCAGTTAATGCCCACCTTAGAAGAGTACTCCTACATACTTGGTTTGCCGATCACCGACTGTGTTCCTTTTTCTGGATTAGAAGAAGAACCCAAATCTCACGAGATAGCGACCATCACCCACTTGAAGAAGTCAGAGATAGAGGAGAACATGACTACAAAAGGGGGAATCCGAGGTTTGTCTGCGCAGTTTTTGTTTAGGAAAGCTCGCCACTTCGCTGAGATAAAAGATACTGTTGCCTTTGAAGACGTCTTTGCTTTACTCGCTTATGGTCTATTCTTGTTCCCTAACGTTGATAAGTTTGTGGATATCAACGCCATCAGAATTTTCTTGATTGGAAATCCGGTCCCTACGCTGCTAGGAGATACCTACTACTCCATCCATCTTCGAAACTCTTATCGAGGAGGGATGATTGTTTGTTGTGCATCGTTGCTGTATCAGTGGTATGTTTCTCATCTACCTAGGTCTGATGTTTTCTGGGATCTCGAGAAGGAGCCGAGATGGGCGCCAAAGATTATGGCTCTCACTCATTTCGACATTGATTGGTATAATCGAGTTTACTACGACGTGAAGATCATCGATAGCTGTGGTGCTTTTCCTAACGTGCCTCTTCTCGGTATGAGAGGTGGAATTAACTATAACCCTGTTCTCGCGCGCCGTCAGTTTGGATATCCGATGAGGGACAGGCCAAACAACATCCATGTGAGTGGTTTCTTTCTACAGGAAGGACAAGATCACCAGACAGCTAAGAGGGAGATCGAAGGAGCTTGGCGCCACATCCATAGGAAAGGGAGAGATATGTTAGGACATAGGGGTACTGTTTCTTTGGAACCTTACCTACAATGGGTCCGTGCTAGGGCTTGTGCTCTCAAGATGCCCTATAAACCTGAGAAACCTTTATTCCCTACCGTTGCATCGTCATCTGTTGTTGTCCCTATCGAGAATATAGGAGAATACCAAGGAAATCTGGCTAGGATGAAGTCCGAGAGAGATGCTTGGAAAGAAAAGTACAATATGTCTGAATATGAGAATCGAGTCCTGACTCGACAACTAAAGGAAAAGGAGGATTTGCTCTTTATTCAAGACGGCTGGTTCATTGATCATGATGATAAACTTCGTCAAAAGGATGCTTTACTGAGGAAGTATGCTAGTGAAAGGAAGAGAAAGAAGGAAGGTTCGGTAAGCGTTGCTCTCGTTCCTAATCCGCAAAAGGAAATCATTGATCGACTGGTAGCTGAGAAGAAAGAGATGGAAGACTTTTATGAAGAGAAGATCAAGAAGCTCCGGTTACAGTTGGCATTTGGTCCTTCATCTGATGATTCTGAGTGATCTTTAGCTTTTAGTTTTATTTTGCTGATGTCATTTTGTAAAACTTTGTAAAAGGGCTTCATGTTCCGAAGTTGTAATTTATTGCTTTATTATGGACTTCATGTCCCAAAGTTGTAATTTATTGCTTTATTATGGACTTCATGTTCCAAAGTTGTAATTTATTGCTTTATTATGGACTTCATGTCCCAAAGTTGTAATTTATTGCTTTATTATGAGCTTCATGTTCCAAGTTGTAGTTTACTGCTTTTATTATTGGGTTGTTATCCCAAAGTTGTAATTTATTGTTTTGTTGTTCCAAAGTTATAAGTTGTAATTTACCGCTTTTGATTAAAGGATTGAGTTTTTGTTGTTCCAAATTCCTTTACCATTGATGTGTGCAAAATTATTGAAGTTCCTTGAAAAACTATTAAAATGAATCATCATTTGCATCACACATCATGCATCATTCAACATTCCACTTCACATGTTTTCTAGAGTCTTATCCTTGTTTCTTTTTCCACTCCAAAGGTTGTCAAGCTGTCTCATCGATACGATACTCGAGCTAATCGACAGAGAAAGATGGAAGATCTGGAACAGGAAAACCATGAGCTTCGTGAGGAGGTCGCTACCCTTCGTGTCGGTATGGAAAAGTTAACTGCGCTAGTGGAAAGTTTGATGGCTGTTCAGAATCAGCCATCGACTACGGCTGCTGAGATTCAGACTTCAACTATTGTGGTTTCCGAGATTGTCACTGTTCCAACATCTGTGACTCAAATCAACTCTCCGCTTCAGCATCAGATGCCGAAAGGTTTTCCGTGGGGAATGCCTTACAACTTTGTGCCAGAGGGGTATCAGCCTACCGTACAACCTTTGTTTCAACCTGCTTTGTCTCTTCCTCAACCAGAGACAACTGCCATGCCGCCGGTAATCCCGTCTGCAACACCTTTCCCGCAACCGGTAATGACAACTGTCGCTTCTGTGATTCACTCCGTGCCATACTTGAATGAACCTACTTATCCTGCCGAGCCTGCTGAAAGTTTGGGTCTTTTTGATAGAATGGAAGAGTTTCAAGACCAATTCCAAGAAATGCAGAAGGAGCTTAGAGCGTTAAAGGGGAAGGATCTGTTTGGGAAGAACACGCGTGACCTTTGTTTAGTTCCGAATGTCAAGATTCCAGCAAAATTCAAAGTGCCAGACTTTGAAAGATATAAGGGTGATTCGTGTCCTCGAAGTCATTTGACTATGTACGTGAGAAAGATGTCTACGTATTCCGATGATCATGACTTGTTGATTCATTATTTTCAAGACAGTTTGACGGGTGCTGCTCTAAAGTGGTATATGGGTTTAGACAGTATTCGGATCCGCAACTTCAACGATCTTAGCGAAGCCTTTGTTCACCAGTATAAGTACAACGTTGACATGGCACCAGACAGGGATCAACTCCGGGCGATGTCGCAGAGGGACAGAGAATCTTTTAAGGAATACGCCCAGAGGTGGCGTGAAATTGCTGCTCAAATCTATCCACCTCTTGAAGAGAAAGAGATGACGAAGATATTCTTGAAGACTTTAGGTTCCTTTTACTATGAAAGAATGGTTGCCAGCGCACCCAGTGACTTCACCGAAATGGTAAGCATGGGCATGCGGTTGGAGGAAGGGATTCGAGAAGGGCGTTTGGTTAAAGAAGGAAGTCCGTCTAGCAGTACTAAGAAGTTTGGAAGTGTTTTCCAGAAAAGAAAAGAACAGGATGTCAGCGCATTTTTTCCCAGGGAGACCGAGGAGAGGTTACTCTCACATTGCGACAGTCACTCCGGCTGTCCGCCCAGCTTTGATGACCCCAGCTCATCAAACCCCACCAACTCAACAACGGCCATTCCAGCAGCAGCCTCGACAACAGGCTTATCCATTCAACAATCAGAATCGTTCACCTAGAAAACCGCAGTTCGATGCCATTCCTATGACTTATACTGAATTGTTCCCTGCTCTTATCAGAAAGAATCTCATAACGACGAAGCCTCCTCCTGTCGCACCGAATAGTACTTCTCCGTGGTACAAGGCGGATCAGTTTTGTGAATATCATCAAGGGTCGCCGGGGCACAACCTTGAAAACTGTTTTGCTTTGAAGGCGGACGTGCATAGATTGATTAAGAATGGTATCTTGTCTTTCAAGGATGTTAATCCGAATGTTAGAGATAATCCTTTGCCTCGACATGGGGCAGCATCAGTGAATATGGTGGAAGGTTGTCCGGGGAAGTTTCGAGTTTTTCAAGTTGAACACATAAGAGAGTCGTTGATCAGGTTACATCAGAGTTTGAGAAGACTTGCCTTTGTTAGGCATCAGCATGATTATGATGTTTGTGAATTTTGTTCGAGAGAGGTTGATTGTCCCATTGTGAAAGAGGATATTCAAAAGTTATTAGACCAGAGAGTTATCACTATTACGTATGACAGAGATCCGGAGGATGAAGTGAATGTTATAATTCCGCAATTCAATTTGCCTGAATCAGTAGAGATCGTTTACGACAGTCAGACTGCACCTGTTGCTCCTTTGACCATTTATCCACCTGGTCCTGTGCCTTACAACTCAGACCAAGCTGTACCGTACAAGTATAATGCCACAATTATTGAGAATGGGGGTAGAAGTCCCTATACCAACAAGACCGTCTTTTGTAAACATTGCTGATGTGAGTAGAGTTACGAGAAGTGGACGTGTCTTTGCAGCAGTACCTTTGAAGAGACCAGAAGTTCAAGTCAGGAGGCCCATACCTGCAGAAATTCCAGCGAGAATGTTGAACCAAGGGTTGAGATAGGCCGATCCAATGAACCTATCCCTCGCCCTGAGGATGATGAAATTCTGAAGCTTATCAAGAGAAGTGAATATAAGATTGTGGACCAACTTTTGCAAACTCCTTCCACGATTTCTTTGCTTGCTTTACTGAGAGATTCTGGTGCCCATAGAGAAGCTTTGATGAAGGTCTTGGACCAGGCGTTCGTGGATCATGATGTGACGGTTGGCCAATTTGATGGAATTGTGGGAAATATTACTTCGTGTAACAATCTTGGTTTCAGTGATGAAGAACTCTCGGAGGAGGGGATAAACCATAATATGGCTTTGCATATCTCAATAAGTTGTGGAAATGATACTTTGTCAAGTGTGTTGGTAGATACAGGCTCGTCGTTGAATGTAATGCCCCAGATTACATTGTCTCGACTCTCATATCAAGGTGCTCCCATGAGACCTAGTGGAGTAATTGTTAAAGCGTTTGATGGTTCTAAGAAGACTGTTATTGGTGAAGTGGATCTTCCTATAGTAATTGGTCCTCATACTTTTCAGATCACTTTTCAAGTAATGGATATTCGTGCTGCCTACAGTTGCCTATTGGGTCTCCCATGGATCCATGATGCGGGGGCAGTCACTTCCACACTCCATCAGAGATTGAAGTTTGTGAGGCATGGAAAGCTAGTGATGGTTGGTGGAGAGCAGGCTATGGTGGTAAGCCATTTGTCATCTTTCTCTTTTATTGACGCTGATGAGGACGTTGGAACCCAATTCCAAGGTCTATCTGTTGCTAAGAATGAAGTGAAGAAGCAAGGGGCATCTATTTCTTCTTTTGAGGACGCGCGACGAGTGGTTGAAAGTGGCTCGGCTGAAGGTTGGGGCCAGGTGCTGACTTTGCCCGAGAACAAGTCTGGAGAAGGTCTTGGTTTTCATCCCGTGTCTGCAAGAGTCAAGCAGGAAGTGGTTACTCGTCCGATTCAAGAGGTTTTCCGAAGCGCTGGTTTTATCCATCCGACTCCTCCTGAAGTAGATGCCATAATTGGGGATGATTCCGAAGAGGATTTACCCGATTTTGTAACGCATGGAGTGGCTTGCCAGAACTGGATTGCTGTTGATGTTCCTGTTGTGATGCACATTTCCGAGTAATGTTTTGTTTTGTTTTTTTGAAAAAAATCGCTCTGCGCAAGGCGAAAAGTATTTTGTGTCGGGCTATGAAAAATAAATCCTTTTGCTCTGCCCAAGGCAAAAGAGAAATGTCTGGGCCCTTTGTTTCAAGTATTTCCCTTCAATGAATAAAATTGTTATTTTGTCCACTACTGTTTTATTTTTCACTTTTTCTGGGAAATAGTAATGAAAATTAATTGGTAGTAATAGGAAAATATAATAATATTTTGTTTCATTTGTACAACATTCATATTAATCGATTTCTAAAATAAAGCATAATCATATGTGCAGATTAATCCATGACTTAACCATTGAAAACAATGATCCTATGCCCTCTCCCAACTTTGAATTCCCTGTGTTCAGAGCCGAAGAAGAGGATAGTGAAGAGATTCCTGATGAAATTTCCCGTTTGCTTGAGCATGATGAGAAGATTATTCAGCCATTTGAAGAACCTGTAGAGTTGATCAATTTGGGTGATGAAGAAGATGAGAAGGAAGTTAAGGTCGGAGCATTGCTCATCCCAGAGGTTAAAGAGAAAATGTTGGAGCTTCTCAAAGAGTATGTTGATGTGTTTGCTTGGTCCTACCAAGATATGCCAGGTTTGGACAACGACATTGTGGAGCATCGTTTACCGTTGAGACCTGAATGTCCGCCGATTAAGCAGAAGTTGAGAAGGACTCGTCCTGATATGGCTGACAAGATCAAAGAAGAAGTTCAGAAGCAGATTAATGCAAGTTTCCTTGTTACATTGGTCTATCCTCAATGGTTAGCCAATATAGTGCCTGTTGCTAAGAAGGATGGCAAAGTTCGGATGTGTGTAGACTATCAAGATCTGAATAGAGCTAGCCCAAAGGATGACTTCCCATTACCGCACATTGACGTATTGGTCGACAGTACTGCAAAGTTCAAAGTCTTTTCCTTCATGGATGGTTTCTCTGGTTACAATCAAATCAAGATGGCACCAGAAGATATGGAGAAGACAGCTTTCATTACACCTTGGGGAACATTTTGTTATCGGGTTATGCCATTTGGTTTGAGGAACGCTGGTGCAACATACCAAAGGGCCATGACTGCTTTGTTCCATGACATGATGCATAAAGAGATAGAAGTGTATGTGGATGACATGATTGCCAAATCACAAACTGAAGAAGATCACTTGGAACATTTGTTGAAGTTATTCCAGCGTTTGAGAAAGTATAAACTCCGTCTGAATCCCAACAAGTGCACTTTTGGTGTTTGTTCTGGAAGACTTCTGGGTTTCATTGTCAGTCAGAAAGGTATTGAGGTAGATCCTGATAAAGTCAAAGCTATTCGGGAAATGCCCGCACCCAAGACGGAAAAACAAGTAAGAGGATTCCTTGGGAGACTGAATTATATTTCTAGATTTATATCTCATATGACTGCTACCTGTGGGCCGATTTTCAAGCTTCTTAGAAAGAACCAAGGATGTGTGTGGACAGAAGATTGTCAGAGAGATTTTGATAGCATCAAAGAATATTTACTTGAACCTCCCATTTTGATTCCTCCGGTGGAAGGAAGACCTTTGATTATGTACCTGACTATATTGGAAGATTCCATGGGATGTGTGCTTGGTCAACAAGATGAGACTGGAAGAAAGGAACATGCCATATACTATCTGAGTAAGAAATTCACAGACTGTGAGTCTTGATACTCATTGCTTGAGAAGACCTGTTATGCTTTAGCTTGGGCTGCTCGTCGGCTGAGCCAGTATATGATTAACCACACCACTTGGCTGATCTCCAAAATGGATCTGATCAAGTATATCTTTGAGAAGCCCGCCTTAATCTGGAAGAATAGCCCGTTGGCAGATGTTGTTATCTGAATATGACATTGAGTATCACACTCAGAAAGCAATCAAAGGGAGTATTTTAGCCGATCATTTGGCTCACCAACCAATTGACGATTATTAATCCATCAAGTTTGATTTCCCAGATGAAGATGTTATGTACTTGAAAGCTAAAGATTGTGAAGAGCCGTTACCCGAAGAAGGACCTGATCCCGAATCCCGTTGGGGTTTGATTTTTGATGGAGCTGTGAATTCTTATGGAAATGGAATCGGGGCAATCATCGTCACTCCCCGAGGCACTCATATCCCGTTTACGGCAAGATTGAAGTTTGACTGCACGAACAATATGGCTGAATATGAGGCATGTATTATGGGTCTCGAAGAAGCAGTGGATCTAAGGATTAAGATTCTTGATATTTACGGAGATTCGGCATTGGTAGTTAATCAAATCAAAGGAGAATGGGAGACTCGTCATCCTGGTTTGATCCCTTACAGAGACTATGCTAGAAGATTGTTAACTTTCTTCAACAAAGTGGAATTACATCATATCCCTAGAGATGAGAACCAAATGGCCGATGCTTTGGCTAATTTGTCTTCAATGTTTCAAGTGAATGGTTGGAACAACGTGCCTACCATCCGGGTTATGCGCCTCGATAGACCTGCTCATGTGTTCTTAGTAGAAGAGGTCACCGACGACAAACCGTGGTTCTATGACATTAAACGTGTTCTTCAAACTCAAGAGTACCCGCCTGGGGCATCCAATAAAGATAGGAAGACATTGAGAAGATTGGCAAGCAGTTTCTTCCTCAATTAAGAAGTTTTGTATAAGAGGAATTACGACATGGTCTTGCTCAGATGTGTAGACAAACGTGAAGCAGACATGCTGATGCAAGAAGTACATGAAGGATCTTTTGGTACTCATGACAAAGGACATGCGATGGCTAGAAAGATGTTGAGAGCTGGTTACTATTGGATGACAATGGAATCTGATTGCTGCAAATATGTGAAGAAATGTCATAAATGCCAGACTTATGCGGACAAGATACATGTGCCACCGACCCTCCTCAACGTTATCTCTTCACCTTGGCCTTTCTCTATGTGGGGCATTGATATGATTGGAATGATTGAACCCAAAGCTTCAAATGGTCATCGTTTCATCTTGGTAGCGATCGATTATTTTACTAAATGGGTGGAAGCGGCATCTTATGCTAATGTAACCCGACAGGTGGTAGTCAGATTTATCAAGAATCAGATCATTTGTCGATACGGTATCCCGAGCAAGATCATCACTGATAATGGTTCGAATTTGAATAACAAGATGATGAGAGAGATTTGTGAAGAGTTCAAGATCGAACATCATAATTCTTCTCCTTACAGACCGAAGATGAATGGGGCTGTTGAAGCTGCTAACAAGAATATTAAGAAGATTGTCCAGAAGATGGTGGTAACTTATAAATATTGGCATGAAATGCTTCCGTTTGCTTTACACGGATACCGTACTTCAGTTCGGACTTCAACAGGCGCAACTCCTTTTTCCTTAGTTTATGGTATGGAAGCTGTACTCCCCGTGGAGGTCGAGATTCCGTCTTTGAGAGTGTTGATGGAAGCTAAACTTTCTGAGGCTGAATGGTGTCAAAGTAGATATGATCAGTTGAATTTAATTGAAGAGAAGAGATTGACGGTGTTGTGTCACGGTCAATTATATCAGCAGAGAATGAAGAAGGCTTTTGATAAGAAGGTTCGACCACACGAGTTCAGAAAAGGTGACCTTGTGCTCAAAAAGATATTATCTTTCTAACCTGATTCTAGGGGCAAGTGGGCTCCGAATTATGAAGGACCGTATGTCGTTAAGAAAGTTTTCTCTGGAGGTGCTTTGATTCTCACCAATATGGACGGTGAAGAGCTCCCGCGTCCCATGAACGCTGATGCAGTCAAGAAGTATTTTGCTTAGGTTTGAGTTGACAGTTTGCTATGTTGAAAACCCGAAGGGGCGGCTTAGGCAAGCTTTTGGTCAGACCAGTCTTGGCATTTGAACACATTTCGGAATTCGAAGTTGTTAGGGAGAATAGTGATCATTGTTTTTGTGTAACCCTTTTCTTTCATGTACTATTTCCCAAACTTTTGTAAACCGTTGGAGTCACGTTGTTAGCGAACTACCATCTTATTAATGAAATTTGAGCATTTACCTTTTGTGGGCAAAATTTTAATTTTTCCGGCAATATTTGAGACAAAGTTATTTAAAGTATTCTTATTTTTTTTAAAAAAAGTGTCGTGAATAATGAAAGGAATATTAACAGTTGTTCCGAGGATGGTCAAACCATGAAATGCAAACAGTACAGTATTTTATCCTTGCATGATGAACATGTTTTATTTCAAAATCGTCATGAGGCGTTGGTTGTGTTAAGCTTGCGTTTCTCGTGGTACTAAGTTCGGTGACGCCCCAGCTTTTCCAGTTAAGCGTTGTTTTGGCTACCTTTTTTTGGGCAATTTCTGAAGTGTGGTACGCTTTGTCTCATGCCAGTGGTCTATTGGTATTAGAAGTTTGGATTTGAATGCTTTTCTCCTTAGAAGACTTGAGCCGTGTAGCGTGGTACGCTCCGACGTTGCTGTGGGGTTCCAGTTCCACTTATTTTCCGTCTTTTTCAAGATTGGCCAAGTATCTATTATGCTGTGACATCTTATTATCTTCAAGTTATTCCGTCTGTTCGTTTCGTCAGCATAAAATTCATTTATTCATTTACACTTATATCACGCATGCATATTCACATTTGCCGTTGATTTTGGGTTGTACTTTGTTTTTAATACAAGGTACAGTTTCTTTCCAAGTAGAAAGTTAGCTTAGACAGAAAATGTGCTTCCTTTCTAAATTCCCCAACTGAGCTAATCCTCGTGGATGATTTTTTGATTTAGCTTTCCTTGTCCATTTCTGGATAGGATGAATTCCCCAATCGAGTTACTTTCTCATTGGGTGGAGTCTTGTTTGACTATTTTCTCTCTGGTTTATTCCTGGAGGAAGTTGTTGCCTCTTGCATAGGCTATCTCATGATTTTCCCCAGTGAAATCGCGACCTAGACGAATGGTGCATTTATTGTGCACATTTAAGTATGTGATCTCCTCGGGAAGGATTGATTCATGATTCTCTTTGATGAAGATTTTATTCTCTGCCAGTGTCATCGCAATTTCCTTCTGAGTTATTTTCGAGAAACGGCAAGCGGCAGCTCTTCACGAGCAACTTGTACGTTATTATTTTGGAAAACGACAAGCGGCAGTCTCTTTATGAGCAACTTGTACGTTATAGACATCGTTGGAAAATGACAAGCGGCAGCTCTTCACGAGCAACTTGTGCGTTATTATTATTTTTGGAAAAGACAAGCGGCAGCTCTTCACGAGCAACTTGTGCGTTATTATTATTTTTGGAAAACGACAAGCGGCAGCTCTTCACGAGCAACTTGTGCGTTATTATTATTTTCGGAAAACGACAAGCGGCAGCTCTTCACGAGCAACTTGTGTGTTATTATTATCTTTGGAAAATGACAAGCGGCAGCTCTTCACGAGCAACTTGTACGTTATTATTATTTTGGGGAAAACGGCAAGCGGCAATCTCTTTATTTGAGCAACTTGTACGTTATTATTTTTCTGGAATACAGCAAGCGGAAGCTTCTTTATTTGAGCAACTTGTATATTATTGGTATTTTCTTGGAAAACAGCAAGCGGAAGCATCTTTATTTGAGCAGCTTGTATATTATTGGTATTTTCTTGGAAAACAGCAAGTGGCGGCTTCTTTATTTGAGCAGCTTGTATGTTATTGACATCCCTGGACGACAGCAAGTGGCAGCCTCTTTATTCGAGCAGCTTGTATGTCATAATTTTTTGGAAGACAACAAGTGGCAGCTTCTTTATTTGAGCAGCTTGTGTATCTACAACCATATTATATCTCAACATTAATTGGTATATCTCGGGAAATCTCGCAGAGAAGCTTGTCATGAATCATTACCTTCCGAAGTCGGTAATCCATTATCAGAAAATTGATACTTTTTTGTCTATCTTCGACCTTGAGTTGTGAACTCACTGTTATTTTGGGTCAATAATCTGTTTTATGGCCTATGCAAGATGCCTTCTTTGTTAGGGTCAGAGGTCGTATTCCCTCATTTTATTCGCTGTCAAGAGTCTGTCATTTGAAGTCGATGGCTCGTTTCCCCAGTAGTGTATAATCCATGTCTCTGTGTTTTGTTGGTGTTTGATTCCTCCAGCATTGTCTTGTCTCATATAAATCTTTCTCTGTGAATTCAATCACTACATTCATATCAAACATAATGGCGGTATCTTAGGGTAAAAATTTACGTATTATGTATTTAAGTACCTTCAATCTCGTCGAAACGAAGATTTTAATCTTCATATCTCCGGATAGAAGAAACTTAAATAGGGGCAGCTGTTGTACCCCAAATTTTGACCTAAGATACCATCTCCCATCTGCATCGTTACATTGCAAGCGTTTTGATCTATTGATTTTAAAAATTCATAACTTTTCCAAGTCGAGAGCTGTTTATTTTTGAACGCTAAATTTATTAATCGATCAATGCTAAAACAATATTTATTAATTATTTATTATCTTAAATTTAAATAATTGGAATTTATTTCCAGTTATTATATAATTTAAAGATTTATAAATAATAAAATAAATATTTGAAAAGAGGTATATTAATTGATCAAACGATGTTATTTAATTATTTATTGTTCTAGGTTTAAATAATTGAAATTTTATTTTCAGTTATTATAATTTAGAAGAATTATAAATAATGAAATAATTAATTGAAGAGAAGTTTATTGATCAATGATGTTTATTTAATTGTTTATTATTCTGAATTTAAGTAATTGGAATTGATTTTCAGTTATTATATAATTTAAAGAATTATAAATGATAAAATAAATAATTGGAAAGAAAAAGAATTAATTGGCAAATATTGGAGTTTTATTCATTTTATTCTAATTGTACAATTGTTGTGTAAATACCGTATTTATTTATAACGTATTTACAATAATAATTTTTACAATGTTTAAAGTAAAATAAAAACTACTCTAATTTTTCCTAAATTCTAAATCTTCATCTTCTATCCAATGCTTCTTTGTCTGCTCATTTGATTTTACCTGCAAAACAATTAAAAGAAAAAGTCAGAAATAAATAAATAATTAAAAGCAAAAAATTATTTTTTTAGTGTTCATCATTAAAAGCAAATGGCTGGAATCAGTTTTTTTACCCTTTTTGCAAATCGCGGGATTTCTCCCGGTTCACAAAAAGGGATGGATTTTTATTTTCAAAATAGAATGCACAAATTTAAATATGCACAAATTCATTTCTTTTGTCAAAATTGCATTTTAATTGTAAAACTGCATTCTTCAAATCATTTGTACATTTTCAAAATACACTGCATTGTCAAAAAGCAACAGCATATGCAAGTATACAACTCCAAGTCAAGTCCCAAATTTTCAACACAAGCATATGTAACGTAAACATGCAAACATGGGGGGAAAAGGCCAAAAATCAAAGGCTTCCATGCAAAGACAAAGAGAGCATACAGTTTAAACCAAATATGCAAGCATAGTTTATTTTCCATTCTCATCACTTTCCAGCATATTGCTTTTTCAGAACAGTCAGTACACATCACATTTTAATGTATCAAATGTACTAAGAGAGAGAAGAGAGAAGAAAGTGTGGTTTTACAGGTTTTGGTTTAGGCAGAAAGAGTTACAAAACAAACTGCAGCAGCATACAGGAAGAAGAAAGAAAGCATGAAAGAAGAATACCAACAAAACTGATGTAACAGTATGGTATGCAGAGGTCAAAGCAAAGAAAAATATTAAAAATACTCATAACCTGTAACGTAAACAAGGAGACCAACTGTTATAACATTACAAAACCTGTAGCATAAAAAAAAGCCGGCAACTGATATAACACATCAAAGCCCCTTCAAAAATTCAGAGAATTCAACTTATCTTCAAGCCTTCAAAACCCAAAAGAAAACTGTCAAACAAATACAAAAATATTCTAAAAGTCCCAAGCCATAACCTGCAAAACCAGTAACTATGGCCTAAACCTGTATTCACAACAACCAATACAACCTGTCAAACCATAAAAAACCTCTAAACTGTCCAACTAAAACCTTCCACTTACTGTCAAACCAAAACCATATAACCTCAACCTGCATAAACCAGAGTAACCATGGCCTAAACCAGTATAACCATAAAAGCCATAACCTGCACCAATTCGTTTGCCTAGCCAAAGCCATCACAAAAAAACTTTAAATCCATATGGCCTAAACCAGTAAAACCTTATGGCATAAACCAGTAGAACCTGTACCATCATCAAACCTTAAACCACCAAAACTGTCCAACAAGAACCAGAATACCATAGCATAAACCATAAATCAACATCCAAACACAAAAGCCTCAGAAGCATGTCATCATAGGCATCCAGGCAACCAAGTTCAAGCGAACAGTAGCAAGGCAAAGTCAGAAGAAGAAGAAAAACAGTGTACAAAGCATTAAAGCCTCAGCATATCATCATAGGCAACCAAATTCAGGCAACAGAATCACAGTGAAGAAGAAGAAAATTATTCAGAGGCAACATTCAGGCAACAGAATCACAGCGAAGAAGAAGAGGAAAGATACAAATACAGAGTACCAGGCAGCTGAAGCAAGCATCACGCCTTTCCTTCTGCCCTTGGCCTTCGTAGCACCCACAACCTCCCTCCTCCGTCTCCAGGTAACATGTCCCATTCTCTTTCTTTCAAAACCTCAAACAAACATTAATAACAGGAAGTCAGAATCAAGGGATCAAAGATTATAACATGCAAATCGTAACAAAACCCCAACGAAATAAATTTGGAAATTTTACCGTAAATCCGTCGCCATAGCTTTCGTTGGAGGGAAGAGGATGGTGGAGTACTGGTGGCCATGGACAAAGGGCGAAGTCAGAAGCTCACAGCTCAGAAGCAGAGACCTTAACGCGCGAAGAAGGCGAAGAGAGATCGAGGAAGACGAACGAAAGAACAAGCGCCGTTCTGTAAACCTAAACCCTTTGCTAACCCTTTTCCCTAAACCAAATTATGTTAATCCTAAAACATATTGAAAGATGTTGGACCTTAACCCTGTTTATCTTAGCCAGGCCCATACGAATCTCTCAAGACACACCCCCCATCTTTTTTTGTTACCTCTGATTAGGCCCCCTTAAAGCTTTTTTTGGCCCATAAACTATCTGTTGTACCCCAAAATTTGCCCTCCCATATTCTCCAAGAAATTGCCAAGACAAGCTACAAAATTCCCCAAGGGTTGCACAATGCAAGAGCCTCCTAAGCAGTCAAAACTAGGGTTTGTGTTCTGATCAAGAAAATGAAGTTTCTGAAGGCCAAATCAAGTCTCACATGCCTACAAACATGGCCAAGCATCCTCATATCAAGTTTCAAGGCTTTCAGCACAAAATTGCACAATCAAAACCCTAAATTGCACTACAGTCAACTGTAGGGGCAAAATGGTCATTTGGCAGTCAAAAGTTCAAATTTTTGGTCAACATATCATTTTGAAGCCACAAACATCATTTGATCAATGCTTGATCATGATTCTCAAAATTTGGCTCAAAAATCATCAAGATGCAAAAGTTTCCTTATTTGGACAGTTGAAAAAGTCAACTGAAATTGACCAGGGCATAACTTTCACATGGATTATCAGAAAAATTCCATCCAAAGCTCATTTTGAAGAGAAAGACATTTCCTACAACTCATCTTCATACTTCAAGTCCAAGAAATGCTCTCACAAAAAGTTATCAATTTCAACATTATAGGTCATTTTCAAAAGTCAACAAAAAGGGACTTTAAGTCAAAGGCCATAACTTGATATTGGTAAATCAAAATGACATGGGACCAAAGGAATTGGTTAGAGGACTCAAAGACCTTTCCAAAATGTCCAAGAACATGAGAAAATCTTAAAAATTGAGCAAGTTATGCCTTGTGGAAGTTGGGAAATTTTTGGATATTTTGAAAAGTCAACATGGATTCAAATGACCTAAAATTGCTAATGGGCCCATTTTTCTTCCATGATTCATCATCCATGACATGTGCACGACAACTTGGCCCAAAGGGAAGTATTTTTTCATTTTTTATTTATTTAAGTGAATTTTTATTTATATTAATTCATTTAAATCAAAATAAATACATGGAAAATATTTAACCTAAAGTTTTAAATCTTTTTGTGCATGTTTTATACTCAATAATTCGTGTGAAATCAAATAGGGAAAGATTTGGAGTAAATTGATCATAATTGATACAAGAACACATGGAAAAGATTGAAAAAGATCCTTAAAAATCAAATTTCCAAAATCAATGAATGCAATGGATTTGTTCTATTTTTCTTGACCTAATGGACTCACTACATAAGCTAGAATGAAACCCTAATGCAAGAACACACGCAGCTGCTCAAAAACCTAACAATCAAACTTGAAATTTTTGTGAAAAAACTCAACTCTGAAAACATCTTTGCAGGGGGTTTCAAGCCAAGATTTTCATCCCATTGGCTTCCTGAAGCTTCAAAGAAACGATTCCAATCAAAATCATCCATCACAACGCCAAGAATTGGTAAAACGAATATGAACTGTACAGAGAAAATCTCATAATCTTGCATCACGATTCATGCACTTTTACTAATCTTTGATGCTTGATTCATGTTCAATATTCAATTCTGAAGCTAACCTGATAGTTTAATTATGTTTTTATGCACCACACACGATTCCACCATTGTTATTTTCTAGGGTTACCAAGCTTTCGATTTAGGCGTTTTTACATGCTGTAAAATTGGGAGTCCTCAGTACCATGAACAAAACCAGCTCGCTTGGACGAAAATAATGGCATGCTCGCGCTGAATTTATATGCCAAGGGGACCTATTCGCTATTTTCTCAAAAACATACCTAAGAGAACATATAAAAAACCGTGGCCTAATCTGTTTGTATTTCAGGAAAATAAACATGAAGAAGAAGACGATATCGTGGCGAGATGTGATAGGGCCATTTGAATTTCGCGCGAAGAATCACCACTAACGCTTATTTTATTTATTATATTCGTAATTCATTATATATTAAAAACGCGTGGAATGGCTCAGTGGCGAGCGTAGCTATTGGTAATGTCAATGACCTGGGTTCGATCCCAGGTCTTCACCCTTTCCATTTGTTATTTTTCAATTAATGTTCATGTGTAGCGCTTGAACTGAAGACCATCATGTATCCTCAAAAATCAACGCCCACGTGTCCCAGAGCACCAGATCAACGGCCATGAACTGAAGACTATGATGAACTCAAGTCAACGCGCGTGCACGTGTCCAGCAAAAGTCCAACAAGGCCATGCTCAATGGGCCAGAATTGCTTGGATTTAACCTCCTATTGGGGTCTGAACCCCCAAGTTTGCATATATTTTTTATTTTCTTTACCTTTTTTGTATTATTATTTTTACTTCTTTTTATTATTGTTTTAATTAATTAGTTTTATTATTTTCATAAATATAAAATATCATAAAAAAATCAGAAAAGAGTTAAAACAATAAATAATTTTTATTTTAGTATTTTTTTAAGTAAATTTGCATGTAATTGAATTTAGTTTAAATTAGGTTTGCAATTTTAATTCTTTTAATAAAAAATCTAAAAAATGTAGAAATAGGTTTAATTAATAATTTTTCATCCTTTTTTATTTTTCTTTCATAAATATATTAAATAATTAAATATTTTACTTTTTATAATTAAATTGCATGAAAATAAAAATTAGGTTTAATTTAGGTTAAAAACTTCAATATTTCTTAATAAAGTAAAAAATGACTAGAATTAGGGTTTGCATCTTATTTTAATTTAAATTAATTCTTTTTCTCATTAAACACTAAAAATACCAAAAAAACAAGTCCTTTTTTTTAATTAATTAACTTCATCATTAATTTGATTTTTGCAAAAGGGTCCAACGCCCTCGTTCTTAATTTCTTATTTATTCGCGTATTTATTTCTTCTTTCGTTAAATAATTATGTACCTCTCCCGAAGCCATGTAAATTACTGCTCGCATTTTTAATTCTTTATTTTCTTTCTTTATTGCTTTTCTGTCAAATCGGGTCCTGGTTAATTTTGGCGATGTGGACCCGCGCCTTTTGTAATAGCTTAGAATTTACTTTTCCTGCAAATATTTTAACTGTTAATCAAAAGCATGAAAGAATGTATGGACAAAATAAAAACAAGCGTAGAACACCAATGACATGACAAGATAAATACAAATGAAAACGACACACGAATCGCACACACCACCCCTAGGGTACGCCTCACTGTTGCCTTGCCTCGAAAGGTGGTCGTCGAGTAGAGGATGTCTTAGTAAGTCCTCATGATCCGGGAACCTGGCATGAGGGTAGCTTCTAAGGTGTCTTCCCATTGCTCTGGTGATCACCATATCCCGAACCTCGAATTGACCCGAGCACCTCCAACGGTGGTGCTACCTACCTCTCAATGGTGGGATGGCACTACTTTTAAGGACATCTACACAGACGAATTCCTTAGGGTAGGTAGGTTCTCGTAGATACTTGCTCTAATTTCAAAACAAAAATCAAAAACTTCTTTTCACACCGACACCTTTCAAAAAGCTTTCAAAAAGCAATTTTTCAAACACTCTTGAGGACTGATACAAGAGTCGAACTGGAATTTTCAAAGAAACTTTTTAAAACCCACAGTTGAAAAGCAAACAAACCATTTTTGAAAACACAAGTGAGCAAGTATCTAAGAGCCCATGGATAACCATGGATAGAAAGGGTGCTAACACCTTCCCTTTCTATAACCTACCTCCCGAACCGAGAGAAATCTCTTTAAGGAGTTTTTCTGTGCTTTTGTCCTTTCCATTTGGAGAAAATAAAAGACGGTGGCGACTCTTGCTTCCGCGACATTTCGCGAACCAGCGTCAAACAGTCGGTTCCAGATCCACCGATCACAAAACTGGCGACTCTGCTGGGGATATCTTTATAAAGTGAGGTGTACCTTAGGGTTAGTTCATAACTGTGTTTTCAATTGTACTGATTTGCTTGCTTTAAATTGTGGGACTGTCTTGGGAGTTCTATAGATCCTAACCCGGATCTGGGGATACCTTCTTAGAAAGTAGCAACAAGACTGTGAGGGAACTGTGCGGGGTATACCGACATGGTTGAAACAGTCTGCTACGTTGATGTGGCACTTTGGTGTGTACCGGTAACCCTTGAGTTAAGTCAAGGAGAGTACGGGGCCTCCGCGTGGTGTCGTGAAGCATCAACAGACCTTAGGAACCTTAATTGAACCATCTTGGCCTCTTTAGGGTAGTGAGATAACTGACTTTGGTGCAGTCCGAGGTTGGTTGATACTCGATACTACACTCAATTGAGGGTTGCTTTCCTGGAATATTTCGGTCGCCAGTTCAGTGGCTAAATCGAAACGATGAACAATGAAAGCAATCCCGTGATATTGGGATCCTTAGAACCCGGTTACTTTGATTAGGACAAGTTGAACCCACCCACTTCAAGAGGGTACTACCCAGACCCCATGCTGGCCTTAAACCCTAAGGGCTTGTCTTGTGTGCCTTGTGTGCCTTACATGTTTGTCTTTGTAAATATCTATGATGTGCTTAATCATAGCATCATGACATCATCCAGCATCATGTGCATTGACTAACCATTTCAGGGGTTCGAATCTTCATCTTTGTTCTTTGTTTTGTAGGACATGGAAACTGTTCGTAGAAAGACAACTCAAGTCAGTCTTGTAAGGATCCCTCCTCAGCTTAAGGAACTTATATCCAGGATTCCCGAGAACTCTTCATTCAGTGAAAGACATGGAAGCCTCATCAGCTTGGTCAACACCAACATTGAGGAAGATATGATAAAGGTCCTGTTCCAATTCTTTGACCCTCTGCATCATTGTTTCCCCTTCTTGGACTATCAGTTGGTACCTACATTGGAGGAGTTCTCCCGGCTCCTGAAGATCCCTATCCTTGATCAGCTACCCTTCAACGGTACAGAAAAGGAACCTAAGCTTGAAGAGATTGCTAAAGCCTTGCACCTACAGTCATCTGACCTCAAGGGACATTGGGAAGTTAGAAGTGGTATCAAAGGGTTCTTAGCCAGGTTTCTGTTTGAAAAGGCCCATGAATGTTGGAATTCCCTTGATTTGCAAGCTTTTGAAGAAGTGGTGGCCCTCCTTGTCTATGGTTTGGTGTTGTTCCCTAATCCAGATCAGCTTATTGATATCAGTGCTGTCCAGATCTTTATGTCCAGGAATCCTATACCTACGTTGCTGAGGGACATCCTTCACTCATGTTACACTCGAACCATGAGAAAAAGAGGTGTCCTTATGTGTTGCACTCCTCTCCTGGGAAGGTGGTTTATTTCGCACCTTCCACAATCAGTCCTGAAGAATGAGCGGGGTTTGAGATGGTCACAACGGTTGATGACTCTTACACATGCAGATATACATTGGTGCCCTAGGTCCAGAGAAGACGTCACTATCATTGACCGTTGCGGGGAGTACCCTAATGTTCCTTTACTTGGAATCAGAGGAGGTATTACTTACAGCCCATGCCTAGCTTGGAGACAGTTTGGTTATGCTCGGAAAGATGGTCCTCATGACATGTTAATTCCAGACATAGTTTTTGACTTCGACAACGATACTCAAGGACTTCGCCAGAGATTTATCAGAGCCTGGAGGATGCCAAGTAGGATAGACAGCAAGACACTGGGGCACAGGAACTCCATCCCGTTGGAACCTTATCTCAAGTGGGTACGCGCCCGCTCCCATAAGTTAGTGATGCCTTATCCCCATATGCTCCCAGTGATCAAAGAGCCAGTCTTGGAAGGAGAAGTGTCCTACACTATTCAGCACCCTGATATGCCCACATCCTGGGAAGAGATGCAGAAGAGCTGGATCCAGCTTAAGGAGGAAAGGAATTCTCTTGAGACCAGTCTACATGCTAGTGAAAAGAAGGTCTTGGAGCTCACCCGCCTGTTGCACGAGGAGAGGAATCTCAACACCTACATAGCTCCAAAGAGGATGCGTAGCATATTTTGGGATTGATTTGATTTTTGTATTATTTTGCCCATGAGGCTTTGATGTACTAAACAGTTATTTCCTTAATGATAACGTGTGCTTCTTTTTGTCTACAACAAATTTGAACTTTCAAACCCTTGAATGCATTGCATAAACACATCTCATTCATCATGTGCATAGCATGTTTTTCCTCTTTTCAGGTTGCTTACAGTTCTTCGCTGTTTATTTCAGCATCATGAATCCCGACTCTTCATCAACTGAGACATCCATCAAGGCCCTTCAGGCGCAGAATGCGCAGTTTCAGGAATTAATCAAGGGTTTGGCTCAAGGCCAAGAAGAGCTGAAGGCTATGCTCCTGAAGAAGGAGAAGAAGAAGAAGAGAAGAACTGTTCTGTTCAACTCGGGCCGAAGGTTTGGCAATACTCTGCAGCATGAAGAGGCTGGTTCTTCTGTTGGCAAGAGTCCTCCTCAGGCAGAAGCAAGGGTTCCTAGTCCGGTAGTCTCTGACAACGAGACTGATTTTGATGAAGAGCAGTACCCTCCCGCAGAAGACAAATACAAGCAACTGGAGGATATGTTGAAAGCTATGGAGGTTCAACAGGTACCTGGGCTGGATTTCGGAGATCTGGGTTTGTCTACTGGTGTGATTATCCCTCACAAGTTCAAAGCACCATCCTTTTCTAAGTATGACGGGGCGTCTTGTCCCAAGCTGCATCTAAGGTCCTATGTTCGGAAAATTCAACCGTATTCTGCGGATAAGAATTTGTGGATCCACTTCTTCCAGGAGAGTCTTTCAGGGACTCATCTCGAATGGTTCTATCAGCTGGATGGGACCAAGGTTCGTAACTGGGAGGAGTTGGCTACTGCTTTCTACAAGCAGTATCAGTATAATGCCGACCTTGCCCCTACGCGTACCCAACTCCAGGGTATGTCGTTAGGTTCAAGCGAAGGTTTTAAGGAGTACGCTCAGAAGTGGAGAGACCTGGCTGGCAGGGTGCAGCCACCATTGACTGATCGGGAGTTGGTGGACATGTTCTTGGGGACCCTATCTGGGCCATTTTTCAACCATCTCATTGGGAATTCGTCTGCAGGGTTCACTGATTTGATTCTGACTGGAGAGAGAATTGAGGCTGGGCTGAAATCTGGAAAGATTCCGAAGGGGGCATCATCTAGTTCTGAAAAGAAACCCTTCAAGAAGGAGTCTAGTGCCGTGTATGGTTCCAGGAAATCAGAGAGACCCGAGCGCCGCCAATCTGTCGGCGCGGTAATGATTGCTAAGCCTGCTGCCGCTCCCCGGCCAAACAATCCTCAAAAGGTTGAAAGACCCCGGAGAGAATTCACCCAGTTAAGCATGACCCTGTCGCAGATCTTACCACAGTTGCTATCCTCCAATTTAGTGACTGTCAGGGAGGCTCCAAAGTTCCCCAATACTGCATCTCCTAAGTACAACCCGAATGCTCATTGTGCTTACCATTCAGATAGCCCGGGGCACTCCACTGATGACTGTTGGGCTTTAAGGAGCAAGCTGCAGGATCTTATTGACGCTAAGGAGGTACAGTTTGAGGCATCTGAAAAGCCTAATGTAGTGACAGCTCCCCTGCCTGCTCATGGAGTGAATGCTATTGAAGACGAAGAGGAAGTGGATGAAGCTGAGTTTGATAGCTGGATCTACCCAGCAACCGACAGTGGACTTAACAATTGGAGTGCAAAGGACAACCTATCTGTTTCTCTTGTTACTAAGTAATAAATTTCTTTGTTTCAGTATTTGTAATAAACAATAAATAAACTCTTTGGCCCGGTGTCTTACCCGAGGCACCGTGGTTTCATTTGTGAGGGCATATAAATTGTCATTTCATATATCATGAATGAAAATCTTGGACGTTTTCTCGCATTACAAATCTTATGCTCCTTTTATGTCTTTCTTTCCTTTACATATATTTCAAAACAACTGTATTTACACACACACTCACTCATACAAGTTTCAATACACTCTGGATCTCACTGGTAACGACTCTGCTACTGCCAGTTATGACTTCGAAAATCTGATCAACTTAGCCGAAGACGAAGGTGAAGATGGTTGCGAAGTGCCTGGTGAGCTTGCAAGATTGTTACTTCAGGAAGAGAGGGAAATTCAACCCCATGAAGAGCCAGTGGAAACCATAAACTTGGGTACTGAAGAAGACAGGAAAGAGGTAAAGATTGGTGCCAACCTAGAGCTCAGCGTGAAGCAACGGTTAACCAAGATGTTACATGATTATATGGAGATCTTTGCCTGGTCCTACGAAGATATGCCCGGGTTGGATACCGATATTGTGGTCCATCACTTTCCAACTAAGGAAGACTGCCCTCCAGTTAAGCAAAAGGTCCGTCGGATGCGTCCAGAGATGTCTGAGAAGATCAAAGCCGAGGTTATGAAACAGTTTGATGCTGGGTTCCTTGCAGTGACTTCTTACCCTCAGTGGGTTGCCAATGTGGTACCGGTACCGAAGAAGGATGGTAAGGTCAGAATGTGCGTTGACTACAGGGATCTGAACAGGGCCAGCCCTAAGGATGACTTCCCCTACCTCACATTGATGTCCTCGTTGACAATACATCTCAGCACAAGGTATTCTCTTTCATGGATGGCTTTTCAGGTTACAATCAGATCAAGATGGCACCTGAAGACATGGAAAAAACTACCTTTGTTACTCAGTGGGGCACCTTCTGTTACAAGGTCATGCCATTCGGGTTAAAGAACGCTAGGGCAACCTACCAACTTGCCATGGTTGCCTTATTTCATGACATGATCCATCATGAGATAGAAGTGTATGTTGACGACATGATCGCAAGATCCCAGACTGAGGAAGAGCACCTAGATCATCTGCAGAAGTTGTTTGACTGATTGAAACTATACAAGCTGAGGTTGAACCCGAACAAGTGCACCTTTGGGGTAAGATCGGGAAAGTTGCTAGGCTTCGTGGTCAGTGATAAAGGTATTCAAGTGGACCCTGCTAAGGTCAAAGTTATTCAAGAGATGCCAGTTCCCAAGACAGAGAAGGAAGTCAGAGGCTTTTTAGGACGCTTGAATTACATTGCTCGCTTCATCTCACATCTGACTGCTACCTGTGAGCCAATCTTCAAGCTGCTGAAGAAAGATCAGGTAGTACGTTGGAACGACGAATGTCAGGCTGCTTTTGATAGAATCAAAGAGTATCTCCAAGAACCACCCATCCTTATGCCACCGGTTGAAGGGAGACCTATGATACTATATCTAACAGTGCTTGACAATTCAATGGGGTGTGTGCTGGGGCAGCATGACGAGTCTGGCCGAAAAGAGCATGCCATTTATTACCTTAGCAAAAAGTTTACCGACTGTGAGACCCGATACTCACTGCTTGAGAAAACTTGCTGCGCTTTGGTATGGGCTGCTCGCCGGCTGAGACAGTATATGCTGACTCATACCACCTTATTGATCTCAAAGATGGATCCTATAAAGTACATATTCGAAAAGCCTGCTCTGTCTGGGAGAATTGCAAGATGGCAAATGATCTTGACGGAATACGACATTCAGTACACAACCCAGAAAGCCATCAAGGGAAGTGTATTGGCAGACCACTTGGCACATCAGGCCGTAGATGACTATCAGTCAATGAACTTCGAGTTCCCGGACGAAAGCATCATGATAGTAACTGACTGTGAAGTACCTGGACCGGATGAAGGACCTGAACCAGGATCCCGATGGTCTATGCACTTTGACGGAGCCTCCAATGCTTTGGGAAATGGTATCGGCGCCATAATCATATCACCTCAAGGTACTCATACTCCACTCACTGCCCGACTATGTTTCAACTGTACCAACAACATGGCGGAGTATGAGGCATGCATCATGGGTCTTCAAGCTGCGATCGACCTAAGGATCAAATTTCTGAGTGTCTTCGGAGATTCCGCTCTTGTGATCAATCAGATCAAAGGAGAGTGGGATACGAAACATCCAAACCTGATTCCTTACAGAGAATGTGTGTTGACCCTGATCCCCCACTTCACAGAAATAACCTTTGAACACTTTCCGAGAGAAGAGAATCAGCTGGCGGACGCGTTAGCTACAATGTCTTCAATGTTTAAGGTCAAATGGGACAATGAGGCTCCCCGGATCATCATCTGGAAATTGGACGAACCTGCATACTGTTGCGATCTCGAGACTGAATTGGTGACTGAGAAGCCTTGGTACCATGAGGTAAAGAGATATCTGGAAACTCAGGAATACCCTGAAGGTGCATCTGTCAATGACAAGAAATTCCTGAGAAGGTTCGCAGCCAAATTCTTCCTTAGCAACGGCATCTTGTATAAGCGAAACCATGATTCAACCCTACTGCGTTGTGTAGATAAAACTGAAGTAGAAAGGATCATGGAAGAGCTACATGAAGGGACCTTTGGTACGCATTCCAGTGGACACACTATGGCTAAAAAGATCCTTCGGGCGGGATATTACTGGTCCACGATGGAAGCTGACTGCTACCAACATTCCAGGACATGCCATAAGTGTCAGATTTATGCAGACAAGGTGCATGTTCCTCCAGTTCCCCTGAATGTTCTGACTGCGCCTTGGCCGTTTGCAATGTGGGGCATAGACATGATCGGCGAGATTAAACCTACGGCATCTAATGGGCATCGCTTCATCCTGGTAGCAATTGATTATTTTACGAAGTGGGTGGAGGCAGCATCCTACGCTACTGTGACCAAGACTGTTGTGGCACGGTTCATTCGGCACAACCTAATCTGTCGGTACGGCGTCCCAGAGAGAATAATTACAGACAACGGTACCAATCTGAATAACAAGATGATCGCTGAGTTCTGCGAACAGTTCAAAATACAGCACCACAATTCTTCTCCTTACAGACCGAAGATGAATGGGGCTGTAGAAGCAGCAAATAAGAACATCAAGAAAATCGTGCAGAAGATGACAGTGACTTATAAAGATTGGCACGAGATGTTACCGTTCGCTCTACATGGGTACCGTACCTCAGCTAGGACGTCAACCGGGGCAACTCCTTTCTCTCTGGTTTATGGTATGGAGGCAGTCTTACCGATCGAAGTGCAAATACCCTCTCTCCGGATAATGAAGGATGCAAATCTGAACGAGGATGATTGGATCCAGACACGACTTGATCATCTCAACCTCATTGATGAAAAGAGACTTGCTGCTATCTGTCATGGTCAGACGTATCAGAAACGGATGATCAGGGCATTTAACAAAAAGGTCAGACCACAGGAATATCAAGTTGGGGATCTGGTAATCAAGAGAATCATCCTTCCTCAGAGTGATCCAAGGGGCAAATGGACCCCTACGTACGAAGGGCCATTTGTGGTTAAGCATGTGTTCTCAGGAGGAGCAATGATTCTAACCAACATGGATGGTGACGACCTTCCTTACCCTGCCAATGCAGACATAGTAAAAAGATACTACGCATGAAAAAGACCCGCTAGGCTGACATGCCTAGGCAAAAATTAGGGCTTCCCGGCGAACCAAAAGGGTTCGGGCAAAATGAAGGGATGAAAATAAAAAAATCTGTACACCCGGCAAGTCGAAAACCTGAAAAGGCGGCTTGGGCAAAAATGGGTATCCCGGTGGACTGAAAACCCGAAAGGGCGGTCCAGGCAAAAATTAGGGATAAAAGCGTAATACTATGTCTCATTGGATCACTTTGCATCCAGAATCCGGTATCTACATCAAGCTCAAACGGCATCTACCAGTCAGCTTCACCTTCAACCAAGGTCATCAAGTGATGAGACGCTCGGAGTTATAAAGGCAATAGCAGAGTTGAAACCCAGTGGGATCATTCATATTTCACACAGCTGTTTTACTTTTCTTTTGTACAAAATTTGTATAAACCCTTTTGTTCGGCGGCGTTCTCTTACTAGGACGTCAGCCTCTTGTACACAAAACGCCTATTTTCAGGCCATTCAAAATCAATACAAATACATTTTCAGTTAAACGTGCCAATTGTTTTTCTTTTTCTGTTTTGTTTTGCGAAGAACGTCCAAGGTTCAATTTGTAATATATGCATTGACAATAATTTGCTAACTCATGAAATATTTGCATACGAAACAAAGGATTAATTACAGGTGACACTAGAAACAGGGGCAATAAAAGAGTTGTCTAAGCAATCTAATTGTTCTGTCCTCCAAGGTATCAAGGTAGGTTCGGCTAAAGAACATAACCGGTACATCTTAATTCCCCAGAGAGTAAGCAAGCAAGTCAGTACACTCTCTCCAAGCAGAGTTATCAAATCTCAAGGAAATTGAGTATCCTCCCGTAGATCTCAATACTTTCCCAGCAGCATGTATATCCATAACAAGCATCCCCGGCAGTCTTGGTCTAAAGATTGTTCCCCGGCGGTATATCAACATTCAAAGGAATCACTTCCCCAGCATATCAAAACTCCCCAGAAAGTCCAATCCAGTTCCCCAGGAAAATTGGAATTCATCTCCCCAAACAGTAAGCTTATCCCCAGTAAATTCTGGAAGCTTATCCTCGCAGAGCATGAACGCGTCGTCCGGCTTTATTTAAAGAGTTATTTCCTTAACAGGATATAACTGGGTTATCCTCAGCCAAAAGCCACGGAAAGATCGTCGTCGACAGAATCTTCTTATCCCAAGCGAAGTCTATCAGCACTTCCAATACAGCAGAGATATCCTCAGCAAGTCATTCTCAACAATTCAGCAAAAGCATCTCTGTCCCCACAGAATATCACTCCCCAGCAGGGTCGCTAGAGTATTTTTCTCCCCGCAGAATCTTCCATTTGCCAAAGTTTATTCCTCAACGGAGTCATCTTCTCCTACCGATATTCTTGCAGTTATCATCCCCAGCGGAAGCAAAATCTATTCTTCAGCGTCAGCCCAGGATATGACTTCCCGGCACCCGTCAAGGATTTACTTTCCTAGACGAAAGCATACATAAAACATCACATACATCATTATAGCATGCATAGACGCATCATATCATACAAATCTCATTTATGTTGAGAACATCATTGCTTGATCCATATCATGCATTACATATGACTGATCTTTACCTTTCAGGAAGGATTCATCTAAATTCTCCATCACATTTCAAGACCTAGACCGGTTCAGTTAATCAACTCCAAAGATTTCGTATCCAGTCCAAGGCCTTCTCTAGTCCAGTTAAATCGACTCCCAACAGGTTTTTCTGATGAAGACTCAGTAGAAGTTATCAGACTACAATGGTTCTCTCTCCGACGGTGCATGAGATTTCCATTTTAGGTTTTTCTTTGAGATTATAATTTCCTATTGGTTTTCTCTCCGACGGTGCATGAGATTTCCATTTTAGGTTTTTTCTTTGAAATTATAATGTCCTATTGGTTCTCTCTCCGACGGTGCATGAGATTTCCATTTTAGGTTTTTCTTTGAAATTATAATGTCCTATTGGTTCTCTCTCCGACGGTGCATGAGATTTCCATTTTGGGTTTTTCTTTGAGATTATATTTTCCTATTGGTTCTCTCTCCGACGGTGCATGAGATTTCCATTTTAGGTTTTTTCTTTGAGATTATATTTTCCTATTGGTTTTCTCTCCGACGGTGCATGAGATTTCCATTTTAGGTTTTTTCTTTGAGATTATATTTTCCTATTGGTTCTCTCTCCGACGGTGCATGAGATTTCCATTTTAGGTTTTTCTTTGAGATTATATTTTCCTATTGGTTCTCTCTCCGACGGTGCATGAGATTTCCATTTTAGGTTTTTTCTTTGAGATTATATTTTCCTATTGGTTCTCTCTCCGACGGTGCATGAGATTTCCATTTTAGGTTTTTCTTTGAGATTATATTTTCCTATTGGTTCTCTCTCCGACGGTGCATGAGATTTCCATTTTGGGTTTTCCTTTGAGATTATAATGTCCTATTGGTTCTCTCTCCGATGGTGCATGAGATTTCCATTTTAGGTTTTTTTTCTTTGAGATTGTAATTTCCTTTGGTTCTCTTCCCGATACTGCGAAGATGGTAATTCCCACCAAGATTTTCTCAACGAGCGTTGTTGAAGTTAAAGTCACCCAAGGTTCTCTTACCGTTCATGCTAAGGTAGTAACCATCCCTGGTTCATTCATCATCTTGTGAAGCTCCAGATTCAGCTCTTGTAACCAGTCAGGACATATCTATACCAAGCATCTGAAAACCAGCTCCTGCAACGTGTCAGGTACTCATTTTTCTTTTGCAGGTATGCAGGTTCTCGCTAAGGAATCTCTTACGCGATCAACATCCAGATGGCATCTATAAGCCCATCATCCTATCCAACAACCTCTAAATGGCATCTATAAGCCCATTCCACCATCACTGCTACTATGTGAGCGCAAATTTCTGGGCACTCTAGTGTTCAATCACCTTCTACCCTCGGATTACGAAAGGCACGTCAGCCAATCTGCATCCTCAGGTCTAAGAAGATTGAACAGGGGCAACTGTTGTACCCCAAAATTTGCCCTCCCATATTCTCCAAGAAATTGCCAAGACAAGCTACAAAATTCCCCAAGGGTTGCACAGTGCAAGAGCCTCCTAAGAAGTCAAAACTAGGGTTTGTGTTCTGATCAAGAAAATGAAGTTTCTGAAGGCCAAATCAAGTCTCACATGCCTACAAACATGGCCAAGCATCCTCATATCAAGTTTCAAGGCTTTCAGCACAAAATTGCACAGTCAAAACCCTAAATTGCACTACAGTCAACTGTAGGGGCAAAATGGTCATTTGGCAGTCAAAAGTTCAAATTTTTGGTCAACATATCATTTTGAAGCCACAAACATCATTTGATCAATGCTTGATCATGATTCTCAAAATTTGGCTCAAAAATCATCAAGATGCAAAAGTTTCCTTATTTGGACAGCTGAAAAAGTCAACTGAAATTGACCAGGGCATAACTTTCACATGGATTATCAGAAAAATTCCATCCAAAGCTCATTTTGAAGAGAAAGACATTTCCTACAACGCATCTTCATACTTCAAGTCCAAGAAATTCTCTCACAAAAAGTTATCAATTTCAACATTATAGGTCATTTTCAAAAGTCAACAAAAAGGGACTTTAAGTCAAAGGCCATAACTTGAGATTGGTAAATCAAAATGACATGGGACCAAAGGCATTGGTTAGAGGACTCAAAGACATTTCCAAAATGTCTAAGAACATGAGAAAAGCTTAAAAATTGAGCAAGTTATGCCTTGTGGAAGTTGGGAAATTTTTGGATATTTTGAAAAGTCAACATGGATTCAAATGACCTAAAATTGCTAATGGGCCCATTTTTCTTCCATGATTCATCATCCATGACATGTGCACGACCACTTGGCCCAAAGGGAAGTATTTTTTCATTTTTTATTTATTTATGTGAATTTTTATTTATATTAATTCATTTAAATCAAAATAAATACATGGAAAATATTTAACCTAAAGTTTTAAATCTTTTTGTGCATGTTTTATACTCAATAATTCGTGTGAAATCAAATAGGGAAAGATTTGGAGTAAATTGATCATAATTGATACAAGAACACATGGAAAAGATTGAAAAAGATCCTTAAAAATCAAATTTCCAAAATCAATGAATGCAATGGATTTGTTCTATTTTTCTTGACCTAATGGACTCACTACATAAGCTAGAATGAAACCCTAATGCAAGAACACACGCAGCTGCTCAAAAACCTAACAATCAAACTTGAATTTTTTGTGAAAAAACTCAACTCTGAAAACATCTTTGCAGGGGGTTTGAAGCCAAGATTTTCATCCCATTGGCTTCCTGAAGCTTCAAAGAAACTATTCCAATCAAAATCATCCATCACAACGCCAAGAATTGGTAAAACGAATATGAACTGTACAGAGAAAATCTCATAATCTTGCATCACGATTCATGCACTTTTACTAATCTTTGATGCTTGATTCATGTTCAATATTCAATTCTGAAGCTAACCTGATAGTTTAATTATGTTTTTATGCACCACACACGATTCCACCATTGTTATTTTCTAGGGTTACCAAGCTTTCGATTTAGGCATTTTTACATGCTGTAAAATTGGGAGTCCTCAGTACCATGAACAAAACCAGCTCGCTTGGACGAAAATAATGGCATGCTCGCGCTGAATTTATATGCCAAGGGGACCTATTCGCTATTTTCTCAAAAACATACCTAAGAGAACATATAAAAAACCGTGGCCTAATCTGTTTGTATTTCAGGAAAATAAACATGAAGAAGAAGACGATATCGTGGCGAGATGTGATAGGGCCATTTGAATTTCGCGCGAAGAATCACCACTAACGCTTATTTTATTTATTATATTCGTAATTCATTATATATTAAAAACGCGTGGAATGGCTCAGTGGCGAGCGTAGCTATTGGTAATGTCAATGACCTGGGTTCGATCCCAGGTCTTCACCCTTTCCATTTGTTATTTTTCAATTAATGTTCATGTGTAGCGCTTGAACTGAAGACCATCATGTATCCTCAAAAATCAACGCCCACGTGTCCCAGAGCACCAGATCAACGGCCATGAACTGAAGACTATGATGAACTCAAGTCAACGCGCGTGCACGTGTCCAGCAAAAGTCCAACAAGGCCATGCTCAATGGGCCAGAATTGCTTGGATTTAACCTCCTATTGGGGTCTGAACCCCCAGGTTTGCATATATTTTTTATTTTCTTTACCTTTTTTGTATTATTATTTTTACTTCTTTTTATTATTGTTTTAATTAATTAGTTTTATTATTTTCATAAATATAAAATATCATAAAAAAAATCAGAAAAGAGTTAAAACAATAAATAATTTTTATTTTAGTATTTTTTTAAGTAAATTTGCATGTAATTGAATTTAGTTTAAATTAGGTTTGCAATTTTAATTCTTTTAATAAAAAATCTAAAAAATGTAGAAATAGGTTTAATTAATAATTTTTCATCCTTTTTTTATTTTTCTTTCATAAATATATTAAATAATTAAATATTTTACTTTTTATAATTAAATTGCATGAAAATAAAAATTAGGTTTAATTTAGGTTAAAAACTTCAATATTTCTTAATAAAGTAAAAAATGACTAGAATTAGGGTTTGCATCTTATTTTAATTTAAATTAATTTTTTTTCTCATTAAACACTAAAAATACCAAAAAAACAAGTCCTTTTTTTTAATTAATTAACTTCATCATTAATTTGATTTTTGCAAAAGGGTCCAACGCCCTCGTTCTTAATTTCTTATTTATTCGCGTATTTATTTCTTCTTTCGTTAAATAATTATGTACCTCTCCCGAAGCCATGTAAATTACTGCTCGCATTTTTAATTCTTTATTTTCTTTCTTTATTGCTTTTCTGTCAAATCGGGTCCTGGTTAATTTTGGCGATGTGGACCCGCGCCTTTTGTAATAGCTTAGAATTTACTTTTCCTGCAAATATTTTAACTGTTAATCAAAAGCATGAAAGAATGTATGGACAAAATAAAAACAAGCGTAGAACACCAATGACATGACAAGATAAATACAAATGAAAACGACACACGAATCACACACACCACCCCTAGGGTACGCCTCACTGTTGCCTTGCCTCGAAAGGTGGTCGTCGAGTAGAGGATGTCTTAGTAAGTCCTCATGATCCGGGAACCTGGCATGAGGGTAGCTTCTAAGGTGTCTTCCCATTGCTCTGGTGATCACCATGTCCCGAACCTCGAATTGACCCGAACACCTCCAACGGTGGTGCTACCTACCTCTCAATGGTGGGATGGCACTACTTTAAGGACATCTACACAGACGAATTCCTTAGGGTAGGTAGGTTCTCGTAGATACTTGCTCTAATTTCAAAACAAAAATCAAAAACTTCTTTTCACACCGACACCTTTCAAAAAGCTTTCAAAAAGCAATTTTTCAAACACTCTTGAGGACTGATACAAGAGTCGAACTGGAATTTTCAAAGAAACTTTTTAAAACCCACAGTTGAAAAGCAAACAAACCATTTTTGAAAACACAAGTGAGCAAGTATCTAAGAGCCCATGGATAACCATGGATAGAAAGGGTGCTAACACCTTCCCTTTCTATAACCTACCTCCCGAACCGAGAGCAATCTCTTTAAGGAATTTTTCTGTGCTTTTGTCCTTTCCATTTGGAGAAAATAAAAGACGGTGGCGACTTGCTTCCGCGACATTTTGCGAACCAGCGTCAAACAGTCGGTTCCAGATCCACCGATCACACTATCTATTACCCACCCCTTTTTATTTTGATACCCTTTTTTCTATTTACTTCCCTTTAGTTTTTTAGATCATTATTAATTTAGTTAATTAATAGAACTTAATCGAATAGATGTTAGTCTAATTAAAACATTTTTAGTATTAGACCAATTTTTATTAAGTTTAGCTTTAGGTTTTAATTTAATATTTTTTAGTATCCCTTTTTTTTTAATTAGATTTAAATTAATAACTTTTAGGTTTTAATTTAGTTTAATTATTTGATAACTCTTAAAAAATAATGCTTCATATTAATCTTAAAAAACATATAAAAATAAAAATGACTTAAAATTAAAAACATGTTATTTCCTTTAAATTATTTCCCTCGCTTTAGTTAATACTAATACAAATATAAAAATATAGAAATTTAAGAACTAAAAAAAAACATTTTATTTAATTAATTCTCTTGCGTTATTAATATTAGATAAAAATACAAAATGCATGTTCACACCATTTAGTCTATTGTTTAATTGTCGCTATTTAATCATTATCCGCATAATTTTCTATTTAATTATTTCATATTTACATGATTATTCTGTTTACGTCTAAATCCAAGGGGAAAATGATTAAATTTGTTGACTTCATGTCCTCAAGTCCGATCACGCGAATATTTTTCATCTCATTAAAACTTAAGACAATTTTTCCCCAAATATTCAAGCTTTTCAAAACTGATACCTTTTAAGCAAAAACTTCGACATTAGGTCGTCGTATCTTCAAAAACCCGTCCGTACCCCTTTTCGGCCAAAACATTTCATTTTTAAATCAAACGAACAATTTTTAATAAATAGATATTTCAAAAGGTTCCTATAGAGTACTATAGATACATTGGGTGCTAATACCTTCCCACTGTATAACCAACCCCCGAACCATAGATCTCTTTTCAAAAACGCCTTGTATTTTTATTACTTTTAAAAAGTATTCTTTTACATTGCATATTTAGGGTTTTATTTCGCTCTTTTCCCTTTTCCCTTGGAAATAATAAAGTGCGGTGGCGACTCTTGCTTTTGTGAGACGAATTAATCAATAATTCGATCTCCGATTTACCCCGCTACATTTTTTATCGCTACAGACTCCAACTAAGATCTCCATTTTATCCTTTCTTCAAGATTCTAAGGCCCACTGCAATGCTTTGATGAAGTTGTTGAGTACAAATTTTGTTCCTCAAGAGATCTTCGTAAATCAGTTTGAAGGTGTTTGTGTTAGTATTACTACCAGTAACGGCTTGGGTTTTACATATTTTGATCTCCCTCCTGAAGGAAGAAATAATAACAAGGAGTTACATATTTCAATGAAGTGTAAAGGAACTACTCTGTATCATGTGCTGGTAGATACATAATCGTATGTGAATGTACTTCCAAAGTCTGCATTGATGAAGATGGACTATTCAAGTGTTGAGTTGCGCCCAAATGACTTGGTAGTTAAGGCTTTTGATGGATCTCGACGATCATTTTTTGGTGAGGTGGATTTAACTATTAAAATTGGACCCCATACTTTCACTGCTGCATTTTTTGTGATGGACATACAACCAGCATATTTTTGTTTATTGGGACGCTCTTGGATACATGAGGCAGGGGAAGTGACTTCCACTCTTCATCAGAAGATTAAGTACCCTATGAATGGCAAGACGATAATTATTTGTGGCGAAGAAGAGTATGTGATGAGCCATTTGACTTTGTTCGATATGTTGAGGTTGATGGAGAGGTGCATGAGACGCCTATCATACCCTAAATTTGACCGCCCCATTTCAAACGGTTAAAACTATTTTCAAACTTGGGTTTTATAAAATTCTTTTGGTTTATATACACTAACATATTGGGTTTTATAAATATTTATTTTCAATTTATTTTTTCTGTTTAAAAATATATAATAGTTTATTTTAAATTATTTATATTTCTTAAATAGCAAAAACTTGCTTACCCTTCATATACTTTCAATTGATTCTTTATTTCAAATAAGTAACATATCAGAACTGGTAAGGGAGCAAGCTTGCAACCATAAGGTCACATGTTTGAATCTCATTTAGTACACTTTGGATATCTTTTATGTTTATTTGTTACTAACTTTATTTCCATTTTTTTTATTATTTTTAAAATCACAAAAATCACATTTTTTAATTATTTAATTGCTATTGTCGTTTTCTTTTATTTATTATATTTTAAAAATATTATTTTTTATTAAAATCATTATTTTATTTAAAAAATAGTCAAAAGCCTTAAAAATAAATAAAATCTTTTTAGGTCAAATCTTTTTCCAAACCATATCTTGCATTTACTGTTTGGATAATTTCCTTATTTGGTAATTTGACATAATTTCTCACATTATTAATAGGTCTCTTTTCCTTCACAAAAATTCATCCACGAATTCTACGATTTCACTACGATCAATATTCTCTCACAACTTTCAATTTCACAAACACTTATAATTTTTTTCAAACCTTTTTCACAAAACTATTTTCAAACATTTTGGCCGATGATTTTGTATGAGGTATTGTCATACCCCAAATTTGTCTTACACTTTGTCAATAATCTAACTTATTCATCTTGCATGTTTTCATGTGATTTTTTTTATTAGGTCATACAATAAATCATGCATCGTCAATAAATTCAGCATGGGATCAAGGATCTTGAGAAATTAGGGTTTCGTCATTGCCTAGAGATTCTCACCTTCATTTAAGGTTGAATTTGCTTATTCATCAATCAGGGTTTACATCTATGTGTTTATGGTCATCAGATGGACCTTAAGGCTTTGGTCATACATTCCTCATGGGTTTCTTCTCATGGTATCTTATTTCCTGGGCCATCATATGTTGTGTGTAGCTTCATTAGTACTTATGATGCAAAGATTTCATCAGGGACTTCGGCTTAAGTACTTGGGTTTATTCATGACGTGAAAAATCTATTTTCTTTGTTGCTTACGGTAAAAGTCATTCAATTGGGCTTCATTCAGAAGACTCTGCGTTATATTTGGAAGTCCTTATCATACCTTTATGCTCACAATCACTATTTGAGTTCGGGTTTATTTCCCTTACTCGTGATTATCAGAGAAGGGTTAATTCTGGATCATTACTTGTTACAAGTCATTACCTCTATATTTAATTCAAAAGGGTGAATTTTTATTTGAGGTTTTTGAATCACTTCAAGATGGGAGATCAACTGTCAAGACTTCAACTTTTGGTCAAAGTCAATCATGTAGGGTAGAATTTTCGACCAAAAGTCCTTCTTAAGTCAATATGATTTATTTATCGCATTAGTGATGATAATCTAAAGGTGCAAAGGTGAAAAAGCATAGGATTCAAAATAAGTGCAATGGAGGGAGTGTTTTTCACGACTGATAATAGATTCAATTTTTGCTAAAGAGGGGTTTTTGATTGGAAAGTCAATATAAATGTTTTAGAGGGGAAATAGAAAATTCACTTTGGAAGAAACAAATCCATTCATTACGAAGTAAAAAGAAACTATTACACTTCAATCCATTTCAACTCAAAACCTTGTCCATTGCAATTTCAAATACGATACATTTCAAGCTATATTACACCAAAGTTACAAAAACAACTCATATCCTAAATGCCCTCGTTTTAATCTTCACGCATAAGCCTTCAAATACTCCATAACCAACGTCCATCTTTAATCATCCTTCAAGTTCCAAGCCTCACAATTATTTCACCACTATGAATTCTTTCTTTAACTTTACATCTTCATCCAACTTCATAACTATGCCATCTCCATGACCTACAACACACAAAGTCGGTTCAGATAAAAACAGATGAACAAAAACACATCTTCATAACAGAGCTATGACACAACATTCAAATAATCATCTCTAAAAACATCATCACTGCACCAGCCTCCAAAACATGCCATGTTCATGTTCATTTCACTTCATGTTATTATGCATTCAAAAGAAAGAAAAAGCTAGCAGAGCACAATTCAAAAGCAACATAGATTCCCGTTTAAACTCATAACCAATTTGCATACCAGAGCCGGACATCATCAATACAGTGAATACAAATGTTGTTCACGGCTCCACTGAAGATGCTGCTACAAAGGCTATGTTAAGGGCTGACACCTATTAGAATATACACATGATCACACATGCGTCAGTTCAGAAGCAAGACAAATCAGAAACATAAAACAGTTCAAAAATCTATACATCAATACATTAACGTCACAAAAGGATCCAAAACAAGAGTCACGAAATGCAACATACTTCATCATAAAATCCAAAATTCGAAAATATAAATAAAAAAACAATATGACTCAGGTGCACATCGGTTGTGATGTTCAATACAATTCGGGCAGGGAAAGTAGTTCAAGTACTTGGAGAAGTTCAATTACAAATTCGATTCTAACAAGTTAGATGCCTAAACCCTGATTGATTTCCAACCTATTGCCTAAACTAAACCCCAACTTTTAGAATTAGATAACACTAACTTTCTAACATGACTAGCTGCTACTAACAGAGTTAAGTCACAGAGTTAAGTTTCTAACTGAAAATAACTAAATCAAAAAATAGAGTAACAAAATTCTAACTGAAACTAACTTCCAAACAGAATAGCTAATTCTCTAACCTCTCTACTGCACCATTCAGTTTTATAACAGAAAATCCAGATCCTAAGGCTAAGATTCATTCATCCTCTAACTGATTTCATATTCCTACCATATATAAAAGCCTCCCCTCTCGTATTTGTTTAACTCTCTAACCAAACCTAACCGCCCAACCAATTCCATAACAAATTCTAAACTCTCCCCAACTAACTTCCTTATCCCCTATCAGAAAAAAACCAAAAACAACAACTCACACCTGTAACTCATCTAACTGTCAAAAGAGAACCTCAAATCCACCCTTTATCTTCTAACCGAAAATCTCCGATCCAAGGGACCTTATTCTTTCCTCTGTAACCAATTCTCAACCTTCACTTCTCTATATAACACCTTCATTCATCACTGCTCAGCTTCTCCGCCATTTTTTCACACATCTCAAAAATTCAAACGCATTGTTCACCAATCTTCAAATCACCCTCATCAATATAGAAACTCCAACACTCTCCATCTTTACCTTCATTCAATTGCAACCTCTGAATCCATATCTTCGACACACTCTCTCTCTCTCTCTTGTTCCTCACTATCGCACCATTTTCTACTTCACCATAATAACTCTAATCTTCACCAAAACTACAACGTGTGCTCAAATCTCCCTCTGGCAATTAATACTCGACCTTACAATCTCAACTATGTCATTGTGTAACGAACAAAGCAACAACAAGATTCAGAGCGCATAAGAAAAAAGAACAAAAGAAGAAGAAGAAGAAGAAAATAAGAAGAAGAAGGCAAAAGGAGATTCATACCTGATGACACAATGATCTCTGGTTTTCTTATCGTGTCGCTATTGAAGCACCATCGGAGCGACTTTGATAGGTAAGCCTCGGAACTTCAATCATCTTCTTCATATCCCTGTCTTGATTGAGGCTTCCTGAAACATAATCGTAAGGTAGCGAACTCGAAGCCTCAACTATGGGTGTTAAATTTTGGTTTTTCATGAGAGTTAGGTTTTTTTGCTGGCATGTTAGGTATGGTAATGTTAAGGTTTGATCAGAAAAGGTAAAACCTATAAATGGATAGAGATCGAGTAAGGAGAAGAGATGAAGTGAGATCGGAGGTAGGTTGAGACAAAACTCCGAATTGAGACGGAGGCATGGACGACGAAGTTGGATTAAGATGAAGGAGTATTCATCGTGTTGAATGGATATTGAGACGAATATTGATGAGGAGAGAGACTGAGAGTTTGTAATGGTGTTGTGTGGTGGCGAAAAACGAACCACAACAGCGGTTGGTGAGACGAGAGGATGGCCGCCGCGTGAAGATGTGAGTTTTCTTTGATGAAAGAAAGGAAGCTTAACCATCACTCACATATACCTTAAATCCTTTTTCAACTGAATTCATTTTTTATTATTTGCTGTTTTTTGCTTGTTAATGGACCGAAACAAAAGAAATAGAATGGGACACTTGTTGAAATGGGCCAAAAGATCCATTATGTCCATGTTTTCTTGACAAACTGAAGCAAACAAATAGTGTGAGGGCAAGGTTCCTTTAATAAGGGTTTCAACGATGTCAAAACTTTCCACTATATGTTGGAAATGTTGCTAGTTGATATGGTGGACAAGGAAGCATAAAAAGTCTTCAAGAATTGGTATTTTTGGAAATTTCTATGCTCTGAGTCGACTCAAAGAAATCTCTGGTCGACGTATGATTGAAAGTTGCTCCTTAGGGAAGTCTCGGGTTTGCTCACGTCAAATGTACGGTCGACTCAACCTGGGAGTAATTGTTAGGAACTATGCATCGATGCATAGCCCTGGAGCGGTCGACGCATGAATTGAAAGTTGCGCCTTAGGGAAGTCTCGGGTTTGCTCACATCGACTATGTGGTCGACTCAACCTGGGAGTAATATTTAGAAAATATGCATCAATGCGCAGCCCTGGAGCAGTCGACGCATGGATCATGCACTTTGTCTTCTGGCATTCTCGGGAATGCTCAGGTCGAGTCCCCCTTTTGGCATAGGTCGACCGTTCGCTCGTTAAATCTACTTTTCAGCTTGATAGTTTGGGTTTGACTTGAGATAACATATATAATCTTGTTAGGTTCTATCATTTGGTTTTTAACAATAAAAGTGAAATAGATACACAAGGTACTCATCATCTTCAACCTCTCACTCATCCATTGACAACTACACATAATAATTTTTGTCGATCAAGGTGCGGAGCGTGTGTTGATAACGTCTGAAGTAGAAGATTGCGATCTTGTTCGGGTTGAGTAATTATGGGTTTTTATTGAATAAAATCTGAGGGTTTTGTCCTCCAAGATCATTGGGATTTGGGGGGGTTTTTGACATTTCTTTGCTTCAAATTTAGCCGTGCTTAAAGGATTGAGGAACCGTGGGTTCGCTCGATAAGGTAGCTACAATCAGAGGATTGTGAAGGAAGAATTGGGGTCACCATCTTGCGATCAAATCAGCCAAGAAGAGGGTTTGAGAAATAGTTTAGGTTCTCAACAAGGTAGCTACAACCGGAGGTTTATCAAAGATTAGTGACATACTTGGTTCAAATCGAATCAAGGGAATAAAGGAGCTTAGTTTTCAATTCAACATATTGGGTTTGAATTGTGGTGACTATTTTCTATCTCTTGTACAAACTTTGCAATCATAATAGAAATTATCCTAATTCTAAATTTTAGAATTAGAGGCAAAGTACCCCACGCGAGGACGACAGGGGGAACTGCCTAAAAAATCGCGTGTCATTTTTCTTTCTCGTCTTTTACAGTTTATTTGCTATAATTTGTGAATTTTCACTTGTGGTTCCAAGTGTATGGATTTGTAGTGTGATAGAACTATTTCTAAGAACTATATTAATCACTTTGATTGCTATAATTGGTTTTAACACTACAAATTAAGACAGATTGGACTTGGTGTGATTACACACACCAAGTGTTCGATAAAAGTTCAAAAGTGCAAATTTGTGGGTTCTATACTCAACAATTCATTGGGAGTAATTGACTACGGTTAAAAAAATATAAGTAATCTATTATAATTGAGTTAAGTGTTAATAATTCTCATTGATTAATTCCATTCAGTTTTACGCATATCCGGTCTTTTCAATAGAGGATCATTTTTAGACGAGTGTATCCGGGTAGCTTTCACCATGTTTTAAGTTTTCATTAAAAACTCTTTTTAAAAAATCACGGTATCTATTCAATCCCCCTTCTAAATACGTCCTATTGTCAAACAAGTGGTATCAGAGCACCAGTTCATCTAGTGCTTCACATATAACTCTTTAGACAATGGACGACGATCCAAAAGGGGCGTATAATAGAGCGCCTATTTTCACCGGTGAAAACTATAGCTATTGCAAAGGTTGTATGCGCGTGCATATCAATTCTGTTGATAGAAAAATTTGGAAAGTCATATAAGAAGGTCTTATGGCCATAACTATGTTAACCAATGCGGGTTCCGTTGTGCCTAAACCGGAAGCACAATGGGATGAAAAAGATGAGAAAAACTATGCTTATGTTTGGAAAGCTAAAAATATGCTCATATCAGCTCTTAGAGTTGATGAATACTTTCGTATCTCACATTGTGCTACCGCTAAGGCAATGTGGGATGCTTTACAAGTTACCCATGAGGGTACGAAAGATGTCAAATTAGCAAGGATTAACACATTAACTCAAGAGTTTGATCTCTTTCACATGAAGCATGGTGAAACCATTGCAGACATGCAAAAGAGATTTTCTCACATAATAAATCACTTACACACACTTCATTGGAATTAATTGACTACAGTTAAAAAATATAAGTGATCTATTATAATTTAATTATGTGTTAATAATTCTCATTGATTTATTCCATTCGATTTTACGCATATCCGGTCTTTTCAATAGAGGACCGTTTTTAGACGAGTGTATCTGGGTATCTTTCACTGTGTTTTAAGTTTTCATTAAAAAATATTTTTAAAAATCACGGTATCTATTCAACCCCCCTTCTAGATATGTCATATCGTCTAACAAATAGCTGATGGATATTGTTGTTATGTGGGTTGGACCGAAATCTGCTTCCCCTAAGCCCAATTCACCAGGTTTTGGTGGGAGCCTGATACATAAATAAAAAGCTTGTTAATGGACTTAGTCAGTTTGGGCCTTGTGCCTAGAGCTGCTTACTGCTACACCCCTGAATCAGTTTTCACCCCCTGACTCTTTCTAATTGTTTTATTTTTTTCTTTTAGTTTAAATTTTCTTTTAAAATTTATTAACAGAAATTTAATGATAAATGAACAAAAAAAGATATGTAGAATTTAGGACTTTCTTTTAAATTTTCTATATTTTTGTTATGAAAGAATTATAAAATCAACAAAATTTGTTAAAAATTCTTAGTTGATTTTAGGAATAAATTCTTTAGTTTTTGATGGAACTTTCTTCACATAAAAAACTAATAAAAAAAATACTTTTTCTCTTAGTTTTTTATTTATATTTTCATACCGTTGTGTCTCGTTATTTTTGACGTATTTGTTCATTGTGCAAGGTACATTTTTGGTGCTTTCGATCATGTAACATAACAAGTTGTTATCTGATCGAAGCATACAGCTTATGCTCGCTTAAGATGTAACACGCCTTATTTCTCATCATCTTGAGAAATTCATATCATATTATATGTTGTCCAGATGCATATTGATATTTTGTGATACTTTGTGCTGGAACTTCTGATTACGCATTGTATTTGCAACACACAATTGCTTTTATCTTAGTTGGATATTATTTCTGAGTTTGTTTGTTTCTTGGTAAAGCTTGCTCGACGCGTACTCCCTGCTTCTCCATTGCTTTCATCCGCTTTCGATGATTTGCTCGCTTTGGTAGTCGCCACTACTACCTTTGTATTTCTCCGCATTTTATCGTATTTCTTTACCGTTTTTGTAGATATCATGAGAAGTAGGGCTTTACAGCTTTCCTTTCCATGAGAAATAGGACTAGAGATGTATGACGGGGATCTCTGTTATTGATCATGTCAAGAATCCTTCTAGTTTATTTAAAGATCCATATAGGGCAATTCCGTATTGTGTGCTTTTTGTATGTTATTTGTGTTTGTTTAAAACCCTGTCTTTGAAGCAGGTATTCCGCACGTGTGACAGTCGCTTTGGATATTACAATCGAACCTCCATGTTTTATCAGGAGTTCGCATTGGCCGATGTTGACACTCTGTGATCATTTATATTATCTTCTATTTTCTACCTCGATCTCCTATATCTTGGATAGGGGTTCAGTCGCTTTGGATATTACATTTTTGTTCACTCCCGCTTGTTTGCCTCGGGTGATACACTTCCCTTGGTTAAAGCATTTCGCTTCTTTTCCTTACCATTTTATGTGTGTTCTCTTTTGAGCTTGTTTGCTTATTTTCTTTCTATACCATGTTTCCTTAGGATGTGCTTGTTCCTTTCAGATGAAAGTTAGATCTTAGGTTGTGAACCATGCGTGCTAACATTAGGTAGAGATTTCCCTTTCATCCTTGACGTAGGCCTACCATTGTATGATAACATTAGGATTAGAAATAGGCTAGTTTCCCGTAGACTCTTTTCTTCCCTTCTTGCATTTGCATTTAAAACTAAAACTTTCTTTTTCTTAGCAAATCATAAAACATGCTAATCATACTTAAACCCTTTTCAAGGAAACAAAACACAAACCAATCAAATGTGGCATCTTGCCTTGAGGGCGTAACTCAAAACCCTTTTCAGGTAAGGACATGTTAATTTACTTCTATGCCAACACATGAGTCTCCAAAGGTCGAGCTGCAGTAGAAGGAGGAATTAACATTGTTCATAAAAAACAAAAAACAAACAAAAACATGTGAGCCGAACTACGGTAACTCTGATTCCTCAAAAAGGATATGTAGGCATTGGGGTAGGGCCCAAGCGAGCACAACTTTATTTTCCCTACATTATTTTATCATTTATTTTGCATGTATTCTTCCTCCATAACAAACAGTAAGCATAGATTAGACACACCTATAAGATAGATAACAAGAGTAGATACCGTAGAGTACTACGGGCGTGTGGGGTACTAATACCTTCCCCTCGCGTAACAGACTCCCTTACCCGATTTCTTAGTCGCAAGACCGTGACTTCTCCCTTATCATGTTTTCTCGATGTTTACCTATTCCTTCATGTGGGATAAAAGACGTTCGATGGCGACTTCATTGTCCGATGATTTTCAGCCGATTGTTTCAGATAGCGACTTCACTGGGGACAGATCAGCCAATTGCTGGTCCATCATGTAGTCGGTCCTAGCTCTTGTTGTCTTTTCTTTGGGTGTTTATTTTTATGCTTTACAGTTTATTCATCTATACATGATTACCTGAGCATATGTATGCATTGCATTTTACTATTTTCCATATACTACTGTTGTATTGGATCTGCTTCTCGTTAGGTGGGTGATACTACAAGGTAAAAGGACCAATACCCAGGCCAAGTGACAGACAATAGGAACACTAGGAGTTGAGTGGAACACGACAAATAGGGGATGTATATTACCCTAGACGGCTGTGTCATCCATGCTCATATGAGGTTTTAATAAGGTGCTATCATTATCACGTAGGTGTATCATGATAGTATTCTCAAGCGAACCCATGATTTTGAGTTACCATTGCCTTACCCTGACCTAGTCTTTACCCGTGAGTGGGGCGGGAATATTTTTTCACAGGTACTGTGGGTGACTTATTCAAATGTTGACTATGTTCATATGGTAACCGTATGTTCTGTTGGTGACTATGAGGTTCTCAGATTTATTTTTTGAGTTCCGAATATGATGTTCATGAGGTTCTTCCGGTTATGTTCTGAACCTGTGATCCTGGTACTAGCAGACTACGTAGAGACAATACAGTTGAAATCGGTATCATGGAAGTAGTAATCCCATGACCACTTGCACTTAAATCATAGCATGTTTACTTTTAAAAGAAATTTCAAAAAAATGAAACTATATACTAACCTTGCATGTACATGTCTATTCTAGGGTATCTCACGAAGTTATAGTTTCCATCAATAACATTTAGCAACAGTGATGTTCCCAAGAGGACTAGAAGAGACAATTTTACTTATCAGTTCCACTCAAGTTCTTGGCCTTCTTTGAAGAGTTTGAAAGACCGTTTAGTCCGTCCTAATGTAGAGGCTTTCAATGAAAGACATGGTGGCACTTTGACTCTATTATTTGTTCGAGTTGATAATGGAGCTCTCCGGACTCTACTTTAGTTTTGTGACTATGAGTTACACTGTTTCACCTTCTAGGACTATTAGATCGCTCCAAATTTGGAAGAGTACTCTCATTTGATCAAGATCACCGAGCACATGCCATTCCGAACGAGCCCAATCTTGAAGTTGTTGCTAAGGAACTTTATTTGGGCCTTAGTGATGTGAAAAAGAGATGGAGAAAGAATAGTGGTCTACCCTTGGACTTCTTGGACGGTAAAACAGGAGAAGTGGCTAGAGATGGTACTTGGAGTGCAATCTATGGAACGGTTCAACAAGGAAATGGAAAATCTCAAAAGGAAGGATGGAAGCAATAATGGGGGCGAAAACACCAGTCGCAAACGAAGAGTATGTTGATTTGTTTACTCGGTTCTGTAATCTGGAGATCATGATAGTCAAGAAGGATAAGGTGTTTCAAAGTATGATTTTGAACTCCTGGGGTACAGCCCGTTGCATTCTTTAGAGCTAGGATATTAATTATCGTATTATTATTCCGATTACCACCAGGCTTGTTGGGCGGGATCGTTTATTCTGTACTTTTGCAACTTTCTTGTATTGAATTCTGTTGGGATTTCTCTCGTTTCCGTTATTATATGAGCAATGTTAGATATTTTCTTTATATGGTCGTTCTTATTATCACGTTGCTCGATTATTACTGATGTTGACTAAGTTATGATATCTGGAACGGACAATCATTTCATACATCATACATATCATGCATTTCATGAATTGTAGGTTTTTGGCCGGAATTCTTATCTTTTGGCTTTGCTTCTTATTATCAGAATCTACAAGATGACTTCCTTACATCCTTATCATACTCGAGCCAACAAGCTGAGGATTATGGAGCAGATTGAGCAGAACCAGGCTGCACTCCGCAAAGACATGGACACCATGGGTGATCGAATGTATCAGCTCATGGAAACTCTTCATGCCGTCATCTAGGGGCAGGAAGAGCTCTGATTGAGTGTTACTAAGCTGGTTGACAATGCCTCTACATCCGAGAATGGTGGACCCAGGAATTACAATGGAGGAATCCCTAAGGAAAACCCTCGGATTATTGTGGATGATCACCATGATGTCATTGATCTCGATGGCCCTCCAAAGGATTCTACAGCTGATTTGTTTGAAACTGTCAAAATGTACAAGGCTTTGGAATAACGTTTGAAGGCTATGGAGACTTCCAAGAGGTCCGGATTCAGTGATGCTGCTATGTGTTTGGTTCTGTGGTTCGTGATTCCACCGAAGTTCAATGTATCGGAATTCAACAAGTATAAGGGGGTTACATGTCCAGAGACTCATCTTCAATCATACTGAAGAAAGATGGTCGCGTATGCTAGCAACGAGCCGTTCCTCATGCATTTCTTTCAAGATAGCCTGGTTGAAGCTCTATTGAAGTGGTACATAAAGTTAGAGAAAACTCATGTTAGTACTTGAGGCGAGCTGATTGATTCTTTACTGAAACATTATCATTACAACACTGCCATGGAGCCTACCCATGCACAATTACAGAGTTTGTCTCAAAAGGCTAATAAGTCTTTCAAAGAGTATGCCCATAGGTGGCTCAGTCTGGCGGCAAGGGTTCAGCCTCCTCTCCTAGACCGTGAATTGGTAGATTTGTTTATGAATACTCTCTGAGGTTCGTATTTGCAACACTTGCTTGGCAACACTTCTGATTCCTTTTCAGATATGGTTGTCATTGGGGAGCGGGTTGAAATGTGTATTAACGCAAGGACTATTACAGGTGCATCTGGCACAAGTGGTAATAACGACTCAGGTAGTGGAAAGAAACCATATTATAGCGGTTTTGTCAAGAAAAAGGAATGGGAGGTGAGCAATGCCTCTGTTGATAAGGGGAGAGCTGTTGTACAAATTTCATGACTTCTGTTTGAAATGCTCATCCAATCCATAAGAATGTGATGAATTGAAAAATGCCATTCAGAAATTGATAGATGAAGGAGTTGTTAGAGTTGAGAAGGCCACCCCTGAGGGTGGCGTTGCTATCATAGAAATTCCGTACTATCCGTCTAATGTTTAGAAGAATAATGCGAGATTTCCATTAGTTATACAACTTCCAGCGCTTCCTACACCAGATCAGAGTCTGGTCTCCCCTCTGCTAACCCAATCACCGACACCTCCAAATCCAGTTCCTGTTTTGATGGCTGAAAATAGAGCAGTGCCATGGGAGTAAAGTGATGTTTACATCCATGGAAAGAAAGTTGTATATCCTCCGATTGAGAATAAGGACATAACCAACATTGTTGGAACTAGCAGAATAACCTGAAGCGGAAGAGTCTTTTCTCCTACTCCACCTCCTCCCGAAGAAGTTACTGAAGATATTTCTATGAAAGATAAGGGGAAACAAGTAGTCAATGATTCTCCCGGGGCGTCTTTTGAATAGCAAGTGGAGCAACTAATCCGGGTGATCATGAAGAGTGATTTCAAGGTGGTTGACCAACTGAATTAGACACCTGCAAAGATATTGATCTTATCCATCCTCATGTACTCTGAAGCACATAGAACAACCTTGATGAGAATTCTGCATGGTTCTCATGTGAACCCTGAAATTTCTGTGGCCCAATTTGAAGGGGTTGTTACAAATATTTCCGCGGGGAACTGTATGGGTTTCAACAATGAGGGCCGAGCTCATAATAAAGCGTTTCATATCTCCATCAGATGTCTAGACATTGTGATGTCTCGAGTTTTGGTAGACACATGTTCTTCTTTAAATGTGATGCCTAAACATACTCTGTTCAAGCTAAACGTGGATGGGGTTATGATGAAACCTAGCACACTAACAATCAAAGCTTTTTATGGGTCAAGAAGATCTGTGGAGGGAGAAGTTGACCTACCCATCAAGATCGGTCCCCACGTGTTCTACTTGTCATTATATATCACGGATATTCATCCATCTTATATTTGCCTTCTGGGACACCCGTGGATCCATATGGCAGGGACTGTAACCTCAACTTTGCACCAACATTTTAAATTCATCATTCAAGACAAGGTCATCGTTATTGGTGGAGAGGAGGACGTCGTGATCAACAATGTTACTTCCTTCTGTTATGTTGAAGTGGATAGAGAAGTACATGAAACTCCTTTCCAAGCCTTGGAAATCATTTATGTTGACAGAGTCCCCGCCATGCTGGAAACTAAAAAGAAGTCCGGAGTTCCAATGGTTTCTTTGAGGGATGCCAAAGCCATTGTGGAGTCAGGAATTCCCAATGAAGATTGGGGTAAATTGGTTGAAGTGCGTGAAAAGCAAGATAAGTCTGGTCTTGGGTTCGGGTCCTCTTCTTTAGATCATGTTGGTTCTGGTCCAACCATGCTCAAACAGAAACAGATTCCCCCATTTTCAGAGGTGTTTGTTAGTGCTGGTCCAAGTGTCCAAGGAAAAATCCATGCAGTGGATAGTGATGGTGAAGACGGTGTGGATATATCTCAACATATTTACCAGATTGCGCCTGATCAAGAACTCGATAATTGGACTGCTACTGATATTCCCAAAGTGGTTTTCTTTGACATGTAGTTCTCTTATTTTAAATAAGTCACATGCTTTTCCCGAGGCATGTTGACAACTTGTGAAAAGGGCCCCCTCATGTTTCTATGTTTGTTTAAAATTGAATAAAAATTGCATTCTCGCATACATTTTTTTGCTCTCTGTCTTTTCTTTTATTTTCATAAAATAAAAAATGGCAATGCTTTTCCTTTTAACTCTTTAACCATTTTCCACTTTGCATTCATATTCTAAAATAAGGCATGACTCATCAATCATGCAGGTCTGCCTCAAATTCCATTATAAACGATGATGTTACAGTGCCTTGCACCAATATCCTTGGAAATTCGAATGACCAAGCCGATGAAGATAGTAGGGAAGATTGTGAAATTCCATAGGAATTTGAAAGACTGTTGAGACAAGAAAAGAAAATGATCCTGCCTCATCAAGAAGCCATTGAGATCATCAACCTCGGTACTGACACAGTGAAAAGAGAGGTCAAGATAGGGGCCGCTTTACAAGATGATGTAAAGAAGGGGTTGACTGAGCTTCTCAGAGAGTACTCTGATATCTTCGCCTGGTCGTATGAAGGCATGCCTGCTATGGATACTGATATAGTTGTGCATCATTTGCCACTCAAGCCAGAATGTCTTCTAGTAAAGAAAAAGCCGCGCATAACTCGTCCAGATATGTCCCTCGGGATCAAAGAAGAGGTTGAAAAGCAGTTGAACGCAGGTTTCTTGTTGGTATGTGAATAATCAGATTGGATTTCTAACATTGTACTCGTTCCCAAGAAAGATGGAAAGGTACGCATGTGTGTGGATTATCGGGATCTGAATAAAGCAAGCCCAAAGGATGACTTCCCATTACCTCACATTGATGTATTGGTTGATAATATGGCTCAGTCCTCAGTTTTTTCCTTCACGGATGGTTTTTCGGGGTACAATCAGATAAAGATGGATCCGGAAGACATGACAAAGACGACATTCACTACTCCTTGGGGTACTTATTGTTACAAAGTCATGCCTTTTGGTCTCAAAAATGCTGGTGCAACATATCAACGTGCTATGGTGACGCTCTTTCATGATATGATTCATAAGGAGATTATAGTATATGTTGATAATATGATTGCAAAATAACAGACTGAGGAGGAACATTTGGTCCATCTGCAAAAGTTGTTTGCACGTCTGCAAAAGTTCAGGCTAAGGCTTAATCCGAACAAGTGTACCTTCGGGGTGCGATATGGAAAACTACTTGGTTTCATCGTAAGTTAAAGAGGAATTGAAGTAGATCCCGACAAAGTAAAATCAATACAAAATATGCCAGCACCGAAAAATGAAAAAGAAGTAAGAGGGTTCCTTGGGAGATTGAACTACATAGCTAGGTTCATTTCTCTTCTCATAGCTACTTGTGAACCCATCTTTAAATTATTGTGCAAGAATCAAAAAGTCCAATGGGATGATAATTTCCAGGAAGCCTTTGAAAAGATGAAACAATATCTCCAGGAGCCACCAATCCTTATTCCTCCAGTTACTTGAAGGCCACTCATCATATACTTAACGATGCTGGAAGGATCTATGGGTTTTGTGCTTGGACAACATGACAAAACAGGACGTAAAGAGCACGCCATCTATTATCTGAGTAAAAAGTTTACCGATTGTGAATCCAGGTATTCTTTGCTTGAAAAAACTTGTTGTGCGCTTGCTTGGGCAGCTCGATGTCTAAGACAGTATATGCTGACATACACGATGTTTCTGATATCAAAGATAGACCTGATAAAGTATATATTTGAAAAACTAGCACTCACAGGCAGACTTGCCCGATGGCAGATTCTTTTATTTGAATATGATATTCAGTATGTTACACAAAAGGCTATCAAGGATAGAATTATCGCATAAATCTCGCTCATCATCCGTTGGAAGAGTACCAATCGATGAAATTTGACTTTCTTGACGAAGATGTTATGAAGCTTGATGATTATGATAGGGTCGATCCGAAAGAACGATGGACTCTTACGTTCGATGGTGCCTCAAATGCAGCAGGTCATGGCATTGGGGGCAGTACTGACTTCTCCATGCAATACTCATACACCATCTACGGCCTGGTTATGTTTCGATTGTACAAACAATGTGGCAAAATATGAAGCCTGTGTGATGGGTATTGAAGCATCCATCGACCTTAAAATCAAAATCCTTGAAGTCTTTGGAGACTCCACTTTGGTCATACACCAGGTACGAGGTGATTGGGAAACGAAGTACCCCAGTTTGATTCTGTACAGAGTCTACATCCTGCAGCTGATACCCGCTCTTGATGAGATCACCTTTGAACATATTCCCAGAGACGAGAATCAGTTGGTCGATGCTTTAGCTACTTTAGCATCAATGTTCACGGTGAGCTTTCTGAATCAGGCACCTAATATACATATTCTCTGTTACAAAGAGTCAACACATGGCTACAAAATGTTTGTGCGTACTTCAAAGGGAGAAAATCCATTTTCTCTTGTCTATGGCACAAATGTAGTGCTTCCCGTCGAAGTGGAGATTCTTTCATTGAGGATTCTAATGGAAACCAAGATGGATGAGGCAGAGTGGGGTCAGACAAGACTTGACCAGCTCATCTTGATTGATAAAAAATGCCTGGCAGCCATCTATCATGACCAGTTGTACCAATAGAGGATGAAAAGAGCATTTGATAAGAAGATCCGTCCTCAGAAGTTTTATCCTGGTGATATGGTCTTGAGAAAGGTTATCGTGCAAAGCCATTCTGATCCAAGGGGAAAATGGACTCCTAACTACGAGGGATCATATATCGTGGAGAGCCTTTTTAGGAGGTTCTCTAATCCTGACAGACATGGATGGGGAAGACGTTCCACTCCCAGGAAATTCAGACCCAGGAAAAAATTAGGGATAAAATGAAAAAAAGCTGATAACCCGCTAAGTTGAAAACCCGAAAGGGCGACTTAGGGAAAAATAGGTATCCCGTTGGATCGAAAACCCGAAAGGGCGGTCCAAGCAAAAGTTAGGGATCATAAGCGAGAGGATGTAGTCTGGATACTCTTCAAGAATAACGCATGTGCATCTATAGTACCTTCGCAATAAATTGATCGGTCCAACTGCTACTCTTCAGAGGCGAGGCATTGAGACTACTAAGGATATGGAAATTGCAGCAATACTGATTTTAATGGAAACTCGAGCATCTCTCATTACAATTTTTACCTATTGTATTTTCCATTTCTTTTCCGCAACTACCTCATATAGAAGTTGTGTCCTTGTACAAATGCATGTTCATAGGTCAATCAATAAAGTTTGTTTTCATCAAAAAGCTGGCTTTTATTATCATAAAATGTTTTTTGTATGAGAAATGTGTTTTATTCGTTATTAAACATTGCATTAGAAATATACGGAATAAAAATTCTGAAGATAAGATAAAACTTGACTTTGCATTGATGTATAACTGAGGGAGTGTCGTATTCATTCCAAGTGTTGTTTTTCTTTGTAGGTAGCAACTGATAATGGTCACCCTAACCTAGCCAGCGCAAAGCCGCCTTCATCTGCTACAGACAATTTCAAACCCAGTTCTCCAAGTGAATTCAGAAAGTCTGGAGTCTTCATTTGACTAGGCGCACGCAAGCGCACGACCCCCGAGAGCTAAACCAGGGCATCCCCAGTGGAGTAAACTGGGGCATTTGCAGAGCTAAACCGGGGCATCCCTAGTGGAGTAAACTGGGGCATTCGTAAGTGTTCATGTCCATTTTTTATCCCTGAGTGATTCAAGAGGTGATTCCCCAGTGTTGCATAAACTTGGGGCATGTATTCGAAGAGATCCACATGGTGCTCAATACCCATTCCTCAACATATTCAGTTATACCATCCTCACGACGGTTCAGGATATAGGGAAGTTAGGCCATATTATCTTTTCCCCAACCAATACGATTCGAAATTTGGTGGCATACTGAAAACTCACTTTGTCGGTAATTCAATCATCAGCGGAGTCATCAGTAATCTTTGGTATCATGAGCTCCCTAGTGCAAATTCTTATCAGTATCCCCAATGATCTTTGGTACTATAGGTTTCTAGTGCTGGTTCTTAATGTCATCCCCGGTGATGAACAACAGTTCCCAATGAGCCTTCGCTTATCCTCATGAAGTATATTTATTTGCATTGCATATAGTCATCACTGCATAACATTGCATCTTCAAAAGCGTGTAGCCGATCCATCAGATTGGATCTTTGTGGCAAAACAAATTTAAACATCCATATGAAGTATAAGCCAAATCAGGTACCTTACACGAAAGACCTAAATCATTCAAAGACAACAATACATTCCCACAAGAGGATATCACTCCCAAATCCCCAACTGATGACCTTCACCTTCACAACGCCCAGCTAACGGTTCCAATACCTTGTACCCCTGAATTCCTAGTAAAATCAATACACCTTATCATACAATTCTAGTTCTCATCTGGAAGTCAGTTCCCGTCAGACGATCGATTCTAAACCCAGTTCCCGTCTGGTAGTCAGTTCCCGCCTGACAATCAATTCTAAACCCATTTCTTATCTGGTAGTCAGTTCCCGTCTGACGATCAATTCTAAACCCAGATCTCGTCTGGTAGTCAGTTCTCATCTGACAATTAATTCAAATTCCAGTTCTCGTCTGTGTCAATTCCTAAACACTCATCCGTGTCAGTTCTCCAAACACTCGTCTGTGTTAGATTTTCAAATGCTCGTCTGTGCCATTTCTCTAAATGCTCTTGTATGTCAGTATTTCAAGCACTCGTCTGTGTCCATATGTCATTCAAATCCTAACAAATACAACACACTTGGTTATTCCTGTATCTTCAATAATCGTGTCGTGGCCAATATTCCCACCTTCTTAGAATTGTAGGTCGCCCATAGGCCTAGTTTTCGGCAGATCACCCTTAGCTCTTACCTTAGGATCTTAGATCTACCGTAGATCTATATTTCCTTGTAGTCTTCCGTAGGCCTATTTTCTTGGTAGATCACCCGTAGGTCTTACCTTAGGATCTTAGATCGATCGTAGATGTAGATTTCCTTGTAGGTCGCCAATAGGCCTAGTTTTTGGTAAATCTCCTGTAGGTCTTACCTTAGGATCTTAGATCAAACGTAGATCTAGATTTCCTTGTAGGTCGCCTGTAGGCCTAGTTTTTTGGTAAATCGCTCGTAGGTCTCACCTTAGGATCTTAGATCGACCGTAGATCTAGATTTCCTTGTAGGTCTCCCGTAGGCCTAGTTTTTGGTAGATCGCCCATAAGTCTTACCTTAGGATCTTAGATCGACCGTAGATCTAGATTTCTTTGTAGGTCGCCGGTAGGCCTAGTTTTTGGTAGATCGCTCATAGGTCTTACCTTAGGATCTTAGATCGACCATAGATCTAGATTTCTTTATAGGTCATCCAAAGTTCTAGCTCCCCTCTTATAGATCTCCCGTAGGTCTCCCCTGGTAGATCGTCCATAGGTCCCACTTTAGGATTTTAGGTCATCCGTAGATCTAGTTTTCCTCTTATAGATCTCCCGTAGATCACCCCTAGCAGATCGTCTGTAGGTCTCGCTTTAGGATTGTAGGTCGTCTGTAGATCCAGCTTTCCTCTTATAGATTGCCCGTAGGAATCCCTTGACAGATCTCCCGTAGGTCTCATTGTAGGATCGTAGGTCATTCGTAGATCTTATCTATCGTCTTTTCGTACCCATCATGCCAATTTTCATCTTGCATAAAAAGAATCCCTTTTGATAACCTCGTATTGGCACCGTTACCCCATTACGAGAAACCACCTTCTAAAGTTCATCCATAAACCCTTTCTAACAGAAAAACAAATTTTCTTTCTCTAACAGGTATCACAAAAAGATAAATAACCCACTCATACCATCTTCTCTTTAAGACAAATTTCAGGTCTTCGTATTTAATATTCTTTTACCTCGAATGTTCGAAAGGCTAACGCCAATCTAACACTCAGGTTTAAGATGAATAAATAGGGGCAGTTGTCATACCCTAAATTTGTCCTACCCTTTGTCAATCATCTGGATTATGCATCTTGCATGTTTTCATGTGCATTTTTTATTAGGTCATACAATAAATCATGCATCATTAATAAATTCAGCATGGGATCAAGGATCTTGAGAAATTAGGGTTTCGTCACTGCCTAGAGATTCTCATCTTCATTTAAGGTTGAATTTGCTTATTCATCAATCAGGGTTTACCTCTATGTGTTTATCGTCATCAGATAAACCTTAAGTATTTGGTCATACTTTCCTCATGGGCTTCTTCTCATGGTATCTTATTGCCAGGGCCATAATATGTTGTGTGTAGCTTCATTAGTACTTGTGATGTGACGATTTCATCAGGGACTTCGGCTCAAGTACTTGGTGTGATACGATGGGAGAACTGACTTGAGGTTTTTGCTTTTTATCGCAAATGTTGCGGTTAGCAAGAGTCGCCACCGACTTTTCTTTTATCCAAAAGGAAAGGTGAAAAAGCACAGGAAAGACCTTTGAGATTTTTTCTTGAGTTCGGGGGGTAGATTATGAAAAGGGAAGGTATTAGCACCCTTTTCATCCATGGTTTTCCATGGGCTCTTAGTTACTTGCTAGATCACTTGCTTTTGTTTGAAAATTGTGCTTTATGCGGTTTTGAAAGTATTTTGTAAAAGAGGCCATTGTTTAGGAAATCTTTGTAATGATTCTCGTTCATAAGAATGTATACAAAGATGTTTGTCTTTTGGAAAATGTTTTCAATGTTTGTAAGAATGTTTGAAAATGTGTGAGTGTTTGTTTTTGAAAATAGCAAGGATAGTTGTTTTGAAATGGAACAAGTAACTAGAAGTAATCTACCTACTCAAATGTCTTTCTTGTTCATTTTATTTTCCTTTGACATTGTTGTCTTACCATTGATTTGGTAAGCAACCCTATCTTTGGATGTAACGGGACGGGCGCGGGTCATCGTATAACCATGATTAGCAATGTTGCAAAGTATCTTAGCATTTTTGAGGGACCAAGATCATTTTGTAAGGCAACTTTGAATAGCGTCATCGAGGGACTATGATCTTATACTTGTTTGTTTTGCTAAGATACTTTGCATGCGTAATATGGCCATTTTTGTATAAGGCAACCAAGTGGAGTAACCCTAAGGGTGCTTGTGTGCAAGTGTGTTTTTTAATGCTTGATTTTTGTCTTGGATTTAGGGTTTTCTATTTGATTTTCTTTTATCTTTCCACACAAACCCTAATTACTAGCATGTTATATAAAAGCGGTAAATTGCGTAATTTAAATATTACTACGCTATTACAACATTTTATGGGAGGGGTATACAAGTTATGAGTTGGGATTTGCAATAATATAAACCTAATTTAATCTATTACAACCAAATCGAATTTGCACGAATATTTAAATAAATAATATACAATATAAAATTAAATATGCAATGGTATATATATATATATATATATATATATATATATATATATATATATATATATATATATATATATATATATATATATATATATATATATATATATATATATATATATATATATATATATATATATATATATATATATATATATATATATATATATATATATATATATATATATATATATATATATATATATATATATATATATATATATATATATATATATATATATATATATATATATATATGCAAGAAGAAAATATTTTTGTTTTGTTTTTTATATGAAAAAGAGTTTTTGAACTAAACCTAATAATTTAAGAAAAAAGAAATTATTTTTATAAATTGGTTAATCCTAATTCTAATTTGTAAAAGAAAATAAAATTCTTTAAGTATTATTTTTTTGTAGTTTTGTCTTAAAATAATAAATAATATTTATGAAAATATTAAGTCTTTTTATATGTCAAAATAAATATTTACAAGTGTGTAGGAAAAGAAATAAAAATTAATCTAAATCTATTTTATTTTACAAGTTTATTTAAGAAAAATAGTTAATATATAATTTAATTAAAACATTTTTTATGTGAAAATAAAAATAAAATAAACAAAATGCAATATTTATCATGTTTTATATTTTTTATGATTTTTATGTTAAAGAAAATATATTTAATAAAACGAAAATGAAAATAAAAACAAATAAATAAAATGTATGAGCCAGGGGGTGTCCTGAGTAAACAGGAGATATGCATCAGAAAAAAATTATGAAGCCCAGTAGTTGAGCCCACGCTACAAAAATGACAAAAAAATGAAACTGGAAAATATGAAAATGCAAAAGGCATCGCGAATGTTCGAACCCAGGACCTATGCATTTTCAGCGCGTTGCCTTGCCACTTGGGTGGCTATACATCCGTTAGTTCAAATGAAACAAGAAACACATAACACATAACGCCTCCTTGCCATGTACTTCATCTTCTTCCTCAAGCCAGCCGGATCCCCTGTATCTCTCTCATTTCTCCATAAAAATGGAAACTTCCAACATGAAAATGATAGTACTCTTTTCCACGATTTCAACCATGTAACTCATGTAAACTAACAGTCAAAGATCAAAGCTAATTTCAATGGCCCTAATTTTAACCCTAATTTTTAAAGAAATTTGAAATCTAAAATTCTCTATACACAATGAATATAAATGAAATCTATGAACATGGTTGGTTTTAGCACAAAGATATCTACATTTTATCTTCACAAATCAAGACCAATGGATGCCTGTATGAAGAGATAGAAGTTAGAGTTCTTACCTCTTTCAGCTGAGATCATGAATAGAGTTTGAGTGAGTTTTATGAAGGCCTGAAGATCCCTTTAGATTTCCTGGACCTCCCTGAGTATGTTCCAATCTTTACCTTGTCTTGAAAGTGACTGAATCTCCCTATCCAAGTCAACATGCAAGCTTGAAAAACAAAAATAGAATATGGAGAAGGAGGAGTTACAGTGAAGGGATGATGATCTGGAACACTTAGATATGAAGTAGGTTAAGTGTTTAGGTGATTAGAACTTGAAACGCACAAGTGGATTTTTGGATTGCTATGGTTGGTACAAAACTGCAAGTTATGGAAGGTTTTTGGTGATAGAGAGTTTGGGACAGTTTCAGGCCTTTAGCAATTGTCCTTTAGGTTTTAATATGTTTGTGTATAAGTATAGAGAAGGTTTCCAATCAATTCCACAACAGATTTCTGAGTTATAGGCTTTTTTCTCTATTGCTTGCCTTTTAAAAAAGTGAGGAGACAACTCTCTACATGATTGTACAGGCCTGGTTTTAGTTGGTACAAGTCCTAGACACTTTGCTTTTGGTTTATAGGACTTGTATGTGCAGAGAGAATAGGTGCAAAGCTCAAGGAGTTGACAAATGCAAAAGTGGTGCTTTTCTAAAATGGAAATGGACACTTTGTACTATTTATGGAATTAAAGCTTGGACAAAAGCTCTTATGATTGGATTAAGGCTTTATCAACCGTGTAAGCATTAAATTATGGAGTAAGAAACAAGTTTGAGACCTGTAAAGCAAGGATTATGCAGCCTAGGTTCAGATTTGAATTTTGTTCTTCATGAAATGGCTCGAAATCAAAGTGAGAAATTGCCAACTTCATCTCTTTGATTCTCCCTACTCAAGAATGATCTCAAGGAGTTCTTGGAAATTTTGGAAATCTTGAAATGTGCTCTAAAACCCATATTTGAAATTATTTTCAAGATTCCTCTTGGAACTAGGGGAAAAGTTACCATGAAGTTAGGTCAAAAACCTGCCTAAATTAGGGCAAAATTTTACTAAGTTATTTTAGAGGGCATGTATTCACAAAATTATATCTTGAGATCCAAGCATCTTTAGGAGAAAATGTGTGAAGCAAAGTTGTAGATTTCATGGATATCTACAACTTTCATTTTGGGAACTTTCTTTGAATCATCTTGTAGATTTCTTTGAGAAAAAATAAGAAATTTTCTATACTTAGAAAAATTTCTAAGTTAAGAAAATTTCAAATTTTAAAACAAAATATTCAATCTTTGATTTCTTGATGAACAAGTTTCACATTTTGACATGTTTTGATGAATTGTGATCTTTGGTACTTGATTTTGACCAAAAAGTCAAAGTTTGACTTTTCAGTATACAGTTGACTTTTGATTAGTTCACTGCAAATTTCATCTATCAATCCAATGGAATTGCAATGTTTTGAACCATGTCATTAGGTCAAGATGATAAAATTGAACTCTTGAAATCATGATTCAAACCAAATGGTCATTTTCTAGGTCAAAAATAAAAAATTTCCCTTTCTCAATCAAAACCCTAATTTTGACCATTTTGCCCTTTTGATGATTTGATCAAATTTCTTGAGGAATTATGGTCCAAACTTGATCAAATGATACATATGAGTCTAAAATATTGATGTGGATAAAAATTATGAAGTTTGACTGTAAATTGGCCATGGTTGACTTTTTCCCCAATACAGCTGATTTTTAGGTCAACTGTCCAATTGACTGATCAAAAATGTGATTCAAGGCTTGAAACTTGATATGAGTAATCTTAGGGGTCCATAATGATACTTGAAAGTCATCTGAAGAATTGATAGTCCAAAAATCTTTGTGTAATTCCAAACCCTAATTTTGGGCCATCAGTGCATGATGAGATGTCTTGAGCTGATCAAACCCTAATCCAGTCTTGAGTCAAAGAGATCATGTGAGAAAAATCTTGATAAATGAGAGGGAGAATTTTGGGGTACAACAGCTGCCCCTGTTCAATCTTCTTAAACCTGAAGAGTTAGATTGGCGAGTTTTGCCATTCGTGACTCGAAGGTGAAAGATGATTGGACACTAGAGTGCCCATAAATTTGCACTCGACGACGTGTGGTTGAGGGAATGGGATTAAAGATGCCATTTGGAGAGGTGATAAAATCTTGTTGGAGATGGGCTTGTAGATGCCATCCAAGAATTTTTTTTGAGTTGTAAGTTATAAGCTGAAAGAATGAGTATCGGAACAGCGTCTGTGTCTGGAGCGTATCTGAATCGTATCTAAAAGGTTGTATCTAAATGAGTATCAGAATGGCGTCCGTGTCGGGATCGTATATGAACTGTATCAAGCAAGTTGAATCTAAATGAGTATCATAATGGCATCCGTGTCTGGAGCGTATCTGAACTGTATCAAGCAAGTTGAATCTGAATGAGTATCAGAATGGCATCCGTGTCTGGAGCGTATCTGAACTGTATCAAGCAAGTTAAATCTGAATGAGTATCAGAATGGCATCCGTGTCTGGAGCGTGTCTGAACTGTATCAAGCAAGTTGAATCTGAATGAGTATCAGAATGACATCCATGTCTGGAGCGTATCTGAACCATATCTGAAAGGTTGTATCTGAATGAGTATCAGAATGGCGTCCATGTCGGGAGCGTATCTGAACTGTATCAAGCAAGTTGAATATGAATGAGTATCAGAATGGAATCCGTGTCTGGAGCGTATCGCAACTGTATCAAGAAAGTTGAATCTGAATGAGTATCAGAATGGCATCTGTGTCTGGAGCGTATTTGAACGGTATCAAGCAAGTTGAATTTGAATGAGTATCAAAATGGCATCCGTGTCTGGAGTGTATATGAACTGTATCAAGAAAGTTATATCTGAATGAGTATCAGAATGACATCCGTGTCTGGAGCGTATCTGAACCATATCTGAAAGGTTGTATCTGAATGAGTGTCAGAATGGCATCCACGTCTGGAGCGTATCTGAACTGTATCTGAGAGGTTGAATTCGAATGAGTATCAGAATGGCATCCGTGTCTGGAGCGTATCTGAACTGTATCAGGATTGCAATATTGTTAACGGTAGCTAGTAATCTTATCCTAAAAAGGGTAAAATGTAAGCTAAAATAAAAAGTTATGTTTTCATGAAATGCATGATGCAATGTATTTGCTTTATTAATGTTTATTGATATATGGATGCAATGTATGCGCATGTGAGTTGATTTTGAGGAAAATAAATCCCTGAATGCCGCTGAGGATATGTTGAATTTTTATGTCTTGATGTTGAAGTACTAATGAACTTTTGTTGAGAGAAGTAAATTCTGTTGTGAGGGTAATGCCATGTACCGCTTGTAAGATCTTCTTGGGGAATCTAGAGAAATTGGATGATCTCTACCAGGGATTTATACCTTGGAATTTTGTTCCACCGGGGATTTAAATGACGTACTGTAGGGGATTACTTATGGAATAGCCTAGAGACATTGTACTATTCTTTCAACCTATCAGTAATTATCTTTCTTATTTTGTTTATTTGTAAACAGTAATCATGTTCAAATGCATATGTTCATCAATGAATCATTGGACGTTTTTGCAAACAAAACACAAGCGTAAAGGAAAAAGACAAATAGTTTTTGCACTTTCAAAGGGATATCTTTATATTGACTTTGAATAAATATTTTATACAAAGGGAACAAAAATTCTAGTAAGAGAATGCTGTCGTAAAACCAGAGAAATTTGATACAAAGAAAGATAGCTATGTGTAATAATCCCATGGGGTTCCCATTCTGCTATAGCCTTCATATTTCCGAGTATCTTGTCTATTTGCTTCGTCCGAAAATGATTGAATTGATCAGAAACTCTGATTTTGCCCAAGTCGCCCTTTCGGGTTTTCAACTTGCCGGGTGTACAGATATTTTCATTTTATCCCTAATTTTTTCCCGAACCTTTTGGTTTGCCGAGATTCCCCTTGTTTTTCCTAGTTGTGTCAACCTAGCGGGTCTCTTATGCGTAGTATCTTTTGACTATGTCCGTGTTCGCAGGGTGTGGCAGGTCGTCGCCATCCATGGTGGTCAAGATCATTACTCCACCGAAGAATATGTTTTTGATTACAAATGGTCCTTTATAAGTAGGAGTCTATTTGCCCCTGGGATCACTTTGTGGCAAGATGATACGTTTGATCACTAGATCCCCGACTTGATATACTTGGCGTCTGACTTTCTTGTTGAAAGCCTTGATCATCCACTTTTGATACATCTGACCATGGCAGACAGCAGTAAGTCTCATTTCATCAATTAAGTTTAGTTGATCAAGTCGAGTCTGGATCCAATCGTCTTCGTTCAAGCCTGCATCCTTCATAATCCTCAGAGAGGGGATTTGGACTTCAATAGGCAAGACAACCTCCATGCTGTAAACCAAAGAATAAGGTGTTTCCTTGGTTGATGTGCGAGCCGTGGTACGATAACCGTGGAGAGAGAATGGTAACATCTCATGCTAGTCTTTGTATGTGACTGTCATTTTCTGTATGATCTTCTTAATGTTTTTATTTGCAGCTTCGACAACACCATTCATCTTTGGCCGATAGGGAGAAGAATCGTGATGCTGGATTTTGAATTGCTCGCACAGGGCAGTGATCATAGTGTTGTTGAGATTTGTACCATTGTCAGTGATGATCCTTTCTGGGATACCATACCGGAAAATAAGGTTTTGCTTGATGAAGCGGGTAACAACATTCTTGGTAACGGAGGAGAAGGAAGCTGCTTCAACCCACTTTGTAAAATAGTCATTGGCCACTAGGATGAAGCGGTGTCCATTGGAGGCTGTAGGTTTGATTTCTCCAATCATATCAATTCCCCACATAGCAAAGGGCCAAGGAGCCGTCAAGACATTCATAGGAACCAGAGGTACATGCACTTTATCAACATAAATTTGACACTTATGACAGGTCCGAGAGTGTTGATAGCAATCTTCTTCCATGGTAGACCAATAATAGCCTGCCCATAGGATTTTCTTCGCCATCGTATGCCCACTGGAATGGGTGCCAAAAGTACCTTCATGTAATTCAGCCATGATCTTTTCAGCTTCAAACTTATCCACACACCGAAGCAAAATGGAGTCATGATTGCGTTTGTACAGGATGCCATTACTAAGGAAGAATTTAGCAGAGAATCTCCTTAAGAACTTCTTGTCATTGATTGAAGCTCCTTATGGATATTCTTGAGCCTCGAGATACCTCTTGACTTCATGAAACCAAGGCTGGTCCACTACTTCTTTAGTATTAATCTAGTGACAGTGTGCTGGTTCATCCATTCGTTCGATGGTGATTTTGGGAGCCTCGTTATCCCAATTAAGTTTAAACATAGATGACATTGTGGCTAGAGCGTCTGCTAGCTGATTTTCTTCTCGCAGGAAATGCTCGAAGGTAATCTTCTCAAAATGTGGTAGAAATGTCAAAACATGTTCTTTGTAAGGGATAAGGTTTGGATGCTTAGTATCCCATTCCCCTTTGATCTGAATGATGACCAAAACTGAATCTCACAACACGTCTAAGGATTTGACCCCTAAGTCTATGGCAACTCTGAGACCGAAGATGCATGCTTCGTATTCCGCCATGTTGTTTGTACAGTTGAAGCAAAGTCTGGCAGTAAAGGGAGTATGACACCCCTATGGAGATATGAGTATGGCACTGATACCATTACCGAGTTCATTGGAGGCTCCATCAAAGAACAGGGTCCATCAGGATCCTTGTTCAGGTCTGTCATATGGTCTGATTTCTTCACAGTTGTCTAATGTCATGATGTCTTCATCCTGGAACTCAAACTTCATGGACTGATAATCTTCTACAGCTTGATGAACAAGATGATCAGCTAGCACACTGCCCTTTATAGCTTTCTGGGTAGTGTACTGTATGTCGTACTCAGTTAGGATCATCTGCCATCTAGCTATTCTCCCAGAAAGAGTAGGCTTCTCAAAGATGTATTTTATCGGATCCATCTTAGATATCAATAAGGTAGTATGAGTCAACATATACTGTCTTAGCCGGCGAGCAGCCCATGCCAGAGCGCAGCAAGTTTTCTCGAGAAGTGAATATCTGGTTTCACAGTCGGTAAACTTTTTGCTCAGGTAATAAATAACGTTCTCTTTTCGGCCAGACTCGTCATGCTGCCCCAATACACACCCCATTGAGTTTTCTAAAATAGTCAGATACATGATTAACGGTCTTCCCTCGACTGGTGGCATCAACACAGGAGGCTCTTGTAAGTATTCTTTGATTTTTTCAAAAGTAACTTGGCATTCATCATTCCATTTGACTACTTGATCTTTCTTCAATAGTTTGAAGATTGGCTCACAAGTAACTGTTAGGTGGGAAATGAATCTGGCAATATAGTTCAAGCGTCCCAAGAATCCTCTGACTTCCTTCTCAGTACGAGGAACAGGCATCTCTTGTATTGCTTTAACTTTGGTAGGATTGACCTCAATACCTTTGTTACTGACGACAAAGCCTAGGAGTTTACCGGATCGTACTCCGAATGTGCACTTGTTTGGATTTAACCTTAGCTTGTACTTCTTCAGCCTCTCAAACAACTTTTGTAAGTGATCCAGGTGTTCTCCTTCCGTTTGCAATCTGGCTATCATATTGTCTACGTAGACCTCTATTTCATGATGTATCATGTCGTGAAATAAAGCTACCATGGTTCGTTGATAGGTTGCCCCAGCATTCTTTAATCCGAATGGCATTACCTTGTAGCAGAATATGCCCCACTGTGTGACAAATGTTGTTTTCTCCATGTCCTCAGGTGCCATTTTGATTTGGTTATAACCTGAGAATCCGTCCATGAAGGAAAACACTTTGTGTTGTGCTGTATTGTCAACCAGGATATCAATGTGGGGGAGTGGAAAATCATCTTTAGGGCTCGCCCTATTTAAGTCTCTGTAGTCCACACACATTCGTACTTTGCCATCTTTTTTAGGTACGGGGACAATGTTGGAAACCCATTGAGGGTAGGAAGTGACAGCCAAGAATCCAACATTGAATTGCTTCATGACCTCCGCTTTAATCTTTTCTGACATATTAGGTCTCATGTGGCGAACCTTTTGCTTTACTGGCGGACAATCTTTTCTTGTAGGCAGACGATGTACCACGATGTCTATATCAAGTCCTGGCATGTCCTTATATGACCAGGCAAAGATCTCAACATAATCATGCAACAGCTGAATCAGACGCTCCTTGACACTGGGTTCCATATTGGCACCCACCTTGACCTCTTTTTTGTCCTACTCGGTACCCAGGTTGATCGTGTCCACAGGTTCCTCGTGAGGCTGAATGGTTCTTCCCTCTTGTTGTAGCAGTCTGACAAGTTCCCCTGGTACTTCACAATCTTCCTCGCCTTCGTCTTCAGCTTGATAGATTAGATCCTCAGAGTCACAAAAGGCCATAGCAGTATCGTTACCCATGAGATCCAGAATGGATGGATAACTGCATTTATGAGTATGGGTGTGTGTAAGGGTATAGCCATCTTTAAAAGAAAATAAAATGTAAAAGAAAAACAATGAGCACAAAAGTTTGTATGCGAAAAACGTCCATGATTCATTGAATGTCATATGAAGATGAAATAATAACCCTTACAAATGGACCATTGTGCCTCGGGCAACACACAAGGTTTTAAGAGTGCGAATTGTTTTTGAATATTACAGATCCATCAAAATAAAAAGATAAATTACTGAGGGATGAAAGTTATTGGGACAAAGTCTCTGGCCTCCCAATTGCTGAGTCCTCCATTGACAGTCGGAAAGATCCAATCCTCCAAGTTGCAATCCTCTTCACCATCTTCTACCACGTTAAACTCTCGGTTGTTAATCTTCAAGGGTTCCCCTCCAGCACACGCACGGCGTACAACCTTTTGGGCACTTGAAGTGAAACCTAAGCCAAACTTGTCAGACTTATACGGGATATCTGGAAGTTTCCCCCAGATGGTGCATCCACCTTCCTCTACTAATGCCTTGGCGTCCTTCAGAGATGACATTCAGAGTGGAGGTCTTGTAATCTTGGGAATCTGGGACACAGTCTTGGTCACTGCTACCTCTTGGGGAACCTCTTCGAAGTGTTGAAAAGGAGTTTCAATGAACTCGCCGTCCAACTCCACATACCTGAAGGAATTGAGGTGGCTAATCATGTATTCTTCCTCTCCGTGGACAGTGATAATTTTTCCTTGAACTGGATACTTTAACATCTGGTGCAATGTAGAGGTGACAGCGCCAGCATTATGGATCCATGGCCATCCTAGCAGACAGGAGTAAGAGGGGCGAATGTCCATTACATAAAAGGTTGAATTGAAAGTTTGAGTCCCAACCTTTATGGGGATATCCAACTCCCCATGTACCATTCTCTTCGAGCCATCAAATGGCCTTACTACTATATTACTTGGCTTTAACGTCAGTCCTTCGCAGTCAAGTCTGTCAAGAGCTTTTTTCGGTAAAACATTCAAAGATGAGCCAGTGTCCACCAAGACATAGGCCAGAGTTGTGCCTCTACATTCCACAGAGACATGTAATGCCTCGTTGTGCTTTCTTCCCCTTGGTGTTAGATCAACATCCGAGAAGCCTAGGCCGTTATCCGCTGTCAAAATGGCCACGCAGTCTTGAAATTGATCAGCATACGTCTCTTGAGGCACATGGGCTGTTTTTAGGAACTTCACCAAGGCTTTCGCATGTGCCTCAGAACACAGTAGTAATGCCAGCATGGAGATTTTGGAGGGAGTTTGCCCCAACTGTTCAACTACGTCGTAGTCGCTCCTCTTTATAATTTTTAGGATCTCCTCCATTTCTTTCTTGGAAGACTTGGGAATAGTCAGTGATTGAGCCTTCATCCAGACAAACTCCACTTGAATATTTTTTCCTTGAATTTCAGCTGCAGGAGTGTTGGTAGGAATGACAATAGGGGTTATAACGGCTTCATCAATAGGAGCACTTGCAGAGATGATTATGGGTACGGGAGTAACCTTTGGAGCAGCCACGGGTCCAAAAACTGCCTTTGGGGGGGGGGGGGCAATTTCTGGAGAAAAGATCCTACCGCTTCAGGTAATTTTCCTAGTTCCGAAAATATTGCTAATGTCGGAATCTTCTTCTTCGGAGTTTATCTCTTCGGTGGCCAACCCATCTTGTTTGATGCCATGGTAATAAATGTCCCCACCGTAATTCCACGGCACAGTTTTGTCTGATTCATATGGGACTGTCCCAGGAATTATGATTATTAGAGGAGTTGCTTTTGGAACCGATGTAATTCTAACGGGTCTTTTGAAGACCCTGGAATAATTGGCGGATATGGTAATGATTGAAACATATTCAACAGGAACAGGTGAAACACGAGTACTTTCAAACAGAATCTCTTTGTTGTCTATCAAGCGTTGAATGCCTATTTTCAACAAAGGGAAATTAGTTGGTGAGGATAAGCAGAGGTGGCAGTCTTCATTACAACCCGGGAACACACCGACTTTTAACAAGTTTATCTTAATGGTTGGAAGTGGAGTCACGAGTTCATCAACTGTGGTAACAAATAAATCTTCTTCAATGGCATTGGTGTGGTGACCATGTCTGGGCATGGGAGCAGAAATGACATTTGGCTTCTCGGGCGCATCAAACTCAATTTCTTTTTCTTCAATGTGGTCTTGTATTTTTTTTCAAGGCCCAACAGTTATTAGTATCGTGACCGGGATTTCGGAGTGATATGCACAACGGGCATTGGGGTGATAATAAGGGGAAGTTGAGTTAGGGTTTTTCGGAGATTCTTTGAGGGTTAGCAAATTGGATCTTAGAAGATACGGTAATACTTGAGATGGAGTCATGTTGATTCTGGTGAATTTTCGGACTGGCCTTTCCATTCTTGGTTGATTACTTCTTTGTTGATCAGACGTAGGCTTTAGAATCATAACAACCCCCACCATTGGTCGGTGCTCGACTCTCTCTTGGTTTCTTTGTGGATAAACAGCAGATACCTCTTTCTTCCCAATAAAAGGCTTCCTCACAGCTGTAGAAGAAGATGAATCCTTCTGAATCTTTCCACTTTTATGCCAGCTTCCACCCTCTTTCCGATTAGTATTAGCTCAGTAAATCCTGCAGATGAGCTTCCAATCTAATGGTTGAAGAAAGGGCCCGATAAAGTGCCTAAGAACATGTCCACCAATTCCTTTTCAGATAGAGGGGGTTGAACTCTTCCAGCCATATCTCTCCACTTCTGTGTGTAATCCTTGAAACCCTCATTGGAAGCCATGGCCATACTCGGAAGTTGAGTACGGGTAGGCGCCAAATCGGCATTGTATTGATATTTCTTATAGAAAGGTGCGGCAAGATCTTCCCAATTATGGACGTTGGCTCTTTCTAGTTGGTAGAACCAATCGAGTTGTGTTCCAGATGGACTATCCTGGAAAAAATGCACCCACAAGTCTTTATCAGCTGAGTGTGGTTGGATCTTTCTTACATATGATTAGAGATGCATCTTAGGACATGACACTCCATTGTATTTTGCAAACAAAGGCACTTTGAACTTCGGAGGAATCACAATCCCCGACACTAGTCCCAAATCTTCAAAATCTAAGCCTGGCACCTTTTGTATTTCCATCGCGCTCAAACGCTCTTCGAGATGTCTGTACTTGTCATCAGCTGGAGGATATTATTCCTCAGAGTAGTCTTTCTCTTCTTCCTCCTCTTCAAAATATGACGGGACCGCTATTTCCTTGCCTTTCCCCTCTCCTTCACCAGATGTTGTTGCAAAATTCAGAGTTTTTCTTGTCTGTTCATGAAATCTTCTCCCCATGTTCAAGACTCCATTTACCTTCTTTGTTTTCTTTTTCTTCTCTTCAGCTAGCAGAGTCTTCAATTCTTCTTGCCCCTTGGCCAGGGTCATGAGCAACTGTTGAAACTGCATGTTCTGAGTTTGGAGATCTTTGACTATTTGTTCGAGATCCATCTTACTGAAATAAACAGCAGAGAGATGAGGAAACTTGTTGCAAAAGACCTGTTTATGTTATGATGAATGATATGTGCATATGCAATGTTTTCAAGGATTTCAAAGATTCAAGTTTGTTTTAGACAAAAAGAAACACACGTTATATTAATAAGATAAAGTTTGAGTACATCAATGCCCCTTGGGCAAAATATTTCAAAAATCTAAAATAAAAAAGTAGTGCGCATCCTCTTCGGTGCGATGTAGGCATTCAGAGTCTGCTCCTCATGAAGTAGCCTAGTGAGCTCCAAAACCTTCTTCTCGCTTGCGTAGAATTAGGCTTCAAAATTATCTCGCTCTCCTTTGAGCTGTATCCAATCCCTTTGTAGGTCTTCAAGAGATGTGGGCATGTCAGGATGTAGGATAGTGTATGGAACTTTTCCCTCCTTAATAGGGTCAATGATCACCGGAAGGATGGAAGGATAAGGCATCATAAGACTTTGAGCACGGGTTCGTACCTATTTGAGGTAAGGCTCAAGAGGGATGGAATTCTTGTGCCCCAAAGTCTTGCTACCCACCTTGTTTAGCATCCTCTAAGCTCAGATGAATCTCTGGCGAAGACCTTGATCGTCGTTGTCATAGTCGAATACCAAACCTTGAATCAGCATCTCGTGCGGGCCATCCCTTCGGGCATAACCAAACTGCCTTAAAGCTAAGCATGGGTTGTAGGTGATGCCTCCCCTAATTCCAAGTAGAGGGACATTATGGAATTCTCCATAACAGTTAACAATGATAACATTCTCTTTGGATCGGGAGCACCAATGAATGTCTGAATGTTTGAGCGTCATTAACCTTTGTGACAACCTTGAACCTTGCTCATTCTTTAAGACTGATTTGGGAAGATGAGAAATAAACCATCTTGCCAGGAGAGGAGTGCAACACATAAGCACACCTCTTTTCCTTATTGTGCGAGTGTGAAAAGAGTGTAGGATATCTCCAAGCAATGTAGGCATCGAGTTGCGTGACATGAAGATTTTGACGGTGCTCACATCTATGAGCTGGTCAGGATTGGGGAACAAGACCATCCCATAGATAAGAAGAGCCACAATTTCCTCAAAGGCTTTCAAGTCTAAATAATTCCAACAACTTTGGGCTTTCTCAAATAGGAACTTTGCTAAGAAGCCTTTGACACCACTTCTAGTTTCCCAATGAGTTGTGACATCAAATGAGTGCAAGTGCAGAGCTTGAGCAATATCTTCTGGCTTTGGGTCTCTTTCCGTACCGTTGAAAGGTAGTTGATTGAGAATGGGAATCCTCAAGAGTTGGGAGAATTCTTCCAAAGTAGGCACAAGCAGATAGTCGGGAAATGTGAAGCAATGGTGCAAAGGATCAAAGAACTGAAAGAGCACCTTCATCATATCCTCATCTTTGTTGGAGGTGACCAAGTTGAGTAGACGACCATGTCTCTCGGTGAATGGAGAGTTCTCAGGGATCCTTGAAGCTAGCTCCTTAAGTTGTGGAGGAATTCTTACAAGGTTGACTTGGATAGTTTTCCTGCGAAGTGAATCCATATCCTACAAAACAAGAACAAAGATGAATCTCTAAAATCCTTGAAATGGTTAGTGGATTCATATGATGTTCATGATTTCCATGATGTTATGTACAAGTATGCATATACAAGCAAAACAAACAATTTCTTAGTTTAGGCTTGCATGGAGTTTTATAGGTAAATACCCTCTTGAAGTTTAGTTGGCTTAAACCTGTCCTAGCAATAGTAACCGGGTTCTAAGGAGCTCAATATCATCGAATTGTTTCCTTGGTCATTGTTTCAGCTCAAGCCTCTTTAATGGCGACCGAAATATCCCAAGAAACCAAACCTGAATGAGTGTAGTATCGAGTATCTACCAACTTCGGACTGCACCAAAGCCGGTCATCTCGCTACATCCTAAAGGCCAAGTTGGTCAAGTATAGGATTCTAGAAGTTAATTAGTGCTTCATGACATCACTCAGCGGCCCCGTATTCTCTTTGATTTACTCAAAGGCTACCAGTACCCACAAATATGTCGCACTAACATAGCTATTGCTTAGACCATGTCGGTATACCCTGCACAGTTTCTACAACGTATTGCTATTTACCTATAATGTATCCCAAATCCGGGTAGAGGATTTCAAACCCAAACAAAGAACCATAATGTAAAGCATACAAGTCAAACAATGTAAGCAAATAAATGTGATCTAGCCCTAAGGTAACCCCACTTTTAAAAGGATTCCCCAGCAGAGTCTCCAGTTCTGTGATACGGTGGGAGAACTGACTTGAGGTTTTTGCATTTTATCGCAAATGTTGCGGTTAGTAAGAGTCGCCACTGACTTTTCTTTTATCCAAAAGGAAAGGTGAAAAACCACAGGAAATACCTTTGAGATTGTTTTTTGAGTTCGGGGGGTAGATTATGAAAAGGGAAGGTATTAGCACCCTTTTCATCCATGGTTTTCCATCGGCTCTTAGTTACTTGCTATATCACTTGCTTTTGTTTGAAAATTGTTCTTTGTGCGGTTTTGAAAGTATTTTGTAAAAGAGGCCATTGTTTAGGCAATCTTAGTAATGATTCTCGTTCATAAGAATGTATACAAAAATGTTTGTCTTTTTGAAAATGTTTTCAATGTTTGTAAGAATGTGTGAAAATGTGTGAGTGTTTGTTTTTGAAAATAGCAAGGATAGTTGTTTTGAAATGGGACGGGCGCGGGTCATCATATATTTGGTAAGCAACCCTATCTTTGGATGTAACGGGACAGGCGCGGGTCATCATATAACCATGATTAGCAATGTTACAAAGTATCTTAGCATTTTTGAGGGACCAAGATCATTTTGTAAGGCAACTTTGAATAGCGTCATCGAGGGACTATGATCTTATACTTGTTTGTTTTGCTAAGATACTCTGCATGCGTAATATGGCCATTTTTGTATAAGGCAACCAAGTGGAGTAACCCTAAGGGTGCTTGTGTGCAAGTGCGTTATTTTCATGCTTGATTTTTGTCTTGGATTTAGGGTTTTCTATTTGATTTGCTTTTATCTTGCCATACAAACCCTAATTACTAGCATGTTATATAAAAGCGGTAAATTGCGTAATTTAAAGATTACTACGCTATTACAACATATTATGGGAGGGGGTATACAAGTTATGAGTGGGGATTTGCAATAATATAAACCTAATTTAATCTATTACAACCAAATCGAATTTGCACGAATATTTGAATAAATAATATACAATATAAAATTAAATATGCAATGGTATATATATATATATATATATATATATATATATATATATATATATGCAAGAAGAAAATATTTTTGTTTTGTTTTTTATATGAAAAAGAGTTTTTGAACTAAACCTAATAATTTAAGAAAAAATAAATTATTTTTATAAATTGGTTAATCCTAATTCTAATTTGTAAAAGAAAATAAAATTCTTTAAGTATTATTTTTGTGTATTTTTATCTTAAAATAATAAATAATATTTATGAAAATATTTAGTCTTTTTATATGTCAAAATAAATATTTACAAGTGTGTAGGAAAAGAAATAAAAATTAATCTAAATCTATTTTATTTTACAAGTTTATTTAAGAAAAATAGTTAATATATAATTTAATAAAAATATTTTTTATGTGAAAAAAATAAAATAAACAAAATGCAATATTTATCATGTTTTATATTTTTTATGATTTTTATGTTAAAGAAAATATATTTAATAAAATGAAAATGAAAATAAAAACAAATAAATAAAATGTATGGGCCAGGGGGTGTCCTGAGTAAACAGGAGATATGCAACATAAAAAAAATTATGAAGCACAGTAGTTGAGCCCACGCTGCAAAAATGACAAAAAAACGAAACTGGAAAAATATGAAAATGCAAAAGGCAGCGCGAATGTTCGAACCCAGGACCTATGCATTTTCAGCGCGCTACCTTGCCACTGGGGTGGCTGTACATCTGTTAGTTCAAATGAAACAAGAAACACATAACACATAACGCCTCCTTGACATGTACTTCATCTTCTTCCTCAAGCCAGCCGGATCCCCTGTATCTCTCTCATTTCTCCATAAAAATGGAAACTTCCAACATGAAAATGATAATACTCTTTCCCACGATTTCAACCATGTAACTCATGTAAACTAACAGTCAAAGATCAAAGCTAATTCCAATGGCCCTAATTTCAACCCTAATTTTTACAGAAATTTGAAATCTGAAATTCTCTATACACAATGAAGATAAATGAAATCTATGAACATGGTTGGTTTTAGCACAAAGATATCTACATTTTATCTTCACAAATCGAGACCAATGAATGCATGTATGAAGAGATAGAAGTTAGAGTTCTTACCCTCTTTCAGCTGAGATCGTGAATGGAGTTTGAGTGAGTTTTATGAAGGCATGCAGATCCCTTTAGCTTGCCTGGACCTCCCTGAGTATGTTCCAATCTTTACCTTGTCTTGAAAGTGCCTGAATCTCCCTATCCAAGTCAACCTGCAAGCTTGAAAAACAAAAATGGAAGATGGAGAAGGAGGAGTTACAGTGAAGGGATGATGATCTGGAACACTTAGATATGAAGTAGGTTAAGTGTTTAGGTGATTAGAACTTGAAACGCACAAGTGGATTTTTGGATTGCTATGGTTGGTACAAAACTGCAAGTTATGGAAGGTTTTTGGTGATAGAGAGTTTGGGAGAGTTTCGGGCCTTTATCAATCGTCCTCTAGGTTGTAATATGTTTGTGTATAAGTATAGAGAAGGTTTCCAATCAATTCCACAACAGATTTCTGAGTTATAGGCTTTTTGCTCTATTGCTTGCCTTTTAAGAAAAGTGAGGAGACAACTCTCTACATGCTTGTACAGGCCTGGTTTTAGTTGGTACAAGTCCTAGACACTTTGATTTTGGTTTATAGTACTTGTGTGTACAGAGAGAACAGGTGCAAAGCTCAAGGAGTTGACAAATGCAAAAGTGGTGCTTTTCTAAAATGGAAATGGTCACTTTGTGCTATTTATGGAATTAAAGCTTGGACAAAAGCTCTTATGCTTGGATTAAGGATTTATAAACTGTGTAAGCATTAAATTATGGAGTAAGAAACAAGTTTAAGACCTGTAAAGCAAGGATTATGCAGCCTAGGTTCAGATTTGAATTTTGTTCTTCATGAAATGGCTTGAAATCAAAGTGAGAAATTGCCAACTTCATCTCTTCGATTCTCCCTACTCAAGAATGATCTCAAGGAGTTATTAGAAATTTTGGAAAGCTTGCAATGTTCTCTAAAACCCATCTTTGAAATACTTTTTAATATTCCTCTTGGAACTAGGTGAAAAGTTTCCATGAAGTTAGGTCAAAAACCTGCCTAAATTAGGCAAAATTTCACTCAGTTATTTTAGTTCATGGGCATGTATTCACAAAATTATATCTTGAGATCCAAGAATCTTTAGGAGAAAATGTGTCAAGCAAAGTTGTATATTTCATAGAGATCTACAACTTTTGTGTTGGGAACTTTCTTTGAATCATCTTGTATCATGGTGAGAAATTGGCTTAAAGTTGAGAAAAAAAAGAAATTTTCTATACTTAGAAAAATTTCTAAGTTAAGAAATTTTCAAATTTTAAAACAAAATCCTCAATCTTTGATTTCTTGATGAACAAGTTTCTCATTTTGACATGTTTTGATGAATTGTGATCTTTGGCACTTGATTTTGACCAAAAAGTCAAAGTTTGACTTTTCAGTATACAATTGACTTTTGATCAGTTGACTGCAAATTTCATCTATCAATCCAATGGAATTGCAATGTTTTGAACCATGTCATTAGGTCAAGATGATACAATTGAAACCTTGAAATCAGGCTTCAAACCAAATGGTCTTTTCTAGGTCAAAAATCAGAAATGACCCTTTCTCAGTCAAAACCCTAATTTTGACCATTTTGCCCTTTTGATGATTTGATCAAATTTATTGAGGAATTATGGTCCAAACTTGATCAAATGATACATATGAGTATAAAATGTTGACGTGGATAAAAAATTATGAAGTTTGACTGTAAATTGGCCATGGTTGACTTTTTCCCCAATACAGGTGAATTTTAGATCAACTGTCCAATTGACTGATCAAAAATGTGATTCAAGGCTTGAAACTTGACATGAGTAATATTAGGGGTCCATAATGATACTTGAAGGTAATATGAAGCATTGATAGTCCAAAAATCTTTGTGCAATTCCAAACCCTAATTTTGGGTCATCAGTGCATGATGAGATATCTTGAGCTGATCAAACCCTAATCCAGTCTTGAGTCAGAGAGATCATGTGAGAAAAATCTTGATAAATGAGAGGGCAAATTTTGGGGTACAACACTTGGGTTTATTCATTATGTGAAAAATATGTTTTCTTTGTTACTTACAAGACAAGTCATTCAACTGGGCTTCATTTAGAAGACTCCGCATTATATATGAAAGTCCTTATCATACTTTTATGCTCATAATCACTATTTGAGTTCTGGATCATTATTTGTTACAAGTCATTACCTCGAGATTTAATACAAAAGGGTAAAGTTTTATTTGAGGTTTTTGAATCACTTCAAGATGGGAGATCAAGTGTCAAGACTTTAGCTTTTGGTCAAAGTTAATCATAAAGGTTATACTTTTTTACCAAAAGTCCTTCTTAAGTCAATATGATTAATTTATCCCATTAGTGATGATAAACTAAACGTGTAAAGGTGAAAAAGCATAAGATTCAAAATAAGTGAAATGGAGGGAGTGTTTTTCGCGGCTGATAATAAATTCAATTTTTGCTAAAGAGGGGTTTATGATTGTAAAGTCAATATAAATGTTTTAGAGGGGAAATACAAAATTAACTTTGGAAGAAAAGAATCCATTCATTACGAAGTAAAAAGAAACTATTACACTTCAATTCATTTCAACTCAAAACCTTGTCCATTTAAATTTCAAATACGATACATTTCAAACTATATTACACCAAAGTTACAAAAAAAACACATCCTAAATGCCCTCATTTTAATCTTCATGCATAAGCCTTCAAATACTCCATAACCAACGCCCATCTTTAATCATTCTTGAAGTTCCAAGCCTCACGATTAGTTCACCACTATGACTTCTTTATTTAACTTTACATCTTCGTCCAACTTCTTAACTATGCCATCTCCATGACCTATAACACAGAAAGCCGGTTTAGATAAAAACAGATGGACAGAAACACATGTTCAGAACAAAGCTATGACATAACATTAGAATACTCATCTTTAAAAAGATCATCACTGCACCAGCCTCCAAAACATGCCATGTTCATGCTCATTTCACTTCATGTCATTATGCACTCAAAAGAAAGAAAAAGCTAGCAGAGCACAATTCAAAAGCAACATAAAATCCCGTTTAAAATTATAACCAGTTCGTATACCAGAGTCAGACATCATCAATACAGTGAAAAAATTGTTGCTCATGGCTCCACTAAAGATGCTGCTACAAAGGCTATGTTAAGGCCTGGAACCTATTAGAATATACACAGGATCACACATGCGTCAGTTCAGAAGTAAGACAAATCAGAAACATAAAACAATTCAGAAATCTATGCATCAATACATTAACGTCACAAAAGGATCCAAAACAAGAGTCATGAAATGCAACATACTTCATCATAAAATCCAAAATTCGAAAAGCTAAATACAAATAACAATATGACTCAGGTGCACATCAGTTTAGGCAAATTTCCCAACATGTGATGTTCAATACAAATCGGGCAGGGAAAGTAGTTTAAGTACTTGGAGCAGTTCAATTACAAATTCCGTTCTAACAAGTTAGCTGCCTAAACCCTGATTGATTTCCAAACCATTGCCTAAACTAAACCCCAACTTTTAGAATTAGATAACAATAACTTCCTAACATGACCAGCTTCTACTAACAGAGTTAAGTCACAAAGTTAAGTTTCTAACTGAAAATAACTAAATCAAAAAACAGAGTAACATAATTCTAACTGAAACTAACTTCTGTTTTACCCCAAAATTTTCCCTCCTATTTTTACTCAACACATAATCATTGAGATCCTCAACTTCTTCAAGGATGTCCAAGAGTTGACCAGACAAACTCTCCCCTAAAGCAATGAACCTCCAACTAGGGTTTCCATTTTCATCAAGATGGGTGAGCTCCAAAGGCCTAAAATCCTTTCCATAGTCCTAATATGTTCTCAATACCATCCATGTCAAGTTTTATGCCTTACACAAGAAGTTTGCCCAGTCAACTGCTCAGATGCTTGAAAATCAATTGTATTAGGTCAAAAGTCAATTGTGGCCCATATATAGTCAAACTTCAATATTTTTGGTCAACATAAACATTTTTAAGTAACACCCATCATTTGATCAAGGGTTGATCATGATTCCCCAAGGAATGCTCCTAACTCATAAAAACTCAAAAATTGCTAAATTAGGGTTTCTTAGGAAAAGTCAACCAAAATTTGACCAGACATAACTTTCTCATACTTTATCAGAAAGTTTCCATCCAAGGCTCATTTTGAAGATAATCCAATTACCTACAACTCATATTCATCCCTCAATCTCAAAAAATGCACTCATGAAAAGATATGAATTCAGACATTATAGGTCAATCTAAAAAGTCAACAAAAATACCTTTTGGGTCAAAGCTTCTTACATGAACATGGAAGATCCAATTGAGATGAAACCAAAGGGGTTAATTAGGTGACATTATAAAATTTCTAAAAAGTCCAAGAACATCCTCTTAGGGTCAAAATTGAAGGAGATATACATTGTCAAAGTTGGCCATTTTTGGAAAATTGTCAAAAGTCAACAATACCCAAAATTGCATTTTTTGTCAAATGGGCCTAAATTTTTATGCTTGCATTTTACCTCTAGCAATTTCCACGACCCTAACACTCTAACACATATTATTGACTTTATTTATTTAATTTATTTTGATTTTAATCATTTAAAAGTCAAATTAAATCAAATAAATGATATAAAATATGGAAGATTTGTTTTTGATCTGATTTTGAATGGAATTATAATGAAAATATGCTATCAAACCAAATCAAATCGTGCCAAGAGTGATTGGGATGAAAATGGTATGATTTGGCTTGATATAGAAAGAAATAATGCAAGGATGGAATCAAATCAAATCTTGATAATTGGCAAAGATATGCATGTTTTTTTGTTAACCTAATACATTCTACTACATATACACAACAAATCCAAGGCACAAGGAGAATGGTTGATCGTGTGAAACGAAAAGGAGAAGTTGCAATTTTTGTCAAAAAAATCTCAAATTGGATTCCATACTATAGTCATCCTCAAGGAGATTTAAGGCTTGCAATACGTTCCTGGACACCTTCAGAAGCTGTTCCAATCATTTACACGCACTAAGACGCCCAGAACCAACCTCCACATCTCTCACGATTTGCAATATTTCTTGATTTTGGTTTTGATTATTTGTGCATGGTTAACATTTTTTAAGCATACATTCATGTTTATGTTGTCATTTGGAACATGTTAGCATGATTAATTGTAAGTTTTGATGCACACAGGGACAATTGCCATTATTAGGGTTTAAGGTTGAATTTTAGGGTTTTATTATACAGGTAAAATTAGGGCCAAATATGGGCACCATCGTGCTCGCGAGATCAAGCCTGGTGGATTGGCATACTTGGATTTTATTTATCTCGTTTGTTTAAGTTTTTTTAGATGAATAGGTTTTAGTTACGGGCATGGAACCGTAGGTAAAAGTCTAGCATCTAAAACGATGGTGATGAGGAAGAAGAAGGCTAGGTGGCAAGCTCTCGTTGGGAAATTTGAATCTTGGCGCGTTTTCTGGACATCACGTGTTTGTTTTGCTTATATTATTTTTATTTGATTATATTCATGAATTAACATCGAGTGCAGTTGGCAAGGGAAGTGGATGTGTGAAAAGGAGGACCTGGGTTCGATCCTAGGTCCAGACCTTTTATATTTTTTGAGTTTCCAATTCCAGATCCAGCGCGTCTCACTATCCAATGTCCATCATACACCCTAGATGCAAAATGATAAGATCCATCTCCAGTCAGATCCAACACCCAGCACATGCAGGCTCACCATGAACCATCAGAAGGAAGGTGCACTGAATCATGCGCTAGACTCTGGGCCATCATCTTGGGCCTATCAAAAATTGGCAATGCACCCTCCAAATTGCTCATCAACCAGGCCCAATTCCAATTCTTTTTTATTTCTTTTATTTTATTACTTATCTTAATTAGCTTTTTTTTCTTTCACAAAATCATTTTTTTATTATTATTAAATCATAAAATCACAAAAAAATGTAGAATTAGTTTTTTTTTATTAAAATTAGTTTTTTTTATTAAAATTAGTTTTTTTTTTGGAAAATTAATTAATTTTGATTTGATTGTTTTCATAATTAAAATTAATTAGACAAATTAGGTTTAATTCACAAATATTCAATTTTCTTAATAAAATACCAAAAAGAATGTTTTTTTACTTTAATTAATTAGATTTAGGTTAAGATTTCAAATATTTTTCTCAATAATAAAATACAAAAAATATTTTCTCTTTAATTGATTAGATTTTTTAGGACTTAGACTTCATTCTCGTATTTAATTCGTCGTGCGCGTCTTTACTTTCTTTTAATTCAAATTATTGTACCTGCTTTGAGTTTGTAATAGATTAATTAGGATTTTGAATTTCTGCATCTTTATTTTTGTCAAATATTTGTGTATCTGTCCAAAAGCATTGTAATAGCATAGATTTTCTTTTCCGCTTTTAATTTCCGCAACTATTAAACGGGTAGATGTATGGACATTAGGATTGTATGTGAAAGATAAATTAATTTAAAACAGTAGAAAACCCTAAATGCGCAAGATAAATGAAACTGAAATCAAACACTTACACATGCTCACTCCTAGGGTTTTGCCTCACTTGGTTGCCTCGGAAAATAATGGCCGTGTCCCTCGAACGTAGGGATACCTTAGCAATGACCCGTAATTCAAAGTCGTCATAAAGATCATAGTCCCTACTTGTCCCTCGAGATGCCTACGAGAAATGATCTTATGACGCTGGTCCCTTCGAAATGCTAAGGTATCCTTACTTGTTGCCTTTAGTGACCATTTCGTCCCTTTCGAATGTCCCTTAAAATTCCAATGATAAGGCTACCCACTCCTTAATAGTAAGATAGCACTGTCTAAAGGAAACGAAAACGAACATAATTTTTTCGAGTAGGTAGAAAACTCTTAAGTACTTGCTTAAAACAAAAACTCTTTCACACAAACACTTTTCAAAACAGTTTTCGAAAATAACTTCGTCACACTCTTGAGGACAGATACAAGGGTTATCACGAAGTAAACAAATATTTTCAAAACAAGCACACACAAACAATTTTCAAAATGAGCAAGTACCTAAGAGCCCGTGGAAAACCACAGATAGAAAGGGTGCTAACACCTTCCCTTTCTATAATCTACCCCCCATACTCAGAAACATCTCGAAAAAGGTTTTTTATGTTCTTTTCCCTTTTCCTTAGTTGGATGAAATAAAAGTCGATGGCGACTCTTGCTTACCGCTACATTTGCGAATACAAAATGCAAAACTAGTATAACAGTCGGTTCTGCCACCGTATCACAGAACTGGCAACTCTACTGGGGAATAAATAAGTGGGGTATACCTTAGGATCTAGGTCACTTTTAAAATTGCTTTCTTGTTTGCTTTGCCTACTTTATATTCAAGGGTTTTTGTTTAGGCATTATTGAAGATCCTACACCCCGATCTGGGGACACCTTTTAGGTAAGTAGCAATAAACTATGAGGGAACTGTGCGGGGTATACCGACACGGTTGAAGAAGTAGCTATGTTGATGTGGAATTTTGGTTGGTACCAGTAACCCTTGAGTCAATCAGGGAGAGTGTGGGGCCGCCGCGTGGTGTCATGAAGCATCAACTGACCGTAGAACCTTTAATTGCACAACTTGGCCAGTAGGACGTAGCGTGATGGTCGGCTTTGGTGTATTCCCAAGGTCGACAGATACTTGATGCTACACTCATTGAGGTTTTACTCTTGAGTTTTGTTTGGTTGCGAGTCAATCGCCTATTGAACGCAGCTTGGGGGAAAGATCGGTGATATTGAGATCCATTAGAACCCGGTTACTATTTATAGGACAGGTTGAACCAATCCAGCTTCAAGAGGGTATGACCTTAAAACTCATATAGGCCTTAAACCTAAGGACTTGGTGCGACTTGTTTGTTTCTCACTATACATGTGTTTTTTAGCATAATCATGACATCATAAGCACAACATATCATACTGACCATTTCAAGGACTTTCTAGGGCTCATCTTTGCTTTGTTTTGTAGGACATGGCATCCGCCCGTAGGAACACTATCCAGATTAACCTTGTGAAAGTGCCTCTCCAACTAAAATACTTGGAATTAAGGATTCCTAAAAGCTCTCCCTTCACTGAGAAACATGGTCGGTTGCTCAACTTGGTCACTTCAAAACCTAATGAAGAATTGTTAAAAGTGCTATTTCAGTTCTTCGATCCTTTGCACCACTGCTTCACCTTCCCGGATTACCAACTAGTGCATACTATGAAAGAATTTTCTCGGTTGTTGGGGGTACCTATTCTTGATCAGTTACCTTTCAGCGGTATGGAAGAACATCCAAAGCCTGAAGAGATTGCTCGAGCTCTGTCCTTGTAACGGTCCGACGTAGTGACAAATTGGGAAACTAGGGGAAGTGTCCAAGTAACCCCGATTAAATTTCTATTTAAGAAGGCTTACTATTTTTAGGATACCCTAGATTTATAAGCTTTCGAAGAGGTATTGGCACTCCTCATATACGAGATTGTACTTTTCCCTAATACGGACCAACTCGTAGATGTGAATACCATTAAGGTGTTTCTGTCTCATAATCCAACGCCTACATTACTTGGGGGATATTCTACACTCTTTGTATGCTCGCACTCTAAAGAGAAGGGGGACCCTCCTGTGTTGCACTCTTCTATTGGCTAGGTGGTTTATTTTGCACCTACCCAGGTCTGTTCTGAAGAATGAGCAGGGTATAAAATGGTCTCATAGGCTGATGTCCCTTACACATTCAAACATTCATTGGTGTTCACGATCCTCGGAAGATGTTATCATCATAGATTGCTGTGGTGAATTCCATAATGTCCCTCTCTTAGGCATTAGGGGAGGAATCACTTATAACCCTTGTTTGGCACTACGGCAGTTTGGTTATGCGAGAAGGGATGGTCCTCATGATACACTTATCCAAGGAATCGCCTTCAACTATGAGAATGACGCTCAGGGTTACTGCAAAAGGTTCATAAAAGCTTGGGGCATGGTACATAAAATTGATAGCAAGACACTGGGGCACAAGAATTCCATCCCTCTTGAGCCATATCTCCGATGGGTGAGAGCCCGCGCCCAAAGTCTTATGATGCCTTACCTTGCTGTGCTACCAATAATTGTGGAACCAATCGCTAAAGGAGACACTTCTTCTCTTGTTCATTATCCTAACATGCCAACTGATCACGAGGAGTTACAGAAATCCTGGGTTCAACTTAAAGAGGAGCGGGATACGTTCAAAACTCAATTCTATGCCAGCGAGAAGAAAGTCCTGGAGCTCACTAGGCTACTTCATGAAGAAAGGAATATAAACGCCTACATTGCACCAAAGAGGATGCGCTCTTGGGAGACCTAGTTTTCTTTTGTCTTAAGTTTTGTTTGTTCAATTGTAAGCCTAAAGGGCATTCTTTGTAACAGTCCGAACTTATTAATACGATTAACGTGTGTTTCTTTTTTGGTTAAACAAATTTGAGCCTTTAAAAGTCCTTGAAATCATTGCATACGCATACCATCAATGACATTGCATAAACAGGTACCATTACAGGTTTCTCATCTTCTTCGCTGTTTATTTCAGCAAAAATGTCTTCTGAACAAAGCATCAAAGATCTTCAGGCATAAAATGCCCAATTTCAACAGATGTTCATAACTCTGGCAAAAGGGCAGGAGGATCTGAAGGCCCTCATCCTGAAGGAAAAGAAGAAAAAGAAGAAGGTCTCTGGTGTTCTGAATCTGGGCAGAAGGTTCAGGGGGCCATTAAAGCAACCAGTTGATCTGACCTCCTCGTCTAAAGAAGGGGAGAATCAAGAGAGGGAGACAAGGGAGAAGGACCCTAGCCATGAAGTATCTGACAATGATACAAACTACAATGATGAGAAGTATCCTCCCACTGAGGATATATATATATAAGCAGTTAGAGGATCGGTTGAGTGCTATGGAAGTCCAGAGAATACCTGGGTTGGACTTTGAAGAACTGGGATTGGTGTCGGGAGTGGTCATCCCGCATAAATTTAAGGCTCCAGTTTTCGCAAAGTATGATGGGTTGTCTTGCCCAAAGCTCCATCTCCGTTCCTATGTAAGGAAGATCCAACCCCACACTGCTGATAGGAACTTGTGGGTTCACTTCTTTTAATGCAGTCTGTCAGGGACTCAGCTTGAATGGTTCTACCAACTGGAGGGAACCAATGTCCGAAACTGGGAGGATTTGGCTGCTGCTTTTTATAAGCAGTATCAATACAACACCGACCTTTCCCCTACTCGTACTCAACTCCAGAGTATGTCCATGGATGCAGGTGAAGGTTTTAAGGACTATGCGCAGAAGTGGAGAGATTTGGCTGGGAGAGTCCAACCCCCTTTATCTGATAGGGAGTTGGTTAACATGTTTCTTGGGACACTGTCTGGTCCATTATTTAATCATTTGATTGGTAGCTCATCAGCTGGTTTCACCGAGCTGATATTAACAGGAGAAAGGGTAGAAGCTGGGATCTGAAGCGGCATAATACAGAAAGATACCTCTTCGAGGTTAGTAAAGAAGCCTTTTGTAGGTAAGAAGGAAGTCAGTGCCATCTATAGCCCGAGAGGTCAGAGCAGATCTAAACACCGTCCAACAATAAGTGCTATGATGATACCTAGGCCTGCGACTGTCCCACAACACAACAATCAGCAAAGGATAGAAAGACTACAAAGGCAGTTTACCCGGATTAACATGACATTGACTGGGGTTCTACCCCATCTTCTAAGATCCAACTTGGCAACCTTCAAAGAGGCTCCAAAGAATCCTAATACCACATCTCCTCGGTACAATCCAAACGCTCGGTGTGCCTACCATTCTGAGAGTCATGGCCACGATACGAATGACTGTTGGGCTCTGAGAAATAAAGTACAAGATCTGATTGAAGCCAAGGAGATTGAGTTCGATGCTCCGGAGAAGCCCAATGTCATAACTGCACCCATGCCTAAGCACAATCGTGGAGTTAATGCCATTGATACTGATTTATTCGTTACCTATGTTGATAAAGTTTCTACTCCTCTTATGACTGTTAAGAAGAATTTGTTGTTGGCCGGTTTATTTCTGAGTTGTGGTGAAGGTTTCCACATGTGTTCATCTCTGCCCACTGGTTTCTATTTGCTGAAAGCAGGTGTTCAACGCCTGATGGACAACAGAGAAATTTTGTTTGAAAAGACTTTGATTCCAACTGTTCCGTTTGAAGATGTTGCCATTATAACCATTTCCGCCAATCCTTCAAGGGTCCCCTCTAAAAGACATGTTAGGATTACACCTGCTCCAAGAGTCGTTCCGCTAATAATCACTTTTCCTGGTCCCGTACCGTACTCATCGGACAAAGCTGTCCCGTGGAATTATGGCGCTGATGTTTACTATCACGGTGTTAAACAAGATTTGAAGGTTGAAGAGGCTGATCCCGATGTCAGTAACATTGCCGAGGCGAGCAAAATTACCAGAAGTGGAAGGGTTTTCTCTCGTGAGATCTCCCCGAAGACTATTAATAAGCCTATTTTTATTCCATCCGCTGTTCCTGCTAGTACTTCATCTACTACTCCCGTTCTTACTCCAATTATTACTCCCGCCGTTGAGTCATATGGGACTCGAGGCAAAGAAGCTATAGGTGAGCCTGCCCCGGACGGAGGCACCTAGAAAGATTGTTGTGGAATCCTCTAAGCAAGAGATAGAGGAAATATTAAAAATAATCAAAAAGAGCGACTACAATATGGTCGAGCAGCTGGGGAAGACTGTAACACCCCTTCTAAAATACCCCGAATAATATTAATTATATCAATGATTAAAGACATATTCCATCAGAGTTAACACGGAACAAGGGATGTCACAATTGTGAAATAAATAAAACTTCCAATAAAACAATAGTCATGCTACACTGAGGGTCATTATTCAAATAATTCAATCAACTTAAGACCATGTCTTACACAGCGGAAAAATACCATAACCAAAACAGAATAAACCAAAACATAATTATTCCCAATGAAATTCAAAGAAACAATTGAATAATAACTAATTCCTCAACTAAATGTTCCCCAGTGTTACAACCTATCAGAGCACGACACTGACACGCGGACTTAAAGTAACATAGCTCTAGAGCCATCCTGACCAACTCCTGAGCTGCTAACTTTAATCTGAAATTGTTAAAGTAAGGGTGAGATTTCTCATAATTAACATGCATTATAAGCTTCTCAATCAACATTATATCACAAGCATATTATTTCACCCATTTTAGCATAAATTCAGATTCAACACGCAGTTCCAATCATACAAGTCATGATGCACAAATCAATAATCAACCAAAGAATTGTAACACTGGAAGACATCCTAACATGTTACAATTCCATGCAAACACAAATTCAGACACAATGCATGTGGTACCAACACGTGACCAAGTCACCCAACACTGATCCATCATCAACCGGATACAGCAACCATCGATTCGTCCATAAACACCCGGACACGAATCCAGCCTAACCACCCATCATCACCCGGGTATCGGTTAACGGCAATACAAGTCAAATTCCACACAATGGGAATTAACTTCACCAAAACAATGCATATGCACACACATCACTAGCATGCAACATCAAACCAATCTATGAAATGCATCAATTTATCATAACTGAACCAAAACCAAAAACATGATATCTCAACGATCATGCACACCATCATTAGCAACATAAACATGCCTTTCATTCACACAATACTAATACATCCATCCATCACAGGTTCACTGCTACATACACACCCATGTGCGTTAGCCAATAAGCACTTATTCCGGGATTTGACTCATTTTCAAAATAATTTCAGGTTTTAGGAAATATTTTAATTTTATAAAATAGAGCATTAAATTTAAGAAATAACGTCCAAAACGGCACTCAAAACAGACTTACGGTTTGAAAGTTATGAATTTTCAAAGTTTAATATTTTTCAAAAGTTACAGCAGAACCCAGTTCCTACATATGCAGGAACCGGTTCCTGCGAAGTTCAAAAATCACGCTTCTGGAAAAATGTATGGGAACCCGGTTCCTACCTATACAGGAACCGGTTCCTACGTGCATTTTTGCCCGTTTTTATAAATTCACACAGTGGAACCCGGTTCCTCCCCACTAGGAACCGGTTCCCACGACCTGCAGAGTCAAATTCTGCACTTTTGACAGCATTTATTCATTCTAAACCAATTCCAAACATACCCATACGAATTGCAACATGAGAAACACCAAAACACATCCATTTTGCACCATTATAATATCAAACAACATTATTTCATCATTCCTTTTTATCATCTGACACCCTAATGGTTTTCAACCTACAATTCGACGCAATAGGGACAATTCTACGAAACCCTAGAATTCCAAACCGGGATTCCCTAACATACTATGATCCATAATATTGAATATCTAAACCGATAATACGAATTAACTAATCGAAATCACCCCTTACCTTGTGGGTTCTTCGAATTCTGACGCTTCCGGTTTTCTCCTTCTTTTTCCTCTTCTCAAATGCACGTATGATGAATATTCCAAAATAACTCTCTTTCTCTTCTTTTTCCTTTTAATACTCCTTTTATTATTCCAATAAAATAATTAAATTAGTAATTAGTAAGAGTAGAGTATTTTACCCCTCACACCCTCTAATCACTCTTCACACCACCAATACTTCTTTCCTTTAATTAATTAAATTAATTCCAATAATCCAAAAATACCAATAATTAAATTTCCAATTAAATTAATAATTAAAAATTCTAATTATTTAATAATCGGATTATTTGGGGTGTCACAACTCTCCCCAACTAAAAGAGTTTTCGTCCTCGAAAACATACCTTAGACGAACAGTTCGGGATACGAGTCCTTCATCTGACTCTCCAGCTCCCAAGTGACATTTCCATCTGCTGGTCCTCCCCAAGCCACTTGTTGTACCCCAAAATTTGCCCTTCTATTTTTCTAACAAGAAATCACAGCTTCGGGTTTTCCCTGACTTTTCAGTTTGGCGTAGGAATCAGTCAAACAGACTTTTTCTTATCAGGCTATCCAAATTAGGGTTTTCATGGCTCTGGAACAGTTCAAGCAAATTATTAGGGTTTGGTTGAGTTTGGCTCAAGGTTTGATCAGACAGGAGTTTCTGTGGTGTCAAGTCAAGAATCAGGGTTTTGTGCGCGCATTCTCAGAACGAATTAATTCCACAGTTCTTTTCAGTTTACTCCGAGATTTGGATTGAGGCATTTGAATTGAAAGGTTGCATTAATCAGTGAAAAAAGGACATGTGGACGTTTGTTGTTTAGCTGTGCAATGCTTTGATTATTCGGAACTCCAGACATTTATTGATTATTTATTATTCTGAGTTAAAATAGTTTGGATTTATTTCCAGTTATTATAATTTAAGAATTATAAATAATTAAATAAACAGTTGAAGAAGAAAAAGAATTAACTGACAAAGGAAGACTTTTATTCATCTTTAATTATTTGTTACAATTATTATTTGAGCACTGTAAGATTATTTACAGATGTTTACATTAATACTGTTACAATAATTAAAAATAAATTGAAACTATCCTAAATCTTTTCTAAGTCTTCGTCTTCTATTTTACTGCTCCCCGTTGCGCAATTATTTTTACCTGCAAAAAGAAGAGAAAAGAAGTCATAAGCATATAAAATAAAAGAGCAGACAGTTAATTTAAAATCATCATTAAAAGTGACTGGCCGGAATCAGTTTATTTGCCCTCTCTGCAAATCACGATATTACTCTCAGTTCACAAAGAGGAATAGAATATGCTTGCAAATAAAGTATGAATTGCACAAATTCAAAATGTCAAGCAAAACTGCATAATTCCAAAAATTCCAACCAAAGTCCAAAGGCAAACTGAACTGCATAAGGCCTAACCAAAGTCCAAACTAGACAGCAAACTAAAAACTGTCCACAAGCCGCCAAAAAGATATCAAAGGCTATTCAAAGCTGTCAAAGAAGTACACAAAGTATGCAGGAAAACTGGAAAATATGCAGAGGAAGTCAACTAATGCAAGCAAACAAAGTTACATCACTTTCCAGGGCCAGTCACCTTTTCAGAAATACAATGCAAGCAATATAATATGCTTTTAATCTGTAAGGAGAGAGAAGAGAGAGGGAAGTAGCTTACAGGCTTGAGGCTTAGGCTTAATATAAAACAAACATACCACAGCACAGTACAAGGGAGGCAGAAAATATCACAAAGCAAAATACCAAAAAACTGTAACAGAAGCAACAGTCTGCCTCCATAAGCTTCAAACACTTCAAAACCTTTCAACAGGCCAAAAGCTTCAAGCCTATTTTCAAGCTTCCAAACCTGTAAACTAGAAACAACCAAAAGCCTAAAACCATACAAGCCTGTGCACCAGATAAACCAACAGAAGCCTAAAACAGCATAAACCTGTCCAAGCCCTAAACCTACATCAAGCCAAAGCCTCATCCTGCTAAAATACCTAAAAGCCAAGCTTGTCTCAAGCCTTTCAGAGCCAAAGCCTTCAAACTGTAATACCCACAAACATAAGCCTTTGTCCACTAAGCATTCAAACCAACAACCACACCCTCAGATTGATTCATCACAGGGTCTAAACATCAAACAAAAGCAACATTCAATAGCATATCAGAGGCAACATACGAAGCATACAGAAGAAAAGAAGCAAGAGTTTCAGAGGCAACAGAAGCAAGTAGACAGAAGAGGAAAAAAGAGGTATACGAAGGTTTTCAGAATATGCATCATTAAACCTAAAAAAAAGCAAAGGCAAAGGTACCGAATTCCCAAGCTAGCCAGCATCCCCAATCCTTCGTCTCCGGATGTCCAGCACGCCTCCAAGCCACCCTCCTCTCCAATCAACGATTCCTCCAAAGGTAGTATTTCTACTCTTTCTTCTCATACACCTCACATAACAATAATAATGACCAGAGATTAGAAATGATCAAAGAGTAAAAGACATGCGTGAACAGAAACCCTCAAAAATGCGCTAGAACAGAATCAAACCTTGTAAACCACCGCTTGACTAATCCATGGAGGGGAGGAGGTAGCGATGGCGCCTGGTGGCCTTGGACGGAGGCTTGTTCAGAGGCATGGTTCGAGCGAGAAGATGAAGAGGAACGAAGACGAAGAAGAGCGCCGTTGTCCACTGTAACCCTAAATTCCCAAGTGAAATGAAATAACGAAAACCCCAAACAATTTGTGTTAAGAGCGTTGGGCCGGGTCCCTCATATCTGCCTAAGCCCAGTTTCAAATCCCAGGCGCACCCCCTTTTTCTGAAATATGCCTATTCTGATTGGGCTCAAATAAATCCCTTAGCCCATTTAATTTTGAAACTAATCTTTTTTTACATATATCATATCATATCTTTTTTCTTGTTGAATAAATTAAAATACTAATTTTTTTACATTAAAATTTTTATACTAATATTATCTTATTTTCTTTATAACATAAATTGTTCCTTTTGTAAATAAAAAAATAACACATTAACTCTTTTATATAAAAATGTTCTTAATTACTTTTTATTTTAGCTAGTATAATTAAAATATATAGAGGAATAGAACTTTTGAGTTAAATAATTTTTTTCTTAAATTTAAAACAATTTTCATTCTTTTTTAATTAATTAAAACTTTGTATATAAAACATAAAAACAATAAAATACATAAAAAAATATAATTAAACTTAAAACATTTCTTTTTATTTTCTTAAAACCTTTGTTTATACATATTTGACAAAGACACAAAAAAGGAATAAATACCTACTTCATTTTTCATTAAGTTAAACATCTTTCGCACTTGTAAATAAATCACCTACACTTACACAAATACATTGATACATTTACATTGCTTTATTCTTATACATTGCCATTGATACATTTTACATTGAGATTGATTCGATTTGGTTGTAAATATTTGGACACTACTCTCCTATTAAAGTCTCATCCCCATTTGTAAATATTTGTACCCCCACTCCCGGATACTTATTTGTAATAGCGTAGACTTTAAATTCCCGCAATTTATCGCTTTAAAATATACCATGGTTAGACCTAGGGTTTGTATGTAAATAAAATCAAACGCTAGATGACCTAAACACAAAGACAAATGCATGAAATCAATACACCTTTCACACTTGCACCCCTAGGGTAATCCCGCTTGTTGCCTTCCAAAATGGGCCATGCTTGCACGTCGAGTTTCTTTGGCAAAACAAAACAATTCAAATGATCATAGTCCCTCGATGACGCTTTCGAAAGTTGCCTAAACAAAATGATCATAGTCCCTTCAATCAAATTGCCAAAGACACTTGGCACCATTGCATTCATGGTCCATATGATGACCCGCGCCTGTCCCGTTAACATCCTAACACAAGATTGCCCACCAAATACAATGGTGGAACAAAATTGTTAAAAGGGTTAAAACATGAGAAAAACCTTTGAGTAAATTTAGGGGTAGACAACTCTTAGTTACTTGATCAAACTTGCAAAACACACTTGCCTACTTTTCAAAAATCCACTCCACAATACACTTTCAAAACAACTTTCAAAAACATTTGAAACATCTTTTCGAAAAGATACACACCTTTGTAAAACATTCGAGTAAAGAATTGTTACAACGGTTGCCTAGACAAGGCGTCTTTTTCAAAACATTTTCAAAACACACACACACCACCATTTCAAGCAACTGAAAATCAAGGCAAGTGATCTAAACAAGTAACTAAGAGCCCATGGATAACCATGGATGAAAAGGGTGCTAATACCTTCCCTTTTCATGATCTACCCCCCGAACCCACGAAACATCTCAAAAGGTTTTTCCTGTGCTTTTTAACCTTTCCTTAGGATAAAATAAAAAGTCAGTGGCGACTCTTGCTAAACCGAACAAGTGCGAATACAAACGCAAAACCTCAAGTCAGTTCTCCCACCGTATCACAGAACTGGCGACTCTGCTGGGGAGAAATCTAAACGTGGGGTTACCTTAGGGTTTAGATCACCTTTACATACTTGCTTTGATTGCCTTGATTGCTTTACTTTTTGGGTCCTTGTTTGGGTTTGTTGTAAATCCTACACCCGGATTTGGGGCACCTTCTTAGGTAAATAGCAATAAAATTGTGAGAGAACTGTGCATGGTATACCGACATGGTTGAAGCACTAAGCTATGTTAGTGTGACATATTTGTGAGTACCGGTAACCCTTGAGTTCAATCAAGGAGAGTACGGGGCCGCTGAGTGATGTCGTGAAGCACTAACGAACTCTTAGAACCTTAATTGACCATCTTAGCCTTGTTAGGGGTAGTGAGATGACTAACTTTGGTGCAGTCCGAAGTTGGTAGATACTCGATACTACACTCATTGAGGGTTGTTTTCTTAGAATATTTTGGTCGCCAGTTAAGTGGCTAAACCAAAACAATGAACACGGAAAACAATCCAATGATATTGAGCTCCTTAGAACCCGGTTCCTATTTTAGGACAGGATGAGCCAACTAACTTCAAGAGGGTACTTACCTACAAAGCCCATGCAAGCCTAAACCTAAGGACTTGTTTGCTTTGTGTGAATATGATTTACCTGTATATACACTTACTTGCTTTTGCATACAGGTACATAACATCATAACATCATACCATAGCATTTTTCACTAACCATTTCAAGGATCTCGAGGGTTCTTTTGATGCAGGGTTACGTTGAACCAGACGTCTACCAAAGGGCAAGAGGTTTCTCCTATAAACAAATGCCATCAAAGATCAAGTGCAACAACTTGAATCAGGGGCTATGACCCACTTGACATGGTGAGCTTGATTCTCATGGAAAGACATCCACCAGTGCAAAGTTCTCCAATCAAAGATCAAAGTTCAACCTCTAACATTCTCTTGTGTTTACCCCAAGAGATCCTTGAAAACATTACATACATATATCATACATATCATTGCATAACAGGTTTCTCCCATACAGGTCTCCTTATCTTCCTACTGTTTATTTCAGTAAGATGGATATGGAACAAACGGTGAAAGATCTCCAAGCTCAAAATGCTCAATTCCAACAAATGCTTCTGGCTATCGGGAAGGGGCAAGAGGATCTGACAGCTCTCCTTCTCAAAGACAAGAAGAAGAAGTCCAAGAAGGCAGCCAACATCCTGAACTTGAGAAGAAGACCTAAGACCCTGGACCTTGCAACTCCATCCAACATAGGGGATAGTCTTGAAGAAGACCATAATGTGGAGATTGATGAAGCTGAAGCTGACTACTCCGAGGAACAATATCCTCCCGCTGATGACAAGTACAAAGAGTTGGAGGATCACCTCAATGCTATGGAGATTCAAAAAATACCTGGCTTGGATTTAGGAGACATGGGTTTAGTTCCTGGATTGGTCATTCCTCCAAAGTTCAAGGTCCCTACCTTGGCCCTGTATGATGGAGTATCTTGCCCTAAGATGCATCTAAAGTCTTATGTTCGCAAGATTCAACCATACACAGTTGATCCAAGGCTTTGGATCCATTTCTTCCAAGAAAGCTTGGTAGGGGCCCAACTCGAGTGGTTCTATCAATTAGAGAGTTCTCGCATCCACACCTGGAAGGACTTAGATTTTGCTTTCTATGAGCAGTATCGGTACAATGCTGATCTTGCACCAACTCGTGTGCAATTGCAGAGCATGACCATGGGTTCCGACGAGAGCTTCAAGGGATATTCCCAAAAGTGGAAAGATCCAAGGAATTACATCCTCGGATACTCAGATAATTCCCTACAATGGAAAGAAAGAGTCCAATGCTACAAACAGTCAAAAGGGTCGTCATGATCAACATGCAGGGGCAGTCCTGATCTCTGGTTCTACGTCACGCTGACAACAGCCAAACGGAAATCAACAAAGGCCAGACGAGCCTAAGAGGCAGTTCACCAACATCAACATGCCGCTGTCTCAAGCACTGCAACACTTGTTGAGGATGAATCTGATTGCATTGATAGGGCCTCATCCAAACCCCAAGACTTCATCTCCTAACTACAATCCTAATACAACATGTGCTTATCATTCTGACAGTCCCGGACATGACACTAACGACTGTTGGGCATTGAAGTACAAGATTTAGAATTTGATTGATGCCAAGGAGATTGAGTTTGGTCCTCCAGAGGCCCCAGCATGATCACTGCTCCTATGCCAGCTCATTGAGATTGTGTTTGTTTCATTTTGAATTTTCAAAGTTGTAATCTTTTGTTATTCAAACAATTGTCTTTTAATGTCAAACTTTGTTTCATTAATGCATTGCATATGTTTGTCTTGAATTCATACATTCGTTTTCACTACTCTTATGCTTTCTTTATGATATTTAACTCTTGATAAAAAGCTGCAAGCCTTTAGAGGGAGGATGACGAAACAATACCATAATCTCATACAGTATGCTTTTGAACAGACCTTGCTGATGATGTACAGGTATTTCTTTCAATTCCCAAACACTGGAGTTATAAGGAAGATAATCCCTAGTCAACCCCTTCGAGCCAAAGAAGTAGGAGTTTTATGTTCTAAATAATTTGAAACCTTTGATATAAATCTGGGGCAGGGTAGTCTCTCAGTTAATTCAAAAAAGGTGCGCATTGAAGTCGCAAACTCCCAGTTCGTAATACAACGAACGACAAAAAAAAAGCATTCCTTTGGAATCAAAAGACAGTGATGGTTCCTTATCTCATAGGCAGTCATTACCTCTCAAAAGAAAAACCCATTAAGTCAAAACCTATAAAGGAGGCTTAAGAAACCCGGGGCATCCCGCTGACTGTAATCTCGAAAACAGGAACAGTCAGGCAAAAGTTAGGGATAACAAATCAAAAGAAAGAGGTCATTACAAATCCTCAACAACATGAAAAATGTTGCAAAAGAAAAAGGAGATGATGACTGTCTTCCAAAATTCAACTGGTGAACCATCACCCAAAAAGTCGTTCCAAATTCAAATGGAGTTCGACGCACAATTAACTGAGCTTAGGATTGAAGAACATCACGAAGAGCGGGTGGGTACAAATATACTTTGAGCCTTTATCCTATGTTTCTTAAAGCGTGAACCAAGCCACGTTACAACCCTTCAAAAGTTCTAATTGAAGCATGGGTTAGTTCGAAAGCATACTGTTCAATAGGTATCCTGACTCCTGTAAGGCTTTGCTCTAAAATCTTATGTTGATTTGTCTTATAAAAAGTTTTCTGCTAAAAAACTCATTTTTCAAAACTTCGAGACAAACATAAACTTTGCATTGCTTGAATATCACTGTTTGCATTTGACTATTTGTTTGACAGCGAAGAAATTCATACAACGAATGTTCCGATGAACGAAAACTCTCTCCGTGAGTAAAATCACTTCAAAAAAGGGGGACACTTCCATTGACCAATCCCCTATCAACAAGGGGACATGACATGTCACCATCCAGCACGCCTGGGGCAGTCCAGTCAAGGTTTCAACAGATCTTTCGAAGTTCAATTAACCTGGGGCAATCTAGTCAAGGTTTCAACAGATCTTTCAAAGTTCAGTTAACCTGGGGCAGTCCATTCAAGATTTCAACAAAATCTCTCAATTGCAAAGTAACCTGATTCAAGACTCCTTCATCATCACTTGGGGCATTCGAATGTCAAAAGTGTTCAAAAATTCCTTCATCACCTGTTGGAAGATGTAGTTCTACACGGACTCATCATCATGAAGCAACCCTACACAGGTTCCTTCTCAAAACCAGATGCAGTTTTACACGGACTCATCATGAAGCAACCCTGCACAGGTTCCTTCTCAAATCCAAGATGTAGTTTTACACGGACTCATCATGAAGCAACCCTACACAGGTTCCTTCTCAAAACTAGATGCAGTTTTACACGGACTCATCATGAAGCAACCCTACACCGGTTCCTTCTCAACCTCAGATGCAGTTTTACACGGACTCATCATGAAGCAACCCTACACAGGTTCCTTCTCAAATCCAAGATGTAGTTTTACACGGACTCATCATGAAGCAACCCTACACCGGTTCCTTCTCAAAACCAGATGCAGTTTTACACGGACTCATCATGAAGCAACCCTACACAGGTTCCTTCTCAAACCCAAGATGCAATTTTACACGGACTCATCATGAAGCAACCCTACACCGGTTCCTTCTCAAAACCAGATGCAGTTTTACATGGACTCATCATCAGGAAACCCTACACCGGTTCCTTCTCAAAACCAGATGTAGTTTTACACGGACTCATTGTTGCACCCCAAAATTTGCCCTCCCATATTCTTCAAGATTTGCCAAGGTCAAGGTTCAAAATCTCTCAAGAGTTGCACAGTCCAATTGCCTCCTAACAGTCAAAAATTAGGGTTTTGGTTCTGGCAAAGAAATTGAAGTTTCCAAGGGTCCAAACAAGTCCCACATGCCTATAAACATTGTCAAGCATCCATATGCCAAGTTTCAAGACTCACAGCACAAAATTGCACAGTCAGAAACCCCAATTGCTTCACAGTCAACTGTAGGGGCAAAATGGTCATTTGACAGTTAAAAGTCAAAATTTTTTGTCAACATCTTATTTTGAAGCCACAAAAATCATTTGATCAATTCTTGATCATGATTCTCAAAGCATGGCTCAAAAAGTCTCAAGATGCAAAAGTTTCTATTTTTGGACAGTTGGAAAAGTCAACTGCAAATTGACCAGGGCATAACTTCCACATGGTTTATCAGAAAAATTCCATCCAAAGCTCATTTTGAAGAGAATGACATTTACTACAACTCATCTTCACACTTCAAGTCCAAGAAATGCTCTCACAAAAAGTTATCAATCTCAACATTATAGGTCATTTTCAAAAGTCAACAAAAAGGCACTTTAAGTCAAAGACCATAACTTGAGATTGGTAAATCAAAATGACATGGGACAAAAGGCATTGGTTAGAGGACTTCAAGACCTTTCCAAAATGTCCAAGAACATGATCAAAGCTTAAAAATTGAGCAAGATATGCCTTGTGGAAGTTGGGAAATATTTGGGAATTTTGAAAAGTCAACTTTGCTTCAAATGCCTCAAAATTGCTAATGTGCCTCAATTTCTTCCATGAATCCTTATCCAAAAGCTATGCACGACCCATTGACTTTAAAGGGAGTTATTTTCTTATTTTTAATTAATTAATTGAATTTTTAATCCTATTTATTCATTTAATTAAAATCAATTATGAGAAAAATACTAAACCATGTTTTTCAAATCTTTTTGTGCATAGAATTCACTCAATATTTCGTGCACCATTCAATAAGGAAAGATTCAATATGATTGGCAAGGATTGGCATGAAAAAGGATTGAAAAAGATTAGAAAAAGATCATGAAAATCAAATATTCAAAATCATCAATGCAAAGGCTTTGGGCTTGATTTTTCTGACCTAATTCATTCCTCATACATAGGCAAAGCAAACATAATGCATAAGAAGAGAGAAGCTGCGCTCAGAAGAGAGGACAACATTGCAATTTTTGACAAAAAAATTGAAAATTGAAAACTGAATTGCAAGGTGTTTCAAGGTCTGAAAAGCATTCCAATCCACTCCTGACACTACCAGGAAGCTTTTGCCATTAAAATCAAGTCTCCACGCACAAGGAATTGCTATTGGTGTTCTCCAATTGGATTAATACTGCCTGTGTCAAAAGATGCCATTGATGGTTGCTAGGGTTTCAAAGCTACAAATTTAGGGCTTTATGCATCTGGAAAAATTGGACAATAAGACCAGTACCATTGAAATCAGGAGATCCAAACGAATTGATCTCACTGTTCGCGCCCCATTTATATTGCCATATATGCTAATCGCTATTTTCAGGTTATGCACTTAGTGGGGGTTTAAAACCCCCGCTATCCATTTTTTAATTTCATGCAAAACGAAGAAACAATGGAGAAGATGCTGGCGTGGCTTGACAGGATTGGTAGATTTGAAAATTAGCGTGTTTTTGATTTATTCCAGCATAATATTTGTTTTTCCATTATATTATTCATATTCCATTTAACTAACAAAGATAAGCGTTGGTTGGGTTGGTTGATGTGTTGTCATGCAGGCAATGGGACCTGGGTTCGATTCCCAGGTCCCCCATAATTTCAATGATTTTTTGTCAAAACACGTTCCAGCGCTACACTCATTCAATGGTTCATCATGCAACCTCACCTCCTATCCTGCCAAGTGCCCAGGAGATCAATCCAATGGCCAGAATCTGGAGACCATCATGCACGGTCAGTCAAACACAAGCATGTGATCCAGAAAAGTAAAAAAGGGCTTAGATTGCTTGGGCCAAAATGCTTCCAATTAACCTCCAAATTGGGCAAAAACCCCCCATTGTTTGTATTCTTCTTTTTTAAATTCCCTTTTCTTTTCTTCTTTTTTATTTTAATTGCTTTATTGTTTTAATTAATTCACCAAAATAATTTTCATAAAACCAAAAAATCAGAAATCAAGAAAATAAAAAATATTTATTTAATATTTAATGCATTAATATATTTTGTAAATAAATTTTAAATAATCAAACTAGTTTAATTTTAGGTTTTTCAACTTTAATGTTTTTCTTAAATAAACTAAAAAACATAAAAATTAGGTTTTTAGCATCTTTATTCTTTTTCTCAATAAATAAAATTTTCTTATTATTATTATCATTGACCATTAATTATTTCGTAAATACTCATGTAATTAAATAATTAGTATAAATTAGGTTAAAATTTTAATCTTCTTCTTTAATAATTAAAAAATATTTAGAATTAGGGTTTCTTTTAATTAATTCTCTTTATTTCCATTAAATACAAAAAAACATAAAAAATAATTTCTTTTCTTTATTTAATCATTAATTAATTTGTAATTTCAATTTAATTTCTTTAAAGGGTCCAACGCCCTCGAACTTTCGCTTCTAATTTCTTTTCGCGCGTTTGTTTATATTTTTCATTTTAAATATTATGTAATTGCCCCAAAGCCTTGTAATAGTAATTAGGACCTTTACTTTCCGCATTTTATTTAAAAACGGGTCTTTGTTAATTTGGCGATGTATAGACCCGCGCCTTGTAATAGCGTAGGACCTTTATTTTCCGCATTTTAATTTCCGCACCTTTTAACTGCTAATCACATGAAAGAATGAATGGCCCAAATAAAATCAAAGCGTAGATCACCAAAAGCATGACAAGATAACAATACTTGAAAACAATACACAAATTCACACACCACTCTTAGGGTACGCCTCACTGTTGCCTTGCCCCTCGAAACGTGGTCGTCGAGTATAGGACATTTTAGTAAGTCCTTATGTCCATGAACATGGCATAAGGGTAGCTTCTAAGGTGTCCTACTGTTGCTCTGGTGACCACACTGTCCCTACAAACGAATTGACCCGAACACCTCCAACGGTGGTGCTACCTATCTCTCAATGGTGGGATGGCACTACCTTAAGGACATTTACACAGCCTAATTCCTTAGGGTAGGTAGATGACTCGTAGATACTTGCTCTATTTCAAAAAAACAAATCAAAACTCTTTTCACACCGACACTTTTCAAAAAGCTTTCAAAAACAACTTTTCAAACACTCTTGAGGACTGATACAAGAGTCAATCTGAAACTTTAAACGAAACTTTTTCAAACCCACTCACACTTGAATAGCAAACAAACATTTTTAAAACACAAATGAGCAAGTATCTAAGAGCTCATGGATAACCATGGATAGAAAGGGTGCTAACACCTTCCCTTTCTATAAATCTACCTCCCGAACCGAGAAACTATCTCATAAGGAATTTTGCTGTGCTTTTGTCCTGTCCATGTTGGAGAAAATAAAAGACGGTGGCGACTCTTGCTTACCGCGACATTTCGCGAACCAGCGTTAAACAGTCAGTTCCAGATCCACCGATCACAGAACTGGCGACTCTGCTGGGGATACTTATAAAGTGAGGTGTACCTTAGGACTAAGATCACTTGTGTTTTCAATTACTGTGTTTGTTTGCTTTATTATTGTGGGCTGCATCGGAGTTACATAGATCCTAACCCGGATTTGGGGATACCCTGTTAGGTAGCATAAGCTGTGAGGGACCTGTCCGGCGTAGACCGACATGGGTGAACCAGTGGCTACGTTGGTGTGGCACCTTGGTCTGTACCGATATCCCTTGTGTTGCAACGAGGAGAATATGGGTCTTCTGAGGAGTCATTAAGCACCAACCGACCTTAGAACCTTAAATGACCCAACTTGGCCAATAGAACAGTAGCAGTATGCTACGCCCATTGAGGTTAAACTCTCGTGATGGTTCTGGCCGCAAGAAAAGATTGTGATGCTGGAGTTATGACCGATTGAGGGTAGTCAGTGATATTGGGACCCTTAGAACCCAGTTACTTCTGATAGGACAGGTCCTAACCAACAAACTGAAAGAGGGTAATACCTATACCCCATGCTGGCCTAAACTCTAAGGGCTTCTCTTGTGTGACTTGTGTGCCTTCCAACTTGACTATTTGCATGCTTGTTATCTGACACTTGAGTTTTCTTGCAGGTTTTGTTCACAGTCCTTAATCTGGACTCATAACATGGTTTACCTACATTACCCCATGCATAGCATAACATCATACCATCGCATGCATCCTTCATAAAGACTAATCCATTTCAAGGATCTCAAGGGCTTGTGATGCAGGTCATGATGAATCAAACTGTATAGCAAGGGGCAAAGGGGATTTATTTTCTCCTAGCTAGGTTGAGGACTTGAGTCAGGGGCTATGACCCACTTGATATGGTGAGCCTTTGACCCTTGAAGAAGGACTCTCAACAACATGAAGTTCCTTCAATCAAGCTACCGGATCCCAATTCTAACAATTTTTCTTGTCTACCCCGCGAGATCCTTGAAAACATTGCATGCATATATATACATCATTACATTACAGGTACCTTTCTTTACAGGTCACTTACCATCTGCGCTGTTTATTTCAGCAATGGCTTCTCAACAATACAACCAGGACTTCCATGCTCAAGAGACTCGGTTCGGGGAAATCCTCCTGAGTCTATCCAAGGGGCAGGAAGAGCTGAGAACACTTCTCATGGGGACTTTGGTCAGGAACAGTGCTGAGGATGAGCGGCTGAAACATCTGCAAGCTGAGGTGGATGCAATGAGAGCCCAGATGCTGGGGCAGGTGACTATCATTCAAGGCTTAGCTCAAAGACAAGAAGAGCTCGGGGTTCTCGTCAACCAACTGCTTCGGGGTAACCAGCTGGGGCAAACATCTAGGGTTGAAGAGCCAGTCATCATTCAACCACCTTTGAGACAAGAAGATAAGGGAAGAGCTCCTCAAATGGCTGCAGTATCACAAATTCAGCATCAACCTCACCAGTTTCAGCCGGACAAGCCCAAAAGGCAATTCACCAAGCTCAACGTGTCGCTGCCTCAAGCTTTACAACAACTGTTGAGGTTGAACTTGGTAACTCTAAGGGACCCTCCTAAGAATCCCAATAGGACACCGTCAAGGTATAACCCCAACGCCCGCTGCGCTTATCATTCTGACAGCCCGGGGCATGCTACAGATGATTGTTGGACCTTGAAGAATAAGATCCAGGACCTGATTGATGAAGGAGCTGTGGAATTCACCCAAGATGGCCAGGCTGAGCACTTCTACCATCCCTACAGGATTCACCAGTTGAAGTAACAAGCCCTGAGATGAAAGGACTTTTTGTTCATTAGGATCTTTCAAGTTGTAATTTTCTTTTGACTGTTCAAACATTTATTCATGTCAAACTTGGTTATTTCATTAATGCATTACACATGTCTGTTTTGAAGTAATTATTTCGTATTCACTATATGCAAACTGTTTTCATTTTTTGATGTCAACTCTCAATTAATAACTCTAAGCCTCTTGAGGGAGGATGACAAAAACGATACCGCAATCTTTACAGTATGCTTGTGAACAGACCTCGCTGATGAGGTACAGGCATTGTTTCAATTCCTAAACGCTGGAGTTATAAGGAAGATAATCCCTCGTCAACCCCCTTCGAGCCAAAGAAGTAGGAGTTTTTTCTTTTCGAAAATTAAAACCCTTAATCTTAACCTGGGGCAGAGTAGTTCTCTCAGTTGATCCAAGTGCATAACGAATGACACCAAAGAGGTCCTTACAAAACAAAGAAAGACAGTGATGGTTCCGAATAATCAATAAAGACAGGCAGTCATTACTTCTAAAAATAAAAACCCATTAAGTCAAAACCTATGAAGGAGACTTACAAAACCGGGGCATCCCGCTGACTGTAATTCCAAAAAAGGAAACAGTTCAGGCAAAAAACAGGGATAACGAAATCAAAAGAGAAGGAGGTCCTACAAACCCTCAACCAAAAAGAATTGACTGCCTGTTCCAAACAAATTGTCAACATCCGAACCATCACCGGTATATTAAAGCAAAGACTCAAACAAGGTCTAACGCACGATCAACTGAGCTTAGGTTTGAAGAACATCACGAAGAGCGGGTGGGTACAAATAATTTGAGCCTTTATCCTTTGTTTCTTAAACCATGAACCTGGCCACGTTATAACCCTTAAAAGTCCTAGCTGAAGCATGGGTTAGTTCGAAAGCATACTGTTACGAAAGGTATCCTGACTCCTTAAGGCTCGCTGTAAAATATCGAGTTTGACATCACAGTTTACAAAAGAACTCACTTGTTTTATTAAAAAAAACTGCATTTTCAAAAACTTCGAAACAGACATAAGCTTTGCATTTTTAACATAACTTTGTTTGCATACGACTATTTGTTTGAACAACATAGAAGCTCGCACGATGAATATCGGATGAACAAAAGCACTCTAATCAAGGGGCAGACATGATCATGGCCCGGCATCAGGGGCAGTTAAGTCAAGATTCGAAGAATCTCTCAAAAGGCCAATTAGCCTGGGGTAAATCTCCGCCTGAGTCACCTGGGGCATTGGACGTGAGTTCCAGCCACGAATCTTGCCTGATCGAGATCTTCTGATGGCATGGCAACACAACAACAGGGGCAACTCCCTACACTCTGAGAGCGTGGACATAGTCGAAAAAATACTACGCAAAATCAAAGACCCGCTAGGTTGACGCACCTAGGCAAAAATAAGGGCTTCCCGACGAACCAAAAGGGTTCGGGCAAAATAAGGGATGAAATGAAAAAAATCTGTATACCCGACAAGTCGAAAACCTGAAAAGGCGGCTTGGGCAAAAATGGGTATCCCGGTGGACTGAAAACCCGCAAGGGCGGTCCAGGCAAAAGTTAGGGATTAAAGCGTACGACTATGTCCCGGCATCTTGTCACTTGCTTACCAGAAGAAGACTGGTCAAATCGGCAGTTATCGAGATCTCTACAGGTACCTTCTCCCGCAGGAACTGGGGCAATAATAATTGTCTAAGCGATCTGGTTGCTCTGTCCACCAAGGTACCAAGGTAAGTTCGGCTGAAGAACGCAACCAAGATATCTTAACTCCCCAGAGAGTGACCCAGCAAGTCAATACACTCGCCCCCAAGCAGAGTTAGCCTATTCAGTCAGCCTTAAGGAAGTTAGAGTATCCCCAGCAGATCTCAACATTCCTCAGCAAATTATACAGACACTCCTAACAAGCGTCCCCGGCAGTCTTGATCTAAGATTGTTCCCCGGCGGTATACCAGACATTCAGTCGAGCCACTTCCCCAATACATATCAAATTAATTTCCCCAGGAGAGTCCAGTCCAAAGATTTCCCCAGGGAAGTTTGAATCATCTCCTCAGCAGGAAGCTTATCCCCAGTAGATTCTGGAAGCTTCCCCCCGGTAGAGCACGAACGCGTCTCCCGGCTTTATTCAAAGGTTATTTCCCCACCAGGATATAACTGGGTTATCTTCAGCCAATAACCAGGGAAAGATCGTCCCTGACAAGGTCTTCCTATCCCCCAGCGGAGTTCATCATATTCTTCAACAAAACACAACAATGGTATCCCCAATGGAGTTCTCATTCATCTCAGCAAAGCACCTCTCTTCCTACAGAGTATTGTTCCCCAGCAAGATCGCTAGAGTAGTTATTCCCCGCAGAGTAATCTCTTCATCAAGTTTATTCCCCAACAGAGTCATCTTCTCCCACCGGCTCATTCTTGCAATCTTCATCCCCAGCAGAAACGAAGAACTCTCTTCAGCCATCATCCCAGGATTTAACTCCCGGCATTCGTCAAGGATATATTCTCCTAGACGAAAATACCTTCAAAAACATCACATACATCATGATACACGCATATACGCATCATACCATACAATCTCATTTATGTTGAGAGCATCATTGCTTGATCCATATCATGCATTGCATATGACTGACCTTTACCTTTCAGGAAAGATGCAGTTAAACTCTCAGCTATGTCAAAAACCTTCTCTGGTTCAGTCAGATCGACGATAAGATCTCCCTGATTCGTATTCCAGTTGAAGATATTCCAAGACTTTTGTCTGGTTCAGTTAAATCGACCCTAAGATTTTTCTGATTCTTATCCAGTCAAAGTTAATCCAAGACCTTCTCTGGTCCAGTTAAATCGATTCCTAAAGATTTTCCTGATGAAGACCCAGTTGAAGATTCCAAGACCTTGCCTGGTTCAGTTAAATCGACTCCTAAAGATTTTTCTAATGCCGATCCAGTCAAAGGCCTTCTCTGGTCCAGTAAAATCGATTCCTAAAGATTTTTCCGATGCCGATCCAGTCAAAGGCCTTCTCTGGTCCAGTTAAATCGATTCCTAAAGATTTTCCTGATAAAGACTCAGTAGAAGACATCCAAGATTCCTTCATCGTTACTGTTGAGGTAGTAATTGCCCAAGGTTCTCTCATCGTTACTGTTGAGGTAGTAATCGCTCAAGGTTCTCTCATCGTTACTGTTGAGGTAGTAATTGCCCAAGGTTCTCTCATCGTTACTGTTGAGGTAGTAATCGCCCAAGGTTCTCTCATCGTTACTGTTGAGGTAGTAATCGCCCAAGGTTCTCTCATTGTTACTGTTGAGGTAGTAATCGCCCAAGGTTCTCTCATCGTTACTGTTGAGGTAGTAATCGCCCAAGGTTCTCTCATCGTTACTGTTGAGGTAGTAATCGCCCAAGGTTCTCACATCGTTACTGTTGAGGTAGTAATCGCCCAAGGTTCTCTCATCGTTACTGTTGAGGTAGTAATCGCCCAAGGTTCTCTCATCGTTACTGTTGAGGTAGTAATCGCCCAAGGTTCTCTCATCGTTACTGTTGAGGTAGTAATCGCCCAAGGTTCTCTAATCGTTACTGTTGAGGTAGTAATCGCCCAAGGTTCTCTCATCGTTACTGTTGAGGTAGTAATCGCCCAAGGTTATCTCATCGTTACTGTTGAGGTAGTAATCGCCCAAGGTTCTCTCATCGTTACTGTTGAGGTAGTAATCGCCCAAGGTTCTCTCATCGTTACTGTTGAGGTAGTAATCGCCCAAGGTTCTCTCATTGTTACTGTTGAGGTAGTAATCGCCCAAGGTTCTCTCATCGTTCCTGTTGAGGTAATAATCGCCCAAGGTTCGCTCATCGTTACTGTTGAGGTAGTAATCGCCCAAGGTTCTCTCATCGTTACTGTTGAGGAAGTAATCGCCCAAGGTTCTCTCATCGTTACTGTTGAGGTACGCAGGTTCTCGCTAAGGGATCTCTTACGCGATCAACACCTAGATGGCATCTATAAGCCCATCCACATACTGACATTCTCCAAATGGCATCTATAAGCCCATTCTCGACAAGACCCCGTCACCACACCAGATGGCATCTATAAGCCCATCCCTCTATCCAACATCTCTCCAAATGGCATCTGTAAGCCCATTCCCTGCATCATATTGCTCATACTCTACTATGTGAGTGCAAATTTCTGGGCACTCTAGTGTTCAATCATCTTCCACCTTCGGATTGCGAAAGGCACGTCAGCCAATCTACATCCTCAGGTCTAAGAAGATTGAACAGGGGCAACTGTTGCACCCCAAAATTTTCCCTCCCATATTCTTCAAGATTTGCCAAGGTCAAGGTTCAAAATCTCTCAAGAGTTGCACAGTCCAATTGCCTCCTAACAGTCAAAAATTAGGGTTTTGGTTCTGGCAAAGAAATTGAAGTTTCCAAGGGTCCAAACAAGTCCCACATGCCTATAAACATTGTCAAGCATCCATATGCCAAGTTTCAAGACTCACAGCACAAAATTGCACAGTCAGAAACCCCAATTGCTTCACAGTCAACTGCAGGGGCAAAATGGTCATTTGACAGTTAAAAGTCAAAAAATTTGGTCAACATCTTATTTTGAAGCCACAAACATCATTTGATCAATTCTTGATCATGATTCTCAAAGCATGGCTCAAAAAGTCTCAAGATGCAAAAGTTTCTATTTTTGGACAGTTGGAAAAGTCAACTGCAAATTGACCTGGGTATAACTTCCACATGGTTTATCAGAAAAATTCCATCCAAAGCTCATTTTGAATAGAATGACATTTCCTACAACTCATCTTCACACTTCAAGTCCAAGAAATGCTCTCACAAAAAGTTATCAATCTCAACATTATAGGTCATTTTCAAAAGTCAACAAAAAGGCACTTTAAGTCAAAGACCATAACTTGAGATTGGTAAATCAAAATGACATGGGACCAAAGGCATTGGTTAGAGGACTTCAAGACCTTTCCAAAATGTCCAATAACATGATCAAAGCTTAAAATTTGAGCAAGATATGCCTTGTGGAAGTTGGGAAATTTTTGGGAATTTTGAAAAGTCAACTTTGCTTCAAATGCCTCAAAATTGCTAATGGGCCTCAATTTCTTCCATGAATCCTTATCCAAAAGCTATGCACGACCCATTGACTTTAAAGGGAGTTATTTTCTTATTTTTAATTAATTAATTGAATTTTTAATCCTATTTATTCATTTAATTAAAATCAATTATGAGAAAAATACTAAACCATGTTTTTCAAATCTTTTTGTGCATAGAATTCACTCAATATTTCGTGCACCATTCAATAAGGAAAGATTCAATATGATTGGCAAGGATTGGCATGAAAAAGGATTGAAAAAGATTGGAAAAAGATCATGAAAATCAAATATTCAAAATCATCAATGGAAAGGCTTTGGGCTTGATTTTTATGACCTAATTCATTCCTCATACATAGGCAAAGCAAACCTAATGCATAAGAAGAGAGAAGCTGCGCTCAGAAGAGAGGACAACATTGCAATTTTTGACAAAAAAAATTGAAAATTGAAAACTGAATTGCAAGGTGTTTCAAGGTCTGAAAAGCATTCCAATCCACTCCTGACACTACCAGGAAGCTTTTGCCATTAAAATCAAGTCTCCACGCACAAGGAATTGCTATTGGTGTTCTCCAATTGGATTAATACTGCATGTGTCAAAAGATGCCATTGATGGTTGCTAGGGTTTCAAAGCTATAAATTTAGGGCTTTATGCATCTGGAAAAATTGGACAATAAGACCAGTACCATTGAAATCAGGAGATCCAAACGAATTGATCTCACTGTTCGCGCCCCATTTATATTGCCATATATGCTAATCGCTATTTTCAGGTTCTGCACTTAGTGGGGGTTTAAAACCCCCGCTATCCATTTGTTAATTTCATGCAAAACGAAGAAACAATGGAGAAGATGCTGGCGTGGCTTAACAGGATTGGTAGATTTGAAAATTAGCGTGTTTTTGATTTATTCCAGCATAATATTTGTTTTTCCATTATATTATTCATATTCCATTTAACTAACAAAGATAAGCGTTGGTTGGGTTGGTTGATGTGTTGTCATGCAGGCAATGGGACCTGGGTTCGATTCCCAGGTCCCCCATAATTTCAATGATTTTTTGTCAAAACATGTTCCAGCGCTACACTCATTCAATGGTTCATCATGCAACCTCACCTCCTATCCTGCCAAGTGCCCAGGAGATCAATCCAATGGCCAGAATCTGGAGACCATCATGCACGCTCAGTCAACCACAAGCATGTGATCCAGAAAAGTCAAAAATGGCTTAGATTGCTTGGGCCAAAATGCTTCCAATTAACCTCCAAATTGGGCAGAAACCCCCCATTGTTTGTATTCTTCTTTTTTAAATTCCCTTTTCTTTTCTTCTTTTTTATTTTAATTGCTTTATTGTTTTAATTAATTCACCAAAATAATTTTCATAAAACCAAAAAATCAGAAATCAAGAAAATAAAAAATATTTATTTAATATTTAATGCATTAATATATTTTGTAAATAAATTTTAAATAATCAAACTAGTTTAATTTTAGGTTTTTCAACTTTAATGTTTTTCTTAAATAAACTAAAAAACATAAAAATTAGGTTTTTAGCATCTTTATTCTTTTTCTCAATAAATAAATTTTTCTTATTATTATTATCATTGACCATTAATTATTTCGTAAATACTCATGTAATTAAATAATTAGTATAAATTAGGTTAAAATTTTAATCTTCTTCTTTAATAATTAAAAAATATTTAGAATTAGGGTTTCTTTTAATTAATTCTCTTTATTTCCATTAAATACAAAAAAACATAAAAAATAATTTCTTTTCTTTATTTAATCATTAATTAATTTGTAATTTCAATTTAATTTCTTTAAAGGGTCCAACGCCCTCGAACTTTCGCTTCTAATTTCTTTTCGCGCGTTTGTTTATATTTTTCATTTTAAATATTATGTAATTGCCCCAAAGCCTTGTAATAGTAATTAGGACCTTTACTTTCCGCATTTTATTTAAAAACGGGTCTTTGTTAATTTGGCGATGTATAGACCCGCGCCTTGTAATAGCGTAGGACCTTTATTTTCCGCATTTTAATTTCCGCACCTTTTAACTGCTAATCACATGAAAGAAATGAATGGCCCAAATAAAATCAAAGCGTAGATCACCAAAAGCATGACAAGATAACAATACTTGAAAACAATACACAAATTCACACACCACTCTTAGGGTACGCCTCACTGTTGCCTTGCCCCTCGAAACGTGGTCGTCGAGTATAGGACGTTTTAGTAAGTCCTTATGTCCATGAACATGGCATAAGGATAGCTTCTAAGGTGTCCTACTGTTGCTCTGGTGACCACACTGTCCCTACAAACGAATTGACCCGAACACCTCCAACGGTGGTGCTACCTATCTCTCAATGGTGGGATGGCACTACCTTAAGGACATTTACACAGCCTAATTCCTTAGGGTAGGTAGATGACTCGTAGATACTTGCTCTATTTCAAAAAACCAAATCAAAACTCTTTTCACACTGACACTTTTCAAAAAGCTTTCAAAAACAACTTTTCAAACACTCTTGAGGACTGATACAAGAGTCGATCTGAAACTTTAAACGAAACTTTTTCAAACCCACTCACACTTGAAAAGCAAACAAACATTTTGAAAACACAAATGAGCAAGTATCTAAGAGCCCATGGATAACCATGGATAGAAAGGGTGCTAACACCTTCCCTTTCTATAAATCTACCTCCCGAACCGAGAAACTATCTCATAAGGAATTTTGCTGTGCTTTTGTCCTGTCCATGTTGGAGAAAATAAAAGACGGTGGCGACTCTTGCTTACCGCGACATTTCGCGAACCAGCGTTAAACAGTCAGTTCCAGATCCACCGATCACACTCATCATGAAGCAACCCTACACAGGTTCCTTTTCAAATCCAAGATGTAGTTTTACACGGACTCATCATGAAGCAACCCTACACAGGTTCCTTCTCAAATCCAAGATGCAGTTTTACACGGACTCATCATGAAGCAACCTTACACCGGTTCCTTCTCAACCTCAGATGCAGTTTTACACGGACTTATCATGAAGCAACCCTACACAGGTTCCTTCTCAAATCCAAGATGCAGTTTTACACGGACTCATCATGAAGCAACCCTACACCGGTTCCTTCTCAAAACCAGATGCAGTTTTACACGGACTCATCATGAAGCAACCCTACAGAGGTTCCTTCTCAAATCCAAGATGCAGTTTTACACGAACTCATCATGAAGCAACCCTACACCGGTTCTTCTCAAAACCAGATGCAGTTTTACACTGACTCATCATCAGGAAACCCTACATCGGTTCCTTCTCAAAACCAAATGTAGTTTTACACGGACTCATCATGAAGCAACCATACACAGGTTCCTTCTCAAATCCAAGATGCAGTTTTACACTGACTCATCATGAAGCAACCCTACACAGGTTCCTTCTCAAATCCAAGATGCAGTTTTACACGGACTCATCATGAAGCAACCCTACACCGGTTCCTTCTCAACCTCAGATGCAGTTTTACACGGACTCATCATGAAGCAACCCTACACAGGTTCCTTCTCAAATCCAAGATGCAGTTTTACACGGACTCATCATGAAGCAACCCTACACCGGTTCCTTCTCAAAACCAGATGCAGTTTTACACGGAATCATCATGAAGCAACCCTACACAGGTTCCTTCTCAAATCCAAGATGCAGTTTTACACGGACTCATCATGAAGCAACCCTACACCGGTTCCTTCTCAAAACCAGATGCAGTTTTACACGGACTCATCATCAGGAAACCCTACACAGGTTCCTTCTCAAAACCAGATGTAGTTTTACATGGACTCATCATGAAGCAACCCTACACAGGTTCCTTCTCAAATCCAAGATGCAGTTTTACACGGACTCATCATGAAGCAACCCTACACAGGTTCCTTCTCAAATCCAAGATGCAGTTTTACACGGACTCATCATGAAGCAACCCTACACCGGTTCCTTCTCAACCTCAGATACAGTTTTACACGGACTCATCATGAAGCAACCCTACACAGGTTCCTTCTCAAATCCAAGATGCAGTTTTACACGGACTCATCATGAAGCAACCCTACACCGGTTCCTTCTCAAAACCAAATGTAGTTTTACACGGACTCATCATGAAGCAACCCTACACAGGTTCCTTCTCAAATCCAAGATGCAGTTTTACACGGACTCATCATGAAGCAACCCTACACCAGTTCCTTCTCAAAACCAGATGCAGTTTTACACGGACTCATCATCAGGAAACCCTACACCGGTTCCTTCTCAAAACCAGATGTAGTTTTACACGGACTCATCATGAAGCAACCCTACACAGGTCCCTTCTCAAATCCAAGATGCAGGTTTACACGGACTCATCATGAAGCAACCCTACACCGGTTCCTTCTCAAAACCCGATGCAGTTTTACACGAACTCATCATGAAGCAACCCTACACAGGTTCCTTCTCAACCCAAGATGCAGTTTTACACGGACTCATCAGCAGGAAACCCTATACCGGTTCCCTCTCAACTTCAGATGCAGTTTTACACGGACTCATCAGCAGGAAACCCTACACCAATTCCTTCTCAAACTTCATATGCAGTTATACACAGACTCATCATCAGGAAACCCTACACAGGTTCCTTCTTTCAATTTACAATTCTACAGATCTCCAGTAACTATTCATCCTATCTCCAAATGGCATCTGTAAGCCCATTCCCGACATCAGTACCTGCAGCAATCAAAAGATTCTTGTAATCCTCAGCCAGAGAACCTTCCAGAATCTAATTCCCCGCAGAGTCAAGTTTCAAGATCCCCAGCGGAGCTAAAACTTCTAACTATCAATCCCCAAGCAGAATGAAGACTCTCGTTCTCAGCACCTCATAGAATATTCGAATATTCCCCAGTGAAGATCTCCTCAAGACAGGAATTCCCCAGTAGATTGACCTACAACCCAAGCTCCTGATCCCCCAACAGTGGTCCCAGGACTTCTCATCTTCAGCAATCAAAGATTCTTGCCCTCCCCTGCAGCAGTCAAGAATTACTTTCCCCGGCAGTCCAGTCAAGATTCTTTTGTCTCCTGCCATCCAGGATTCATCTATCTTCAGCAAGACAGCTCATCGGCTTACATGCGCATTCATTACATTCATATCATAAACATTGATACAACATACATTGCATCATACATTTCATGCAACATGACTTTGTGTTTCAGCTAATATCTTACCCTTTTTCAGGATAAAGATTAGTAAGCTTCAGATTCAAGACTTCTGAAAACAGTTCACAGGTTCTCCAGTAACGGATGTTAACCTATCGCTTATTCAGATTCTTTCCAGACTTTTGAAAACAGTTTACGGACGCTTCCCAACATGGATGCTGCTCTATTGCTTATTCAACTTCAACCCCTGAAAACAGTTTACAGGTTCTCCAGTAATGGATGTCAACCTATCGCTTATTCAGATTCTTTCCAGACTTTTGAAAACAGTTTACAGACGCTTCCCAACATGGATGCTGCTCTATTGCTTATTCAACTTCAAGACTTCTGAAAACAGTTCACGGGTTCTCCAGTAACGGATGTTAACCTATCGCTTGTTCAGATTCTTCTCAACTTTTGAAAACAGTTCACGGACGCTTCCCAACAACGGATGTTGCTCTATTGCTTATTCAACTTCAACTCCTGAAAACAGTTTACGGATTCTCCAAACATGGATGTCGATCTATTGCTTATTCAGACCCCCAGTTCAGAGACGTTCCAAAACATGGATACCTTTCTGATACTCACTCACCAATGACATACAGTTCAACAATCACCTTCAGATGGCATCTCTAAGCCCATCCTCCTACCAACAATCTCCAAATGGCATCTTTAAGCCCATTTCCAGATGGCATCACTAAGCCCATCCTCCTACCAACAATCTCCAAATGGCATCTTTAAGCTCATTTCAGATGGCATCTCTAAGCCCATCCTCCTACCAACAATCTCCAAATGGCATCTTTAAGCCCATTTCCAGATGGCATCTCTAAGCCCATCCTCCTACCAACAATCTCCAAATGGCATCTTTAAGCCCATTTCCAGATGGCATCTCTAAGCCCATCCCCCGACAAGATTCTGTCACATCCCTAGATGGCATCTTTAAGCCCATCACCAAATGGCATCTTTAAGCCCATTCCCTCTACCATCACATTACCGAGTGCAAATTTTTTGGGCACTCTAGTGTCCAATCTCCTTTTACCTTCGAGTCGCGAACGGCAAACTTGCCAATCTAACTCTTCAGGTTCAAGAAGATTGAACAGGGGCAACTGTTGTACCCCAAAATTTGCCCTCCTATTTTTCCAACAAGAAATCACAGCTTCGGGTATCCCTGACTTTTCAGTTTGGCGTAGGAATCAGTCAAACAGACTTTTTCTTATCAGGCTATCCAAATTAGGGTTTTCATGGCTCTGGAACAGTTCAAGCAAATTATTAGGGTTTGGTTGAGTTTGGCTCAAGGTTTGATCAGACAGGAGTTTCTGTGGTGTCAAGTCAAGAATCAGGGTTTTGTGCGCGCATTCTCAGAAAGATATAATTCCACAGTTCTTTTCAGTTTACTCCGAGATTTGGATTGAGGCATTTGAATTGAAAGGTTGCATTAATCAGTGAAAAAAGGACATGTGGACGTTTGTTGTTTAGCTGTGAAATGCTTTGATTATTCGGAACTCCGGACGTTTATTGATTATTTATTATTCTGAGTTAAAATAGTTGGGATTTATTTCCAGTTATTATAATTTAAGAATTATAAATAATTAAATAAACAGTTGAAGAAGAAAAAGAATTAACTGATCAAAGGAAGACTTTTATTCATCTTTAATTATTTGTTACAATTATTATTTGAGCACTGTAAGATTATTTACAGATGTTTACATTAATATTGTTACAATAATTAAAAATAAATTGAAACTATCCTAAATCTTTTCTAAGTCTTCGTCTTCAATTTTGCTGCTCCCCGTTGCGCAATTATTTTTACCTGCAAAAAGAAGAGAAAAGAAGTCAAAAGCAGATAAAATAAAAGAGCAGACAGTTAATTAAAATCATCATTAAAAGTGACTGGCCGGAATCAGTTTATTTGCCCTCTCTGCAAATCACGAGATTACTCTCGGTTCACAAAGAGGAATAGAATATGCTTGCAAATAAAGTATGAATTGCACAAATTCAAAATGTCAAGCAAAGCTGCATAATTCCAAAAATTCCAACCAAAGTCCAAAGGCAAACTGAACTGCATAAGGCCTAACCAAAGTCCAAACTAGACAGCAAACTAAAAACTGTCCACAAGCTTCCAAAAAGATATCAAAGGCTATTCAAAGCTGTCAAAGAAGTACACAAAGTATGCAGGAAAACTGGAAAATATGTAGAGGAAGTCAACTAATGCAAGCAAACAAAGTTACATCACTTTCCAGGGCCAGTCACCTTTTCAGAAATACAGTGCAAGCAATATAATATGCTTTTAATCTGTAAGGAGAGAGAAGAGAGAGGGAAGTAGCTTACAGGCTTGAGGCTTAGGCTTAATATAAAACAAACATACCATAACACAGTACAAGGGAGGCAGAAAATATCACAAAGCAAAATACCAAAAAACTGTAACAGAAGCAACAGTCTGCCTCCATAAGCTTCAAACACTTCAAACCTTTCAACAGGCCAAGCCTCAAAGCTTCAAGCCTATAACCTGTATCAACAAAAGGCTCAAAGAAAACTCAACCTAAACCATTTCAACCAAAGGCCTAAAGCTTCAAGCCTATTTTCAAGCTTCCAAACCTGTAAACTAGAAACAACCAAAAGCCTAAAACCATACAAGCCTGTGCACCAGATAAACCAACAGAAGCCTAAAACAGCATAAACTTTTCCAAGCCCTAAACCTGCATCAAGCCAAAGCCTCATCCTGCTAAAATACCTAAAAGCCAAGCTTGTCTCAAGCCTTTCAGAGCCAAAGCCTTCAAACTGTAATACCCACAAACATAAGCCTTTATCCACTAAGCATTCAAACCAACAACCACACCCTCAGATTGATTCATCACAGGGTCTAAACATCAAACAAAAGCAACATTCAACAGCATATCAGAGGCAACATACGAAGCATACAGAAGAAAAGAAGCAAGCGTTTCAGAGGCAACAAAAGCAAGTAGACAGAAGAGGAAAAAAGAGGTATACGAAGGTTTTCAGAATATGCATCATTAAACCTAAAAAAAAGCAAAGGCAAAGGTACCGGATTCCCAAGCTAGCCAGCATCCCCAATCCTTCGTCTCCGGCTGTCCAGCACTCCTCCAAGCCACCCTACTCTCCAATCAACGATTCCTCCAAAGGTAGTATTTCTACTCTTTCTTCTCATACACCTCACATAACAATAATAATGATCAGAGATTAGAAATGATCAAAGAGTAAAAGACATGCGTGAACAGAAACCCTCAAAAATGCGCTAGAACAGAATCAAACCTTGTAAACCACCGCTTGACTAATCCATGGAGGGGAGGAGGTAGCGATGGCGCCTGGTGGCCTTGGACGGAGGCTTGTTCAGAGGCATGGTTCAAGCGAGAAGATGAAGAGGAACAAAGACGAAGAAGAGCGTCGTTGTCCACTGTAACCCTAAATTCCCAAGTGAAACGAAATAACGAAAATCCCAAACAATTTGTGTTAAGAGCGTTCGGCCGGGTCCCTCATATCTTCCTAAGCCCAGTTTCAAATCCCAGGCGCACCCCCTTTTTCTGAAATATGCCTATTCTGATTGGGCTCAAATAAATCCCTTAGCCCATTTAATTTTGAAACTAATCTTTTTTTACATATATCATATCATATCTTTTTTCTTGTTGAATAAATTAAAATACTAATTTTTTTACATTAAAATTTTTATACTAATATTATCTTATTTTCTTTATAACATAAATTGTTCCTTTTGTAAATAAAAAAATAACACATTAACTCTTTTATATAAAAATGTTCTTAATTACTTTTTATTTTAGCTAGTATAATTAAAATATACAGAGGAATAGAACTTTTGAGTTAAATAATTTTTTTCTTAAATTTAAAACAATTTTCATTCTTTTTTAATTAATTAAAACTTTGTATATAAAACATAAAAACAATAAAATACATAAAAAAAATATAATTAAACTTAAAACATTTCTTTTTATTTTCTTAAAACCTTTGTTTATACATATTTGACAAAGACACAAAAAAGGAATAAATACCTACTTCATTTTTCATTAAGTTAAACATCTTTCGCACTTGTAAATAAATCACCTACACTTACACAAATACATTGATACATTTACATTGCTTTATTCTTATACATTGCCATTGATACATTTTACATTGCAATTGATTCGATTTGGTTGTAAATATTTGGACACTACTCTCCTATTAAAGTCTCATCCCTATTTGTAAATATTTGTACCCCCACTCCCGGATACTTATTTGTAATAGCGTAGACTTTAAATTCCCGCAATTTATCGCTTTCAAATATACCATGGTTAGACCTAGGGTTTGTATATAAATAAAATCAAACGCTAGATGACCTAAACACAAAGACAAATGCATGAAATCAATACACCTTTCACACTTGCACCCCTAGGGTAATCCCGCTTGTTGCCTTCCAAAATGGGCCATGCTTGCACGTCGAGTTTCTTTGGCAAAACAAAACAATTCAAATGATCATAGTCCCTTGATGATGCTTTTGAAAGTTGCCTAAACAAAATGATCATAGTCCCTTCAAACAAATTGCCAAAGACACTTGGCACCATTGCATTCATGGTCAATACGATGACCCACGCCTGTCCCGTTAACATCCTAACACAAGATTGCCCACCAAATACAATGGTGGAACAAAATTGTTAAAAGGGTTAAAACATGAGAAAAACCTTTGAGTAAATTTAGGGGTAGACAACTCTTAGTTACTTGATCAAACTTGCAAAACACACTTGCCTACTTTTCAAAAAGCCACTCCACAATACACTTTCAAAACAACTTTCAAAAACATTTGAAACATCTTTTCGAAAAGATACACACCTTTGTAAAACATTCGAGTAAAGAATTGTTACAACGGTTGCCTAGACAAGGCGTCTTTTTCAAAACATTTTCAAAACACACACACACCACCATTTCAAGCAACTGAAAATCAAGGCAAGTGATCTAAACAAGTAACTAAGAGCCCATGGATAACCATGGATGAAAAGGGTGCTAATACCTTCCATTTTCATAATCTACCCCCCGAACCCACGAAACATCTCAAAAGGTTTTTCCTGTGCTTTTTAACCTTTCCTTAGGATAAAATAAAAATTCGGTGGCGACTCTTGCTAAACCGAACAAGTGCGAATACAAACACAAAACCTCAAGTCAGTTCTCCCACCGTATCACACCAATCTTACCAACGCGATCTCCTTGCCTCGCAACTGTTTCAACTTCCGATCCTTAATTCTCGCAGGTACCGCTTCCACAGTCAAATTCTCTCGTACCTGTATATCGTCTACCCGAATCTCATGAGACGGATCAGCAATGTACTTCCTTAGCTGAGATACATGAAAAACATCATGCAAATTTGCAAGTGACGGCGGCAAAGCAATCTGATAAGAAACTTTCCCAACTCTCTTGGTAATCTGAAACGGACCAATAAAACATGGAGTCAACTTATTTGACTTCAAAGCTCGACCAATTCCAGTCATCGGAGTAACTCGCATAAAAACATGTTCTCCTTCGCTAAACTCAAGATCTTTCCTCCTTTTATCGTGATAACTTTTCTGACGACTCTGAGAAGTCCTCATCTTCTCCTGAATCATCTTAATCTTTTCCGAAGTCTGTTGGACAATTTCCGGTCCAATCACAACACTCTCTCTAGATTCATACCAACACAACGGTGTCCGACACCTCCTACCATACAATGCCTCAAACGGAGCCATACCAATTCTCGAACGAAAACTATTGTTGTAGGTAAACTCAATCAATGGTAGATAACTATCCCAAGCTCCACCTTTCTCCAACACAGAAGCTCTTAACAAATCTTCCAACGACTGAATCATTCTCTCCGTTTGACCATCTGTCTGTGGATGATAAGCGGAACTCAAACGCAACTTAGTACCCAAAGCTTCTTGCAATCCCGTTCAAAATTTAGATGTAAACCTAGGATCTCGATCCGACACAATACTAGAAGGAATACCGTGCAAACTCACAATCTTCTCAAAATACAATTCTGCCAACCTTTCCATCGAATAATCCATTCTTATCGGAATAAAGTGAGCAGATTTTGTCAACCGATCAACAATAACCCAGATAGAATCACAATTCTTCGATGTCCTTGGCAAACCAGACACAAAATCCATAGAGATTCCATCCCATTTCCATTCCGGAACAAACAACGGTTCCATCAATCCTGACGGTTTCTGATGCTTAATCTTCGACTTCTGACAAACCAAACAAGCATACATAAACTCAACAATTTCCTTTTTCATTCCCGGCCACCAAAACAACTTCTTTAAATCATGGTACATTTTAGTAGCACCAGGATGAATACTCAATCCACTACGATGTCCTTCTTCCAAAATACTCTTCCTAATCTCTGCAACATCCAGAACACACACCCTATTACCAAATCTCATAACACCATTCTCATCAATCCGGAACTCGCCTCCTTGACCTTGGTTGATCAATGTCAATTTATCAACTAACCCAACATCGGACTTCTGTCCATTCCGAATTTCTTCCAGAATACCACTAGTCAGTTTCAACATACCCAATTTCACACTATTCGGGGTAGTTTCACATACCAAACTTAAATCTTTGAACTGCTCAACCAAATCTAACTCACAGACCATTAACATCGGCATATGCAAGGACTTCCTACTCAAGGCATCCGCAACAACGTTTGCCTTACCAGGATGGTAATTCAAACCGAAATCATAATACTTTAGAAATTCTAACCATCTCCTCTGCCTCATATTCAACTCTTTCTGATCAAAGAGATACCTCAGACTTTTGTGATCACTGAACACCTCAAACTGAGAACCATATAAATAATGCCTCCACAACTTCAAAACAAACACAACAGCTGCCAACTCCAAATCATGAGTCAGATAATTCCTTTCATGTACTTTTAATTGTCTCGAAGCATAAGCCACCACCTGCTTATCTTGCATCAACACACCACCTAATCCCATTAATGATGCATCACAATACACAACAAAAGACTTAGTCGGATTTGGAAAAATCAAGATCGGAGCACTTGTCAACCTCCTCTTCAGCTCTTGAAATCCTTTCTCACATTCAACATCCCAAACAAACATCTGACCCTTCCTGGTCAACTTAGTCAACGGTAACGCTAATTTGGAAAATCCTTCTATAAACTTCCTGTAATAACCTGCAAGACCCAGAAAACTACGGATCTCAGAAGCATTCTTAGGCGCTTCCCACTGAGATACTGCTTCTACCTTCGTAGGATCCACAGCAATTCCATTCTTGGAAATTACATGGCCAAGAAAACTTACTTCACTTAACCAGAATTCACACTTGGACAACTTCGCATAAAGCTTCTTCTCTTTCAACAATTCCAACACAACTCTGAGATGTTCTGCATGCTCTTCATCGCTCTTCGAATAAATCAGAATATCATCAATGAACACCACCACAAACTTATCAAGATACGGATGAAATATCCTGTTCATATACTCCATGAAAACACCAGGTGCATTAGTAACTCCAAACGGCATAACAGAATACTCGTAATGTCCATACCTCGTTCTAAATGCAGTTTTCTGAATATCTTCCGACTTCACACAAATCTGATGATATCCAGATTTCAGATCAATCTTACTAAATACACAAGCTCCAACTAGTTGATCCATCAAATCATCGATCCTCGGCAAAGGATACCGATTCTTGATTGTAACTTTATTCAGCTGTCTGTAATCAACACATAATCTCATTGAACCTTCTTTCTTCTTAACCAACAACACCGGAGCACCCCACAGCGAAACACTCGGACGAATAAACTTCTTCTCAAGTAACTCCTCCAACTGTTTCTTTAACTTCGCTAATTCAGATGCCGACATACGGTAAGGCGCCATCGACACCGGACTAGTTCCAGGAATCAAATCTATAGTAAATTCTACCTCCCTCTCAGGTGGCAATTCACTAACGTCTTCCGGAAACACCTCTGGAAATTCATTCACCACTGGCAATCCATCACTCTTTTCTTTTCCCTCCGCTTCTATTGCAGAATACAACATAAATACCACAACACCATCTTTCACAGCTAGGTTCATCTGTTTAACCGACATAGTCACATCTTTGACACCAACCTCTTCAGGAAAAATAATCGTCTTCGCAAAACAGTTGATATGAACCTGGTTGAATTCCAACCAGTTCATTCCAAGGATGATATCAAATTGTTCTAACGGAAGGCACACTAAACCCATACCGAAACCCCTACCAAAAATCACAATAGGACAATTCCTACAAACATACGAAGTAGTCACTGAACCCGACGTAGGAGTATCAATAACCATACTTCCATCCATATTAGAAATTTCTAAATTCAATCTTTTAGCACAATCCAAAGCAATAAAAGAATGCGTAGCTCCAGTATCAATAATCGCAATCAAAGGTATGTCATTAATAAAACATGTACCTTTAATCATCCGATCATCTGGCTTAGTCTCTGACCCAGACAATGCAAACACTTTACCACCAGCTTGCTCCTTCTTGGGTTTTGTACACTGAGGACGAGTATGACCTTCTTCACCACAGTTGTAACAAGTCACCACTCTTACTCTGCAATCATTGGCCACATGGCCGAGTTTCCCACACTTGAAACACTTCTTATCATTACTTTTGCAATCCACCATACGATGTCCTGTCTCACCACACTTGTAGCACTTAATGGAAGAACTAGAATCTCCTCCACCAAACTTCTTCCAACCACCGGGTCTCTGATTACTTCTATCATAAGGCTTACCACGATCCATCTGTTGCTTACCCTTCCTATCAACATACCCTCGAGCATTCGACTTAGTGCTAGCAAGATCCTCCTCTAAAATCCTACTACAGTCAACCAGATCAGGAAATCTTCGGATATGCTGATACCGAATACCTTGCTTAATCTCATCACGAAGACCATTCTCAAATTTGATACATTTGGAAAATTCTCCATCTGCATCGTTAGTATAATGAGCATAACACTTCGCTAACTCAGTAAACTTCGAAGCATACTCACTGACAGTCTTGTTACCCTACTTGAGTTCCATAAACTCAATCTCCTTCTTGCCTCTGATGTCCTCAGGAAAGTACCTCCTCAGAAAAGCCCTCCTGAACATAGCCCAAGTCAACGCAATACCATCTTCTTCCATTTCAGTTCTGGTAGCAACCCACCAGTCATCAGCTTCCTCTGCTAACATGTGAGTTCCGTATCTCACCTTCAGCCCTTCAGCACAGTCAATTACTCTGAAGATCCTCTCGATCTCCTTCAACCACTTTTGAGCACCTTCGGGATCATGTGCGCCCTTGAACAACGGAGGATTATTCCTCTGAAAATTCCCCAATTGTCGGTCAGCACCAATCATAGCTCCCTGCTGGTTCCCTCCGAGTACTCCAGCCAACATTCCCAATGCTTCAGCAATAGCATCATTGTTTCTTCCGTTACCTCTTCCGGCCATTGTTCTGTAACATTACAAAACAACCTTATCAGCACACAAGTATCGACAATGTCATCTTACATTAGTCGCATACAAAAGGGATAACGACACAAGACAAGACCGACTATGCTCTGATACCACTATTGTAACACCCCTTCTAAAATACCCCGAATAATGTTAATTATATCAATGATTAAAGACATATTCCATCAGAGTTAACATGGAACAAGGGATGTCACAATTGTGAAATAAATAAAACTTCCAATAAAACAGTAGTCATGCTACACTGAGGGTCATTATTCAAATAATTCAATCAACTTAAGACCATGTCTTACACAGCGGAAAAATACCATAACCAAAACGGAATAAACCAAAACATAATTATTCCCAATGAAATTCAAAGAGACAATTGAATAATAACTAATTCCTCAACTAAACGTTCCCCAGTGTTACAACCTATCAGAGCACGACACTGACACGCGGACTTAAAGTAACATAGCTCTAGAGCCATCTCACCAACTCCTGAGCTGCTAACTTTAATCTGAAATTGTTAAAGTAAGGGTGAGATTTCTCATAATTAACATGCATTATAAGCTTCTCAATCAACATTATATCACAAGAATATTATTTCACCCATTTTAGCATAAATTCAGATTCAACACGCAGTTCCAATCATACAAGTCATGATGCACAAATCAATAATCAACCAAAGAATTGTAACACTGGAAGACATCCTAACATGTTACAATTCCATGCAAACACAAATGTAGACACAATGCATGTGGTACTAACACGTGACCAAGTCACCCAACACTGATCCATCATCAACCGGATACAGCAACCATCGATTCGTCCATAAACACCCGGACACGAATCCAGCCTAACCACCCATCATCACCCGGGTATTGGTTAACGGCAATACAAGTCAAATTCCACACAATGGGAATTAACTTCACCAAAACAATGCATATGCACGCACATCACTAGCATGCAACATCAAATCAGTCTATGAAATACATCAATTTATCATAACTGAACCAAAACCAAAAACATGATATCTCAATGATCATGCACACCATCATTAGCAACATAAACATGCCTTTCATTCACACAATACTAATACATCCATCCATCACAGGTTCACTGCTACATACACACCCATGTGCGTTAGCCAATAAGCACTTATTCCGGGATTTGACTCATTTTCAAAATAATTTAAGGTTTTAGGAAATATTTTCATTTTATAAAATAGAGCATTAAATTTAAGAAATAACGTCCAAAACGGCACTCAAAACAGACTTACGGTTTGAAAGTTATGAATTTTCAAAGTTTAATATTTTTCAAAAGTTACAGCAGAACCCGGTTCCTACATATGCAGGAACCGGTTCCTGTGAAGTTCAAAAATCACGCTTCTGGAAAAATGTATGGGAACCCGGTTCCTACCTATACAGGAACCGGTTCCTACGTGCATTTTTGCCTGTTTTTATAAATTCACACAGTGGAACCCGGTTCCTCTCCACTGGGAACCGGTTCCCACGACCTGCAGAGTCAAATTCTGCACTTTTGACAACATTTATTCATTCTAAACCAATTCCAAACATACCCATACGAATTTCAACATGAGAAACACCAAAACACATCCATTTTGCACCATTATAACATCAAAAAACATTATTTCATCATTCCTTTTTATCATCTGACACCCTAATGGTTTTCAACCTACAATTCGACGCAATAGGGACAATTCTACAGAACCCTAGAATTCCAAACCGGGATTCCCTACATACTATGATCCATACTATTGAATATCTAAACCGATAATACGAATTAACTAATCGAAATCACCCCTTACCTTGTGGGTTCTTCGAATTCTGACGCTTCCGGTTTTCTCCTTCTTTTTCGTCTTCTCAAATGCACGTATGATGAATATTCCAAAATAACTCTCTTTCTCTTCTTTTTCCTTTTAATACTCCTTTTATTATTCCAATAAAATAATTAAATTAGTAATTAGTAAGAGTAGAGTATTTTACCCCTCACACCCTCTAATCACTCTTCACACCACCAATACTTCTTTCCTTTAATTAATTAAATTAATTCCAATAATCCAAAAATACCAATAATTAAATTTCCAATTAAATTAATAATTAAAAATTCTAATTATTTAATAATCGGATTATTTGGGGTGTCACAAAGACCCCCTCGAAGATATCAATGTTGTGTATGTTGTTGTGTTCTGAGGCCCATGTGAAGGCTTTGATTTCATTCCTCAAGACTGCACATGTGCCGTAGGAAACTTCAGCTGATCAATTCAAAGACTGTGTGGCCAGCTTGACTGTTGATAATGGTCTGGGTTTTTCAGATGCCGACTTGACACCAAAAGGGAGGAAGCATAATGATGCTCTGCATGTCTCAATCGAATGCAGGGGAACCACTATAGCTCATGTGCTGGTGGATACTTGGTCTTCACTGAATGTTCTTCCTAAGAAGGCTCTTGATCGGCTGGATTGTGAAGGCTTGACCTTAAAGCCTAGTAACATTATGGTAAGGGCTTTTGACGGGTCAAAGAGAATGGTGCATGGGAAGGTGGAAATCCCTGTCAAAGTAGGCTCTCAGACCTTTGGGTCCACCTTCTATGTGATAGACATCAGGCCATCGTACTATTGTTTGTTGGGTCGTCCTTGGATCCATGAAGCTGGGGCCGTTACTTCTACACTGCACCAAATGCTGAAATACCCGGTTAAGGGGAAGATTGTCATTGTGCATGGAGAAGAGAAGTATATGGTGAGTCACCTGAACTCCTTCAGGTATGTGGAGATGGATGGGGAATTCATAGAAACACCTTGTCAAAACTTTGAAGAGGTTCCCCAAATTTTGGCGTCAACTGAGACTACCACCAGCAATAAACCTCCTTTGAAGATGGCTTCCCTCAAGGACGCCATAGCAGTGGTCGAAGAAGGTGGGTGTACTAACTGGGGACAGCTCCCTGATTTTACTCACAAAACTGACATATTTGGTTTGGGCTTTACTTCAGAAGCTCAAAGGGCTGTTCGACGCGCTCGAGCTGGAGGACCTCCCCTACGCATCAGCAATTGCGGGGTCAATGCTATTGAAGACAGTGAGAACTACTCTGATATTGACAGTTGGATCTACCCGACTACCAACAGTGGGCCGAGTAATTGGATGGCCAGAGATTTTATACTAGTTTCTTTTATTCCGCAGTAATTGTCTTACTTGTTTTCCAAGTTTGTAATAAACAATTTAAACTTTATGGCCTCGTGTCTTACCCGAGGCACAATTGTCCTATCTGTGAGAGTTATTATATGTCATTTCATATATCATCAATAAAACATTGGACGTTTCTTGCATACAAATTTTGTGCTCTCTGCTTTTCTTTTCTGTTTTTACTTTATCAAAACAGCTATGCTCTTACACACACTCACGTATCAAACTGCAGATCCATATCTACTCTGGATCCCATTGATAACAATTCTGCTATTTCCAGTTATGACTTTGAAAATCCAATCAACCAAGCTGAGGACGAAGGTGAGGAAGATTGTGAGGTGCCTGGAGAACTTGCTAGACTATTACAGCAGGAAGAGAGGGCTATACAACCTCATGAAGAACCAGTTGAGACGATAAACTTGGGCACGGAGGTGGACAGAAAATAAGTCAAGATCGGCGCAAATTTGGATACTAAGATCAAATAGCGGTTGATACAGATGTTGCACGACTACGTTGAGATCTTCGCCTGGTCATATGAAGACATGCCTGGTTTAAACACTGATATCGTAGTACACCGTCTGCCGACTAAAGAAGATTGTCCTCCGGTTAAACAGAAGGTCCGCCGTATGCGCCCTGAAATGTCAGAGAAGATCAAGGCAGAGGTCATGAAGCAGTTCGACGCAGGTTTCTTAGTTGTCACCTCCTATCCGCAGTGTGTTGCTAACGTCATTCTGGTACCAAAGAAGGACGGCAAGGTACCGATGTATCTGGACTACAGAGACCTGAACAGGGCAAGCCCCAAGGATGATTTTCCGCTTCCCCACATTGACGTTCTGGTTGATAACACCACGCAGCATAAAATCTTCTCCTTCATGGATGGTTTCTTTGGCTACAACCAGATCAAGATGACTCTTGAAGACATGGAGAAGACAACATTTGTCATACAGTGGGGCACCTTCTGCTACAAGGTTATGCCTTTTGGGTTGAAAAATGTTAGGGCAACTTATCAGCGAGCCATGGTCGCCTTGTTCCACGATATGATTCACCATGAGATCGAGGTTTATGTTGATGACATGATAGCCAGGTCTCAAACCGAAGAAGAGCACCTCGATCATCTACAAAATTTGTCTGACAGGTTGAAAACATACAAGCTGAGGTTGAATCTGAACAAGTTCACCTTCGGGGTAAGGTCAGGTAAGCTTCTGGGTTTCATCGTTAATGACAAAGGTATTCAGGTAGAGCCCGCAAAGGTAAAGGCCATACAAGAGATGCCCTCTCCCCATACTGAGAAGTAAGTCAGAGGTTTCTTGGGACGATTGAATTATATCGCCAGGTTCATTTCACATCTAACTCCTACTTGTAAGCCTATCTTCAAGCTTCTGAAGAAAGATTAAGTGGTAAAGTGGAATGACGAACGCCAGACTGCTTTCGAAAGGATCAAAGAATATCTTCAAGAACCACCAATTTTGATGCTTCAGGTTGAAGGAAGACCTTTGATATTATACTTAACAGTGCTAGACAATTCAATGGGGTGTGTGCTAGGGCAGCATGACGAGTCTGGTCAAAAAGAGCACACAATATACTACCTTAGCAAAAAGTTTACCGACTTTGAGACAAGATACTCATTGCTCGAGAAAACTTGTTGCGCTTTGGCATGGGCTGCTCGCCGACTGAGATAGTATATGTTTACCCACACTACTCTGTTGATATCTAAGATGGACCCAATCAAATACATCTTCGAGAAGCCCGCACTCTCCGGAAGAATAGCGAGATGGAAGATGATTTTAACTGAATACGATATACAATATACAACCCAGAAAGCAATCAAGGGAAGTGTATTGGCTGATCATTTGGCTCATCAGGCTGTGGATGACTACCAGTCCATAAATTTTGAGTTCCCGGACGAGAATATCATGTTAGTCACTGACTACGAAGAACTCTGACCGGATGAAGGACCTGAAGAAGGATCCCGATGGACTATGGTTTTCGATGGAGCTTCGAACGCACTCGCTAATGGCATTGGTGCTGTAATTATATCTCTTGAGGACTGTCATACTCCTTTCACTGCCCGACTATGTTTCAACTGCACTAACAACATGGCGGAGTATGAAGCCTTCATCATGGGTCTCAAAGCCTCTATCGACCTCAGGATCAAGTTCTTAAATGTATTCGGGGATTCAGCCTTGGTAATAAGTCAGGTCAAAGGCGAATAGGATACGAAGCATCCGAATCTCATCCCATACAAAGAGCACATGCTGACTTTGCTCCCACACTTTGAGGAGGTAACCTTTGAACATTTCCCACGAGAGGAGAATCAGTTAGCAGACGCGCTAGCCACCATGTCTTCTATGTTCAAAGTCAGGTGGGACAACGAAGCTCCCCAAATCACCATTGAAAGGTTGGATGAACCAGCGCACTGCTGTGAGATTGATACCAAAGAGGTAGTAGACAAACCCTGGTTTCATGAAGTGAAGAAGTACCTCGAGACATAAGAGTATCCCGAAGGGGAATCTATCAATGATAAGAAATTTCTAAGAAGGTTCGCCGCGAAATTCTTCCTTGGTAATGGAATCCTCTACAAGCGCAATCACGACTCTACCTTACTGCGATGTGTAGACAAGAGCAAAGCAGAGAGGATTATGAAAGGTTTATATGAAGGTACTTTTGGAACCCATTCAAGTGGACATACCATGGCTATGAAAATCCTACGGGCGGGATATTACTGGTCCACTTTGGAAGCAGATTGTTATCAGCACTCCCGAACTTGTCATAAGTGCCAAATTTATGTTGATAAGGTGCATGTGCCTCCGGTTCCTTTAAACGTCTTGATAGCTCCGTGGCCATTTTCAATGTGTGGCATTGACATGATCGGAGAAATCAGGCCTACCGCTTCCAATGGGAATCGCTTCATCCTGGTGGCCATTGATTACTTCACAAAATGGGTTGAGACGACCTCTTTTGCTACTGTGACCAAGAACACCGTGGCGCGGTTTATCAGGCATAACCTTATATGTCGGTATGGTGTGCCAGAGAGAATTATTACTGACAATTGTACAAATCTCAATAACACGATGATCACCGAGCTCTGTAAACAATTTAAGATACAACATCATAACTCTTCTCCCTACCGGTCGAAGATGAATGGCGTTGTCGAAGCGGCTAACAAGAACATCAAGAATATTATACATAAGATGATGGTAACATACAAAGACTGACATGAGATGTTACCATTCGCTCTTCATGGGTACCGTACCTCAACACGGACGTTGACAGGGGCAACACCCTACTCTTTGGTATATGGCATGGAGGCAGTCCTACCCATTGAGGTCCAGATTCCTTCTTTAAGGATTATGAAGGATGCAGGTTTGAACGAAGACGACTTGATCCAGACTCGACTTGATCAACTAAATTTGATCGATGAGAAGAGACTCACTGCTGTCTGTCATGGTCAAATGTAACAAAAACGGATGGTCAAGGCTTTCAACAAAAAAGTCAGACGTCAAGAATATTAAGTTGGGGATCTAATGATCAAACGCATCATACTGCCGCAATGTGATCCCAGGGGAAAATGGACTCCCACATACGAAGGGCCATTTGTGATTAAGACCATTTGTGATTATGAACATCTTCTAGGGTGGAGCCATGATTCTAACCACCATGGACGGTGACGACCTTCCTCACCCTGTCAATGTAGACATAGTGAAAACACACTACGCATGATAAAAGACCCGCTAGGTTGACTAACCTAGGCAAAAATAAGGGCTTCCCGGCGAACCAAAAGGGCTCGGGCAAAAATAAGGGATGAAAATGAAAAAATCTATACACCCGACTAGTCGAAAACCTGAAAAGGCGGCTTAGGCAAAAAAGGGTATCCCGGTGGACTGAAAACCCAAAAGGGTAGTCCAGGCAAAAGTTAGGGATGTAAAGCGTATCACTATGTCCCATTGGATCACCTTGCGACCAGACCTCAGTATCAACTATCAAGCTCGAAAGACACCAATCAATCTAATCAGCTTCGGAAAAGTAAGCAAAGTGATGAGACGCTAGAAGACAGAGCGGCAATAGCAGAATTAAAACCCAATGTGATTATTGTACATAGTTGTTTTCTTATTACACAATATTGTATAATTTCCATTTTCTGCGGCGTTCTCTTACTAGAGCGTCAACTCCCTTGTACAAAAACGCCTGTTATAGGCCAACTTTGAAAATCAATACAAATCATTTTACAAACTATGTGTTTCTTTTTCTTTTTTGTTTTATTTTGCAAGAACGTCTAATGATTTATTCTTGACATATGCATTTGAATATGATTGTTGTTCATAAATATTTACATAAGAAATGGAAAGACAATTGCTCGTAACTTAAGAAACAGAGGCAAAAAACAAGAAATGTCAAACCTGACAGTTACTCTGTCCAGCAGATACCAGGGCAGAGACAGCTCTGAAGCACAGTCATCAATACATACGACCCCGTTACATCTGTACTCCCCACAGAGTAAAATCAATCAAAGCATCGATATCAGCTTTCCCAAAACAGGAAGTAATCTCCCCAGCTAGGGTCTTTCATAAATCTGACATCTATATCCCCCAGTCGAATCTCATAATCGCAAACAAGTCATAAAATTTGTCTCCCAAGTAGAGTTGATTTCTCTGAATACAAAAACTCAACCCCCAACAGAGCTTATTCCTTCATCTATGGAAGTTCATCCTCCAACAAAATTATTCCCCCGCAGATCTATTCTCAAACAAGATTATCTCCCTGGCAGAATATTCACAAACAAAAAGGAGTAAATCTCCAGCATAGTCATTTCCGTTCACCATCCCCAGCGGAAGTAGAAGAGCCACGGTTTTCTATAACAGTTAGGAATGCTATACTTTCCAGCAGCAGTCGTGGTTTTATTTTCCCATACTCGGACATGTCATAATAGAATTTCATGTTTATGCGCATACATATCACATACAACATAGTCTCATTTATTTTGAGAACATCATCTCACAATGCATTTCATGCATCACATATGATTAACCCTGTTATCTTTTCAGGAAAGACAATTATCACCAACAATTCCAGCAGTTATACAGGTCATATCTACAGACGGCTAATGAAAAAATCAGTTCCTGAAATCAGATGGGTCAGCTAAGCTACGCAACCAAACGAAGTAACCATACTATCCAGGTTCCTTCTCATAGCCCTACTATCCATGCTCTCATCCCGAAGTAACCCTACTATCCAGGTTCCTTCTCGTAGCCCTACTATCCAGGCTCTCATCCCGAAGTAACCCTACTATCCAGGTTCATTCTCATAGCCCTACTATCCAGGCTCTCATCCCGAAGTAACCCTACTATCCAGGTTCCTTCTCATAGCCCTACTATTCAGGCTCTCATCTCGAAGTAACCCTACTATCCAGGTTCCTTCTCATAGCCCTACTATCCAGGCTCTCATCTCGAAGTAACCCTACTATCCAGGTTCCTTCTCACAGCCTTACTATCCAGGCTTTCATCTCGAAGTAACCCTACTATCCAGGTTCCTTCTCTTTTATCTCTAGACAATAGTTTACAATACTGTAAGACCTGACCCAACCACTTAGGGTTAATTTCACATTTCCCTAGTAAGTCGCTGCATAGCCTGGACCCTGACCAGATAAGCAGTTCACTTTCATCTCCTCAATCAGGGGTTAATTCCCCAGTAGAGTAGTGGACAACCGTACCTCCTATACTCTATCTCCCAGGACGTAAACCGACATTCCACGGTAAAGCCTCTCTCAACGGCGGTACAGGAATTCTCGTAAAGGAATATATTATGCAACATCTATCTTTTCTGGATGGCATCTTTAAGCCCATCTCTGGCGATTCTCTGTCGACATCCAAATGGCATCTGTAAGCCCATTCCCGATACCACCAACCAGTGTTACTTCGTGCGAGTGCAAATTTATGGGCACTTTAGTGTTCAATCATCTTCTACCTTCAGATCACGAAAGGCAGACCAGCCAATCTACATCCTCAGGTTTAAGAAGATTGAACAGGGGCAACTGTTGTACCCCAAAATTTTCCCTCCCATTTTTACTCAACACATAATCATTGAGATCCTCAACTTGCTCAAGGATGTCTAAGAGTTGACCAGACAAACTCTCCCCTAAAGCAATGAACCTCCAACTAGGGTTTCCATTTTCATCAATATGAATGAGATACAAAGGCCTCAAATCCTTTACATAGTCCTAATATGTTCTCAATACCATCCATGTCAAGTTTCATGCCTTACACAAGAAGTTTTCCCAGTCAACTGCTCAAATGCTTGAAAATCAACTTTATTAGGTAAAAAGTCAACTCTGGCCCACATACAGTCAAACTTCAAGATTTTTGGTCAACATCAACATGTTGGAGTAACACCCATCATTTTATCAAGGGTTGATCATGATTCCCCAAGGAATGCTCCTAACTTATAAAAACTCAAAAATTGCTAAATTAGGGTTTCTTAGGAAAAGTCAACCACACTTTGACCAGGCATAACTATCTCATACTTTATCAAAAACTTTCCATCCAAGGCTCATTTTGAAGAAAATCCAATTCCCTACAACTCATCTTCAGCCCTCAAGCTCAAAAAATGCACTCATAAAAAGATATGAATTCAGACATTATAGGTCAATCTAAAAAGTCAACAAAAACACCTTTTGGGTCAAAGCTTCTGACATGAACATGGAAGATCTAATTGAGATGAAACCAAAGAGGTTGATTATGGGACACCCTAAGCTTTCTAAGAAGTCTAAGAACATCCTCTTAGGGTCAAAATTGAAGGAGATATGCATTGTCAAAGTTGGCCATTTTTGGAAAATTGTCAAAAGTCAACAATACCCAAAATTGCACTTTTTGTCAAATGGGCCTACATTTTTATGCTTGCATCTTACCTCTAGCGATGTTAACGACCCAAACACTCTACCACATATTATTGACTTTATTTATTTAATTTATTTTTATTTTAATCATTTAAAAGTCAAATTAAATCAAATAAATGATATAAAATATGGAAGATTTGTTTTTGATCTGATTTTGAATGGAATTACAATGCAAATATGCTGTCAAACCAAATCAAATCGTGCCAAGGGTGATTGGGATGAAAATGATATGATTTGGCTTGATATAGAAAGAAATAATGCAAGGATGGAATCAAATCAAATCTTGATAATTGGCAAAGATATGCATGTTTTTTGTTAACCTAATACAGTCTACTACATATACACAACAAATCCAAGGCACAAGGAGAAGGGTTGATCGTGTGAAACGACAAGGAGAAGTTCCAATTTTGTAAAAAAAATCTCAAATCGGATTCCATACTACAGCCATCCTCAAGGAGTTTTAAGACTTGTAATACGTTCCTTGACACCTTCAGAAGCTGTTCCAATCATTTACACGCACTAAGACGCCCAGAACCAGCCTCAACATCTCTCACGGTTTGCAATATTCTTGATTTTGGTTTTGATTATTTGCGCATGGTTAACGTTTTTAAGCATACTGTTGTACCCCAAAATTTTCCCTCCCATATTCTTCAAGAAATTGCCAAGTCATGCTTCAAAATTCCCCAAGGGTTGCACAGTTCAAGGGCCTCCTAACAGTCAAGATTAGGGTTTTGGTTCTGATCAAGAAAATGAAGTTTCCAAGGGTCCAATCAAGTCCCACATACCTACAAATATGGTCAAGCATCCTCATATCAAGTTTCCAGACTTTCAGCATAAAATTGCACATTCAAAACCCTAATTGCACTACAGTCAACTATAGGGGCAAAATGGTCATTTGACAGTCAAAAGTCCAAATTTTTGGTCAACATCTCATTTTGAAGCCACAAACATCATTTTATCAATGCTTGATCATGATTCTCAAAGCTTGGCTCAAAAATCATCAAGATGCAAAAGTTTCCTTATTTGGACAGTTGAAAAAGTCAACTGTAAATTGATCAGGGCATAACTTTCACATGGATTATCAGAAAAATTCCATCCAAAGCTCATTTTGAAGAGAAAGACATTTCCTACAACTTATCTTCATACTCCAAGTCCAATAAATGCTCTCACAAAAAGTTATCAATTTCAACATTATAGGTCATTTTCAAAAGTCAACAAAAAGGGACTTTAAGTCAAAGGCCATAACTTGAGATTGGTAAATCAAAATGACATGGGACCAAAGCCATTGGTTAGAGGACTCAAAGACCTTTCCAAAATGTCCAAGAACATGAGCAAAGCTTAAAAATTGAGCAAGTTATGCCTTGTGGAAGTTGGGAAATTTTTGGATATTTTGAAAAGTCAACATTGATTCAAATGACCTAAAATTGCTAATGGGCTTCTTTTTCTTCCACAATTCATTATCCAAGGCATGCACACGACCATTTGGCCCAAAGGGAAGTTTTTTATTATTTTTATTTATTTATTTGAATTTTTTATTACAATTAATTCATTTAAACTAAATAAAATATGAAAAAATACTAACCTAATGAAATCAAATCCTTTTGTGCAGAAAATACTCTCATTGGACACTCAAGATTCATGCATAATCATTTTTGGAAGGTTTTGTCATGATTTGATATCAAATTGCATGAAAAGATTTGAAAATATTTTGCCATAAAAATCAAATATCCATACATCAATTCTTTGATTCCTTGGACAAGAAACTTAACCTAATTCATTCCATACATAAGCTGGATCAAGACCTAATGCTGAAAAACCAAAAAAGCTGCGCATAAACCCCATTATCAAACTCAAGTTTTTTTGCAAAAAATTCCAAATCTGAAAACCAATTTTCAGGACGATTCAAGGCCAAAGATCAATTCCATTAGCTTGCTGAGGCTTCAAAGAAGGGATTTGGATCAAAAACTACAAGCTTTCGTGCCCAGAAACGTGAGAACAATCTCACCTGTACAGAAAAAAATTCATATTCGTGCATCTCAATTCATGCATCTTTTGTAATTTTTAACGCTTGATTCATGTTCATTGTTTGATTCTAATGCTAACCCAATAGTTTAATTTTGTTTTCGTGCCCCATATGAGGATTCACCATTAGTGACATCTAGGGTTTCCAGGTTTTCAATTTAGGCGTTTTCCATCCCTGTAAAATTGAGACATGTCAATGCCATAAACAAAACCAGCAGGTTGGGACGAATTGGAAGAGACCATCGCGCCTAATTTCTGAAGCCACATGGCCTAATCGCTATTATCAGAATAAGCTTGTTTTGAGGGGGTTCAAAACCCCCGTTAACCGTTTTCTATTTTTTCAGGAAAATAAAACAATGAGGAAGACGATGCAGTGGCAAGTGTTGATTGGTTCGTTCAAAAAATTCGCGCCAGAAATCCATTAATTATTATGTGCGCTTATATTATTTGCTTATTATATAATATACAAAGAAAACAAGGCAGCATGGTTGGCAAGCGCGTTGGTTGGTAATGTTCAGGACCTGGGTTCGAGCCCCAGGTCCCCACCCCCTTTCATATTTTTCTTCATTTAATATTCGTGTGCAGCTTCAGTGTAAAGACGCATCATACATCCTCAAAATCAAGCCGTCCACGTGTATGCCAGGGCCAATCAAAGGGTCACGATTGCAAGACTATGGTGAACGTCAGTCAACACCTCACACACTAGTGGAAAAAGTCTACCAGGCCTGAAGGTCATTAGGCCTAGATTGCTAAAGTTTCACCTCCCAAATTAGGGGCAGAACCCCCTAGGTTTGCTTTATTTCTTTTCCTTATTTTGATATTATTTTTAATTATTGTCTTTATTTTAATTAGTTTTTTTAATTCAAATATTTTCGTAATATATAAAAAACACATAAAAAAATCAGAAAAGAGAAAAAATAATAAATATTTTATTTTAGTATTTTCGTAAATAAAGTGCATTAATTAATTTTAGTTATTTAATTAGGTTTAAACTTTAATATATTTTCATAATAAAAACCTAAAATTGGTAGAATTAGGGTTTAATTAATTTTTTATCCCTTTGTATTTTCTTTCATAATAATTAAGTATTTACTATTACTTATTTTTATAATTAAATGGCATGTAAATAATTAGGTTAAATATTAGGTTAAAATTTAATCTTTTCTTAATAAACTAAAAATTGTATAATTAGGTTTAATTGCATTTAATTCTTTTTCCCATTTAAATCTTGAAATACCAAAAACAACTTTCTTTTCCTTTTAATTTTATTAATTTAATAATTGTTTAATTTAATTTAATTAAAAAGGGTCCAACGCCCTCGTTTCAATTTTAATTCCAATTCGCATATTTATTTTTTTATTCTTTATAATATTTATGTATCTCTCCCAAAGCCGTGTAATTAATTTCTCGCACTTTATTTTTCTTTAATTCTTTATTTTCTGTCAAATCGGGTCCTGGAAATTTTGGCGATGTGGACCCGCGCCTTTGTAATAGTTTAGAACTTTTAATTTCCGCATCTTTTTTAACTGTTAAATAAATGCATGCAAGAATGAATGATTAAATAAAAACAAACGCATAGATCACTTTGACATGAACAAGATAAATGCAAATGAATCTGACACACAAATCACACACCACCCCTAGGGTACGCCTCACTGTTGCCTTGCCTCGAAAGGTGATCGTCGAGTAGAGGATGTTTTAGTAAGTCCTCATGATCCGGGAACCTGGCATGAGGGTAGCTTCTAAGGTGTCTTCCTATTACTCCGGTGATCACACTGTTGCCTTGTCCCTCGAAACGTGGCCGTCGACTATAGGACGTCTTAGTGAGTCCTTATGTTCCATTGATCTAGTTGCCTCAAAACGGTTGCCTCGGAACAAGTTGCCTCGGAATAGTTACCTCGGAATAAAAGATCAATGGCATAAGGGTAGCTCCTAAGGTATCTTACCTTTGCTTGGTGGCCACACTGTCCTAAAACTCGAATTGACCCGAACACCTCCAACGGTGGTGCTACCTACCTCTCAATGGTGGGATGGCACTACTTTAAAGGACATCTACACAGACGAATTCCTTAGGGTAGGTAGACGACTCTAGATACTTGCTCTAATTTCGAAACAATTCAAAAAAATACTTTTCACACCAACACATTTTCTAAAAGCTTTCGAAAGCATTTTTTTCAAATACTCTTGAGGACCGATACAAGAGTCGAACTGAAATTTTCAAAGAAACTTTTTTAAAACCCACAGTTGAAAAGCAAACAAACCATTTTTGAAAACACAATGAGCAAGTATCTAAGAGTCTATGGATAACCATGGATAGAAAGGGTGCTAACACCTTCCCTTTCTATAACCTACCTCCCGAACCGAGAGCAATCTCTATAAGGAATTTTTCCGTGCTTTTGTCCTTTCCATTTGGAGAAAATAAAAGACGGTGGCGACTCTTGCTTCCGCGACATTTCGCGAACCAGCTTTAAACAGTCAGTTCCAGATCCACCGAGCACACATACATTCATGTTTGTGTTGTCATTTGGAACATTTTAGCATGATTAATTGTAAATTTTGATGCACACAGGGACAATTGCCATTATTAGGGTTTAAGGTTGAATTTTAGGGTTTTATTATACAGGTAAAATTAGGGCCAAATATGGGCACCATCGTGTTCGCGAGACCAATCCTACTGGATTGGCATACTTGGATTTTATTTATCTCGTTTGTTTAAGTTTTTTAAAGATGAATAGGTTTTAGTTACGGGCATGGAACCGTAGGTAAAAGTCCAGCATCTAAATCGACGGTGCTGAAGAAGAAGAAGGCTAGGTGGCAAGCTCCCGTTGGGAAATTTGAATCTTGGTGCGTTTTCTGGACATCACGTGTTTATTTGATTATATTATTTTTATTTGATTATATTCATGAATTAACATCCAGCGCAGTTGGGAAGGGAAGTGGACGTGTGAAAGGGAGGACCTGGGTTCGATCCCAGGTACAAACCTTTTATATTTTATTAGTTTCCAATTCCAGATCCAACGCGCCTCACTATCCAGTTTCCATCTTTAGTACCCCAAAATTTTCCCTCCCATTTTACTCAACATATGTTCATTAAGATCCTTAACTTGCTCAAGGATGCCCAAGAGTTGACCAGACAAACTCTCTCCTAAAGCAATGAACCTCCAACTAGGGTTTCCATTTTCATCAAGATGGGGGAGCTCCAAAGGCCTCATATGCTCTCCATAGTCCTAATATGTTCTCAAGACCATCCATGTCAAGTTTCATGCCTTGCACAAGAAGTTTGCTCAGTCAACTGCTCAGATACTTGAAAATCAACTATATTAGGTCAAAAGTCAATTGTGGCCCCCATGCAGTCAAACTTAAAGATTTTTGGTCAACATCAACATTTTGAAGTTATGTACATCATTTTATCAAGGGTTGATCATGATTCCCCAAGTAATGCCCCTAATTCATTAAAACTCAAAAGTTGCTAAATTAGGGTTTCTCAAGAAAAGTCAACCAAACTTTGACCAAGCATAACTTTCTCATACTTTATCATATATTTCTCATCCAAGGCTCATTTGAAGATAATTAAATTCCCTACAACTCAACTTCAACCCTCAAGCTCAAAAAATGCACTCATGAAAAGATATGAATTCAGACATTATAGGTCATTTCAAAAAGTCAACAAAAACACCTTTTGGGTAAAAGCTTCTTACATGAACATGGAAGATCCAATTGAGATGAAACCAAAAGGTTTGTTTAGGGGACATCCTAAGATTTCTAAAAAGTCCAAGAACACCCTCTTAGGGTCAAAATTGAAAGAGATATGCATTGTCAAAGTTGACCATTTTTGGAAAATTGCATGAGGCAAACATTGATCGAATTTGAATTTTTTCCAAATGGGCCTAATTTTTTCAAGTTTGGAACTTGTTCTCAACATGGTCCACGACCCATAAACCCATACATGCTTTATCTTCTCATTTATTTTATTTATTTTGATTTTTAATCATTAAAAATCCAAATTAAATTAAATAAATGATATAAAAATATGTTGAGATGTTTTTCCCATTTAATGAATGGCAATATATGCTGATTATGGCCAAGAAATCGTGCAACCCATGGAAAAGGAACAAAATATTCAAAAATGGAAAGTTTGGAAGCAATTTTAAAAGGTCATTATTCTTTTGGATCCTCTACATATATGTGAACCTAGGTCTTTCCTCATACATAAGGAGGAGATTCTAACCCTAAAGCAATAACACACACACACGAGAAAGCGGCCTCAAGAAAAAGAACAAAGTTTCAAAAAATTCAAGAAAGGTGGAATTTCTCCAAGACACGATATAACCAATCTCAGGAGGTGATTTTACATAGGACATGTCTCTTTGTGAGCTTTAAATCTCACGAAATTTGCAGGTTGGCTGTTGGCTGAGCCGGAGAAGACGACCGGAGCATAGCTCCAGCATCGTTGACTCGTCTTCCTCAGGCGAAGGCAGTTTGATTGCTGGTGTGGCATTTTCTTATAACATGATAGGCTCTGGGAATGCTAACGCTTTTATTTTTTGCTGACTGGGATTTAATGGCTTTGTTTGATATATATTATTTTTATTTGATTATATGTATGAGTTAACATCCAGCGCAGTTGGTCAGGGGAAGGAAGTATGAAGCTCATGTCCTCGGTTCGATCCCAGGCGTGAGCTTTTGGCATTTTTTCCATTATTTTCACAGGATCTAGTGTGCCTCACCATCCAGAGTTCATCATACGCCTCAGATGCACGATCATCAGATCCATCTCCAGCCAGATCCAACGCCCAACATACGCAGGTCCACCATGAATCCTCAAAAGATGACCTCACTGGATCACGCGTTAGACTCTGGGCCATCATTCTGGGCCTATTACAAATTTGGCATCACCCCCCCCCCAATCTGCTCATAATACCAGGCCCAATTCCTTTAATTCTTTTTTCCTAATTTCTTTATTTAGTTTGTCTTAATTTCTTGTTTTAATTATTTTCACAAAAAATCATTTTTTTAACTAAATCAGAAAATTAGAAAATCACTAAAAAACCAGGTTTAGTTTTTTTTCCATAGAATATTTAATTGCAATTAATTAATTAGCCTAATTAGGTTAATTTAAACTCCTTTTTTTTGTAATTAAAATTCAATAGAAAATTAGGTAAACTTGAAAACTTTTTTTATAATTAAAAGTAAATTGAAATTAGGTTAATTTGCGAGATTAATTATATTTTGATAAAGATAAAAAAAATATCCTTTCTCCATTCCCATCTTCGTTCTTCGCGCGCGTTTTATTTATTTATTTTTCGAATTATTGTAACTGTTTCAAGTTTGTAAATTTAATTAGGATGTTAATTTCTGCATCTTTATTTTCATTCTAATATTTGTGTATCTGCTCAAAAGCCTTGTAATAGCTAGGACTTTAATTTCTCGCATTTTTTAGTTTCCGCAACCATTAAACTGTTAGATGTATGGACATTAGGATTGTATGCGAAAGATAAATCCACAATTAAAAAGGTAGATAACCCTAATTGTGCAAAGATAATTAATTGAAAAAACACACTTGCACATGCTCACTCCTAGGGTTGCCCCACTTGGTTTCCTCAGAAATAATGGTCGTGTCCCTCGAACGTAGGGATACCTTAGCAATGACCCGTAATTCAAAGTCATCATAAAGATCATAGTCCCTACTTGTCCCTCGAGATGTCTACGAAAAATGATCTTATGATGATAGTCCCTTCGAAATGCTAAGGTATCCTTACTTGTTGCCTTCAGAGACCATTTTGTCCCTTCGAATGTCCCTTTAAAATTCCAACAACAGAGCTACCTACTCCTTAATATCAGGATACTGTTGTCTAAAGGAAACAAAAACGGACATACTTTTTTCGAGTAGGTAGAAAACTCTTAAGTACTTGCTCAAAATAAAACTTTTCACGTAAACACTTTTCAAAAACAGTTTTCAAAAACAACTTCGTCACACTCTTGAAGACAAATATAAGGGTTATCACGAAGTAAACAAAACTTTTCAAAACAAGCACCAACAAGCAATTTATGGCATAAAGGCACCATTGCTATTCTTGAAAAGCAAGTTTTTGTACAAAGTTTGTCTTGAGCCCATACCTTGCTGGTTGCTGATTATACTCCACCGTAAATCATGGAAAGTAGCTCCTCAATACCAGCAACTTTGGTACTTCATCTTGGGACTATGGAGTACTTGACTTAGTTTGATCTTTGTAATCCAACCAAACCATAACATGTTGTTTTAAAAACCTAATCAGCTCATATGCACAAACCCCTTGCCTATAAATAGAAGAAGCATTTGCAAGAGAAAGAGGTTAGAAAAAATAGAGAGAAAAGCTAGAAGTTTTTGTTGTAAACTAGCCCTCAAAATCTCATATTCACAAAAGCCATAAAAGTCCATAAAGCTTCCATTCTTGAGTTTTAAAGTCCAAATGTTTGGAACTCTCACACCTTGCAAACTTTGTCCAAACATCTAAGCACCTCACATACATCACCTAGAATTTGTTCAAACTCAAGAACAAGCTTCTACAACACCTTTGTTTTCTTTTCCAAGTTCAAGAAAAGTCAAGACAATAACTCAATCTCAGAGTATAAGATCCAGCTCCAAGGTATGTTTCTTGACTTTAGTTCTTCATTTCAAGCATCATTAGTAATTCATTTTTGAAGACAAAGTGTAGTAACCTTTATTCTTGAAGATAACCTTTTGTTTATCTTCCATTCTTTTCATTATGTGTTAAGAACTAACCCATATATGCAGCAAAACAATGTTGAAATAAGAAAAATGACAATATGAGTCGACACATAGCCTTATGAGTCGATACATACTGCTTTACAGGCCCAAAATAGAGGAAAAACAGTGTATGAGTCGACACAAAGCATATATAAGTCGACACATGCAGTGTGTGAGTCGACACATACCATTATGTATCGACTCATACTGAGTTGATTTGGCAATACAGGGGCAAAGAAAGTTATGTGTCGATACATAGGAGCTTGTGTCGACACATAATAGTTCAAAATGCATTTTTTCCTTGTTTTTACACTGTTTTTACATTCCCTTCATTGTCATTCGATATGGTTGTAATATTTAAGTTCGTATTTCATCCCCATTTGTAAATTGTACCCCCATCCCCTAAACGATGTAAAAGCGTAGAACTTTATTTTCCGCAATTTAACGCTTTCAAATAAAAATGCTAATAATTAGGGTTTTGTATGGAAATACTAAAACCAATCAATAGAAAAATCAAAGACAAAAACAATGCATGTAAATCAACACACTTGCACACAAACACCCCTAGGGTAAACCCACTTGGTTGCCTTACAAAAACGGCCATATTACACATGTGACGTATCTTAGAAAATACGAGCAAAATACAAGATCATAGCCCCTCGACGACGCTATCTATGTTGCCTTTCAAAATGATCTTAGTCCCTAAAGAAAAATTCTAATATACCTTGCAATATTGCTAATCATGGTTATACGATGACCCACGCCCGTCCCTTTTGCATCCAAAGATCGGGTTACTTACCAAATTAATGGTAAGATAACAATGTCAAAGGAAAAAGGAAATGAACATGAAAGACTTTTGAGTAGGTAGAATGTTCCTAGTTACTTGCTCCATTTCAAAACAAAAACATACTTGCTATTTCAAAACAAACACCAACACTTTCAAAACATCTTTCAAAACTTGAAAACATTTTCAAAAGATCAAACACTTGGTATACATTCTTACGAACGAGAATCATTACAAAGTTTTCCTGAACGATGGCGTCTTTTCAAAAATACTTTCAAAACCACACAAAGCACAATTTCAAACAAAAGCAAGTGATCTAGCAAGTAACTAAAAGTCCATTGAAAACCATGGATGAAAAGGATGCTAATACCTTCCCTTTTCATAATCTACCCCCCGAACTAAATAAACAATCTCAAAGGTATTTTCTGTGCTTTTTGACCTTTCCTTTTGGATAAAAGAAAAGTCGGTGGCGACTTTTGCTAACCGCAACATTTTGCAATCAAACGCAAAACAACCAAGTCAGTTCTCCCACCGTATCATAGAACTGGTGACTCTGCTAGGGATAATTCTTAAAGTGGGGTTACCTTAGGGATAGATCACATTTACTTGGTTTCATTGTTTGACTTGTATGCTTTACATTTTGGTTCTTTGTTTGGGCTTGAATCTTCTACCCGAATTTTGGATACCTTATAGGTAAGTAGCAATACATTGTGGAAACTGTGCGGGGTATACCGACATGGTCTAAGCAATAGCTACGTTAGTGTGACATATTTGTGGTTACCGGTAGCCCTTGAGTAGTCAAGGAGAATACGGGGCTGCTGAGTGATGTCATGAAGCACTAATGAACTTTTAGAACCTTTACTTGACCTACTTGGCCATTAGGACGTAGTGAGATGACCGTCTTTGGTGCAATACGAAGTTGGTAGATACTCGATACTACACTTATTGAGGTTTAGTTTTTTGTGATATTTCGGTGGCCATTAAAGAGGCTTGCGCTGAAACAATGCCCGAGAAAACAAACCAGCGATATTGGGCTCCTTAGAACCTAGTTACTATTACTAGGACAGGTTTGAGCCAACTAAACTTCAAGTGGGTACTTACCTATGAGACTCCATGCAAGCCTAAAACTAAAGACTTGTTTGCTTTGTTTGTATATATACTTGTATATAACATCATAAACATCATAATATCATACTCATATTCACTAACCATTTCAAGGATCTTGGGATTTATCTTTGTTCTGTTTTGTAGGACATGGATTCTCTTCTCAGGAAAACCATTCAAGTCAATCTCGTAAGTATCCATCCTCAACTCAAAGGGTTAGCATCAAGGGTTCCCGAGAATTCTCCATTTACCTAAAGACATGGTCGCCTCCTAAACTTGGTTACCTCCAACACTGATGAAGATATGATAAAGGTGCTCTTCCAGTTCTTTGATCCTCTACACCATTGCTTCACTTTTCCTGACTATCAACTTGTGCCAACTTTAGAAGAATTCTCCCAAATCTTGAGGATCCCCATTCTCAATCAACTGCCCTTCAACGGTACAGAAAAAGATCCAAAACCTAAAGAGATTACTCAAGCTCTACACTTGCAACCATCTGACATCACAACTAATTGGGAAACAAGGAGTGGTGTCAAAGGTTTCCTAGCAAATTTCTTGTTTGAGAAAGCCCAAAACTGTTGGAACTCTTTGGATTTGAAAGATTTTGAGGAAATTGTGGCTCTCCTCATCTATGGGATGGTTTTTTTCCCAAATCGTGACCAACTCATAGATGTGAACACCGTCAAAATCTTCATGTCTCGTAACCCGGTGCCTACTTTGCTAGGGGACATCCTACATTCCTTTCAGACTCGCACTATGAGGAAAAGAGATATCCTTATGTGATGTACTCCTCTCTTGGCAAGATGGTTTATTTTGCATCTTCCCCAATCTGTATTGAAGAACGAGCAAGGTTCAAGGTGGTCACATAGGTTGATGACACTCAAATATTCAGACATTCATTGGTGTCCCCGATCCATAGAGAATGTTGCTAGTGTCGACCGTTGTGGAGAATTCCCTAATGTCCCTTTACTTGCCATTAGAGGAGGTGTTGTACCCCAAAATTTTCCCTCTCATTTATCAAGATTTTTCTCACAAGATCTCTTTGACTCAAGACTGGATTAGGGTTTGACCAGCTCAAGACATTTCATCATGCATTGATGACCTAAAATTAGGGTTTGGGATTGCACAAGGATTTTTGGACTATCAATGCTTCATATGACTTTCAAGTATCATCATGGACCCCTAAGATTACTCATGTCAAGGGTTTCCCGGTGGACCGAAAACCTGAGAGGGTGGTCCAGGCAAAATTTAGGGAATTAAAGCGCATGACTATGTCCCGTCGGATCACTTTACATACAACTTTTGGCTTCTACTGACAAACTCAGGGTTTCTGATCAATTCAATCATCTTCGGACGAAGAAACAAATAGACAAGATGCTCAGAGATACAAAGGCTATAGCAGAATGGGAACCCAATGGGATTATTACACGTAGCTATCTTTCTTTGTATAAATTTTTCTTATTTTACGACATCATTCTCTTACTAGAATGTTTGTCCCCTTTTGTACAAAACATTTATTCAAAGTCAAAACAAAGATACCCCTTTGGAAGTGCAAAAAACTATTTGTCTTTTTATTTACGCTTGTGTTTTATTTACAAGAATGTCCAATGATTCATTGTTGAACATATGCATTTGAACATGATTACTATTTACAAATAAACAAAATGAGGAAGATAATTACTCATAGGTTGAAAGAATAGGAAAATCCATCTAGGCTATTCCATAAGAAATCTCCTACAGTACGTCATTTTAATCCCCAGCGGAACGAAGCTCCCAGTTTACCAATCCCCGGTAGAAATCATCCAATTTCTTCAGATTCCCCCAAGCAGATCTTACAAGTAGTACATGGCATTTCCCTCACAACAGAACTTATTTCTCTCAACAAAAGTTCATCAGTACTTCAACTTCAAGACATAAAAATTCAACATATCCTCAGCGACATTCAGGGGTTTATTTTCCTCAAACAGACAACAATACAGCAAATTAGCTCACATGCGCATACATTGCATCCATATATCATAAACATTTATGAAACAAATACATTGCATCATACATTTTATGCAACATAGCTTTGCATTTTAGCTAACATTTTACCCTTTTCAGGATAAAATTAACAGTTACCATTGACAAATATGCAATCATGATACGGTTCAGATATGCTCCAGACACGGATGCCATTCTGATACTCATTCAGATACAACTTTCAAATACAGTACAGATATGCTCCAGACACGGATGCCATTCAGATACTCATTCAGATACAACTTTCAGATGCATTACAGATACGCTCCAGACACGGATGCCATTCTGATACTCATTCAGATACAACTTTCAGATACAATTCAGATACGCTCCAGACACGGATTCCATTCTGATACTTAGTCAAAATCATCTCCCAGATAAAGTTCAGATACGCTCCAGACACAGACGCCATTCTGATACTCATTCTTTCTGCTTACAAATTACAATTCAACAAGCATACTTGGATGGCATCTACAAGCCCATCTCCAACAAGGTTCTATCACCTCTCCAAATGGCATATTTAAGCCCATTCCCTCAACCACACATCGTCGAGTGCAAATTTCTGGGCACTCTAGTGTCTAATCATCTTTCACCTTCGAGTCACGAATGGCAAAACTCGCCAACCTAACTCTTCAGGTATAAGAAGATTGAACAAGGGCAGCTGTTGTACCCCAAAATTTTCCCTCTCATTTATCAAGATTTTTCTCACAAGATCTCTTTGACACAAGACTGGATTAGGGTTTGACCAGCTCAAGACATTTCATCATGCATTGATGACCCAAAATTAGGGTTTGGGATTGCACAAGGATTTTTGGACTATCAATGCTTCATATGACTTTCAAGTATCATCATGGACCCCTAAGATTACTCATGTCAAGGGTTTCCCGGTGGACCGAAAACCTGAGAGGGTGGTCCAGGCAAAATTTAGGGAATTAAAGCGTATGACTATGTCCCGTCGGATCACTTTACATACAACTTTTGGCTTCTACTGACAAACTCAGGGTTTCTGATCAATTCAATCATCTTCGGACGAAGAAACAAATAGACAGGATGCTCAGAGATACAAAGGCTATAGCAGAATGGGAACCCAATGGGATTATTACACGTAGCTATCTTTCTTTGTATAAATTTTTCTTGTTTTACGACATCATTCTCTTACTAGAATGTTTGTCCCCTTTTGTACAAAACATTTATTCAAAGTCAAAACAAAGATACCCCTTTGGAAGTGCAAAAAACTATTTGTCTTTTTATTTACGCTTGTGTTTTATTTACAAGAATGTCCAATGATTCATTGTTGAACATATGCATTTGAACATGATTACTATTTACAAATAAACAAAATGAGGAAGATAATTACTCATAGGTTGAAAGAATAGGAAAATCCATCTAGGCTATTCCATAAGAAATCTCCTACAGTACGTCATTTTAATCCCCAGCGGAACGAAGCTCCCAGTTTACCAATCCCCGGTAGAAATCATCCAATTTCTTCAGATTCCCCCAAGCAGATCTTACAAGTAGTACATGGCATTTCCCTCACAACAGAACTTATTTCTCTCAACAAAAGTTCATCAGTACTTCAACTTCAAGACATAAAAATTCAACATATCCTCAGCGACATTCAGGGGTTTATTTTCCTCAAACAGACAACAATACAGCAAATTAGCTCACATGCGCATACATTGCATCCATATATCATAAACATTTATGAAACAAATACATTGCATCATACATTTTATGCAACATAGCTTTGCATTTTAGCTAACATTTTACCCTTTTCAGGATAAAATTAACAGTTACCATTGACAAATATGCAATCATGATACGGTTCAGATATGCTCCAGACACGGATGCCATTCTGATACTCATTCAGATACAACTTTCAAATACAGTACAGATATGCTCTAGACACGGATGCCATTCAGATACTCATTCAGATACAACTTTCAGATGCATTACAGATACGCTCCAGACACGGATGCCATTCTGATACTCATTCAGATACAACTTTCAGATACAATTCAGATACGCTCCAGACACGGATTCCATTCTGATACTTAGTCAAAATCATCTCCCAGATAAAGTTCAGATACGCTCCAGACACAGACGCCATTCTGATACTCATTCTTTCTGCTTACAAATTACAATTCAACAAGCATACTTGGATGGCATCTACAAGCCCATCTCCAACAAGGTTCTATCACCTCTCCAAATGGCATATTTAAGCCCATTCCCTCAACCACACATCGTCGAGTGCAAATTTCTGGGCACTCTAGTGTCCAATCATCTTTCACCTTCGAGTCACGAATGGCAAAACTCGCCAACCTAACTCTTCAGGTATAAGAAGATTGAACAAGGGCAGTTGTTGTACCCCAAAATTTTCCCTCTCATTTATCAAGATTTTTCTCACAAGATCTCTTTGACACAAGACTGGATTAGGGTTTGACCAGCTCAAGACATTTCATCATGCACTGATGACCCAAAATTAGGGTTTGGGATTGCACAAGGATTTTTGGACTATCAATGCTTCATATGACTTTCAAGTATCATCATGGACCCCTAAGATTACTCATGTCAAGTTTCAAGCCTTGAATCACATTTTTGATCAGTCAATTGGACAGTTGACCTAAAAAGCAGCTGTATTAGGGAAAAAGTCAACCATGGCCAATTTATAGTCAAACTTCATAATTTTTTATCCACAACAACATTTTAGACTCATATGTATCATTTGATCAAGTTTGTACCACAATTCCTCAAGAAATTTGACCAAATCATCAAAAGGGCAAAATGGTCAAAATTAGGGTTTTGATTGAGAAAGGGCAATTTCTGATTTTTGACCTAGCAAATGATCAATTGGTTTGAAGCATGATTTCAAGAGTTAAATTGAATCATCTTGACCTAATGACATGGTTCAAAACATTGCAAGTCCATTGGATTGACAAATAAATTTTGCAGTCAACTGATCAAAAGTAAACTGTATACTGAAAAGTCAAACTTTGACTTTTTGGTCAAAATCAAATGCCAAGGATCACAATTCATCAAAACATGTCAAAATGTGAAACTTGTTCATCAAGAAATCCAAGATTGAAGATTTTGTTTTGAAATTTGAAATTTTCTTAACTTAGAAATTTTTCGAAGTATAGAAAATTTCTTATTTTTTCTCAACTTTAAGCCAAATTCTCACTATGATATAAGATGATTCAAAGAAAGTTCCCAACATGAAAGTTGTAGATCTCCATGAAATATACAATTTTTATTCACACATTTTCTCCTAAAGATACATGGATATCAAGATATAATTTGTTGAATACATGCCCATGAACTAAAATAACTTAGTGAAATTTTGCCCTAATTTAGGCAGGTTTTTGACCTAACTTCATGGCAACTTTTCACCTAGTTCCAAGAGGAATATTGAAGATAAATTCAAAGATGAGTTATAGATCACATTGAAAGCTTTCCAAAATTTCCAAGAACTCCTTGAGATCATTCTTGAGTATGGAGAATCAAAGAGAAGAAGTTGGCAATTTCTCACTTTAATTTCAAGCCATTTCATGAAGAACAAAATTCAAATCCAAACCTAGGATACATAATCCTTGCTTTACAGGTCTCAAACTTGTTTCTAACTCAATAATTCAATGCTTACACAGTTAATAAAGCTTTAATCCAAGCATGAGAGCCTTTGTCCAAGCTTTAATTCCATAAATGGCACAAAGTTTCCATTTCCATTTTAGAAAAGCACAACTTTTGCATTTGTCAACTCCTTGCACTTTGCACCTGTTCTCTCTGCACACAAAAGTCCTATAAACCAAAAGCAAAGTGCCTAAGACTTGTACCAACTCATATCAGGCTTGTACAAGCATGTAGAGAGTTGTCTCCTCACTTTTCTTAAAAGGCAACCAATAGAGCAAAAAGTCTAGAACTGAGAAATCTGGTGTGGAATTGATTTGAAACCTTTTCTATACTTATACACAAACATATTACAACCTAAGACATGATTGCTAAAGTACGGAAACTCTCCCAAACTCCCTATTACCAAAAACCTGCCATAACTTGCAGTTTTGCATCAAGCACAGCAATCTCAAAAACCACTCGTGTGTTTCAAGTTCTAATCACCTAAACACTTAACATACATTATATCTAAGTGTTCCAGACCATTATCCATTTACTGTAACTCCTCCTTCTCCATCTACCATTTTTGTATTTCAAGCTTGCAGGTTGACTTGGATAGGGAGATTCAGGCACTTTCAAGGTAAGGTAAGAATTGGAACACACTCAGGGAGGTCCAGACAAGCTAAAGGGATCCTCAGGCCTTCTCAAAACTCACTTAAACTCCATTCACGATCTCAGCTGAAAGAGGTAAGAACTCTAACTTCTATCTCTTCATACAGGCATCCTTTGGTCTCGATTTATGAAGATAAAATGTATATATCCTTGTGCTAAAACCAACCATGTTCATATATTTCATTTATATTCATTGTGTATGGAGAATTTTAGATTTCAAATTTCTATAAAAATTAGGTTTAAAATTAGGGCCAGTGAAATTAGCTTTGATCTTTGACTGTTAGTTTACATGAGTTACATGGTTGAAATCGTGGGAAAGAGTACTACCATTTTCATGTTTGAAGTTTCCATTTTCATGGAGAAATTAGAGAGATACAGGGGATCCGGCTGGCTAGAGGAAGAAGATGAAGTACAAGGCAAGGAAGCTTTATGTGTTATGTATTTTTAGTTTCATTTGAACTAACGGATGTACAGTCACCCCAGTGGCAAGACAGCGCGCAAAAATTGCTAAGGTCATGGGTCCAAGCCTTTATACATGATAATTTCATCACTTCATGCCATTTTTTCACCAAGAGGTAAGATGATTCAAAAGAAGCTTTCAACATGAAAGTTGTTGATCTCCATGATATACACAACATTGCTTTACATAACTTCTCCTAAATATGCTTGGATCTCAAGTTATAAATTCATGAATTTATGACATTTTCATTTAACACTTAGAGAAATTTTCAACAGATTTTGTTCAGGATTTTGTCCCAACTTCTTGGCATTTTTTCACAGTTACAAGATGATTTTGTCAAAATTCATAACATGAAAGTTATAGAGGATGTTTCAAGCTTTCCAAAACATTCAAGAGCATGAATTTATCATACTTGAGCTAGGAGATTCAAGGGCTTGAAGTTAGGCATCCATCCTTGAATTGCAAGTCATTCTATTGAAGAACACATAACAAAACCCTTATGCTATGCTGCATAATCTTATGTTGTAGACCTTCTTGCTTGCAAATATCTACATAATTTAATGTTCACACAAGAGTTTGAGCTATTACCCAAGTGTTTAAACCATTGTCCAAAAGATCTTTCCATTTATGTCATAAAGGCACCATTGTTATTCTTGAAAAGCAAGCTTTTGTACAAAGTTTGTCTTGATCCCATACCTTGCTGGTTGCTGATTATACTCCACCATAAATCATGGAAAATAGCTCCTCAATACCAACAACTTTGGTACTTCATCTTGGGACTATGGAGTACTTGACTTAGTTTGATCTTTGTAATCCAACCAAACCATAACATGTTGTTTTAAAAACCTAATCAGCTCATATGCACAAACCCCTTGCCTATAAATAGAAGAAGCATTTGCAAGAGAAAGAGGTTAGAAAAAAATAGAGAAAAGCCAGAAGTTTTTGTTGTAAACTAGCCCTCAAAATATCATATTCACAAAAGCCATAAAAGTCTATAAAGCGTCCATTCTTGAGTTTTAAAGTCCAAATGTTTGGAACTCTCACACATGCAAACTTTGTCCAAACATCTAAGCACCTCACATACATCACCTAGAATTTGTTCAAACTCAAGAACAAGCTTCTACAACACCTCTGTTTTCTTTTCCAAGTTCAAGAACAGTCAAGACAATAACTCAATCTCAGAGTATAAGATCCAGCTCCAAGGTAAGTTTCTTCACTTTAGTTCTTTATTTCAAGCATCATTAGTAATTCATTTTTGAAGACAAAGTGTAGTAACCTTTATTCTTGAAGATAACCTTTTGTTTACCTTCCATTCTTTTCATTATGTGTTAAGAACTAACCCATATATGCAGCAAAACAATGTTGAAATAAGAAAAATGACAGTATGAGTCCACACATAGCCTTATGAGTCGATACATACTGCTTTACAGGCCCAAAACAGAGGAAAAACAATGTATGAGTCGACACAAAGCACATATGAGTTGACACATGCAGTGTGTGAGTTGACAAATACCATTATGTATCGACTCATACTGAGTTAATTTGGAAATACAGGGGCAAAGAAAGTTATGTGTCGATGCATAGGAGCTTGTGTCGACACATAATAGTTCAAAATGCATTTTTTCCTTGTTTTTACACTGTTTTTACATTCCCTTCATTGTCATTCGATATGGTTGTAATATTTAAGTTCCTATTTCATCCCCATTTGTAAATTGTACCCCCATCCCCTAAACGATGTAATAGCGTATAACTTTATTTTCCGCAATTTAACGCTATCAAATAAAAATGCTAGTAATTAGGGTTTTGTATGGAAATACTAAAACCAATCAATAGAAAACCCTAATCAAAGACAAAAACAATTCATGTAAATCAACACACTTGCACACAAACACCCCTAGGGTAAACCTACTTGGTTGCCTTACAAAAATGGACATATTACGCATGTGAGGTATCTTAGCAAATACGAGCAAAATACAAGATCATAGCCCCTCAATGACGCTATCTATGTTTCCTTTCAAAATCATATTAGTCCCTAAATAAAAATGCTAATATACCTTGCAATATTGCTAATCATGGTTATACGATGACCCACACCCGTCCCTTTTGCGTCCAAAGATAGGGTTACTTACCAAATTAATGGTAAGATAACAATGCCAAAGGAAAAAGGAAATGAACATGAAAGACTTTTGAGTAGGTAGAATGTTCCTAGTTACTTGCTCCATTTCAAAACAAAAACATACTTGCTATTTCAAAACAAACACCAACACTTTCAAAACATCTTTCAAAACATGAAAACATTTTCAAAAGATCAAACACTTGGTATACATTCTTACGAACGAGAATCATTACAAAGTTTGCCTGAACGATGGCGTCTTTTTAAAAATACTTTCAAAACCACACAAAGCACAATTTCAAACAAAAGCAAGTGATCTAGCAAGTAACTAAAATTACATTGAAAACCATGGATAAAAAGGATGCTAATACCTTCCCTTTTCATAATATACCCCTCGAACTCAAGAAACAATCTCAAAGTTATTTTCTGTGCTTTTTGACCTTTCCTTTTGGATAAAAGAAAAGTCGGTGGCGACTTTTGCTAACCGCAACATTTTGCGATCAAACGTAAAACAACCAAGTCAGTTCTCCCACCGTATCACAGAACTGGCGACTCTGCTAGGGATAATTATTAAAGTGGGGTTACCTTAGGGATAGATCACATTTACTTGGTTTCATTGTTTGACTTGTATGCTTTACATTTTGGTTCTTTGTTTGGGCTTGAATCCTCTACCCGGATTTGGGATACCTTATAGGTAAGTAGCAATACGTTGTGGAAACTGTGCGGGGTATACCGACATGGTCTAAGCAATAGCTACGTTAGTGTGACATATTTGTGGTTACCGGTAGCCCTTGAGTAGTCAAGGAGAATACTGGGCCACTGAGTGATGTCATGAAGCACTAATGAACTTTTAGAACCTTTACTTGACCAACTTGGCCATTAGGACGTAGTGAGATGGCCGGTTGGGTGCAGTCCGAAGTTGGTAGATACTCGACACTACACTCATCGAGGTTTGGTTTTTTGTGATATTTCGGTCACCATTAAAGAGGCTTGCGCTGAAACAATGCCCGAGAAAACAAACCAGCGATATTGAGCTCCTTAGAACCCAGTTACTATTACTAGGACAGGTTTGAGCCAACTAAACTTCAAGAGGGTACTTACCTATGAGACTCCATTCAAGCCTAAACCTAAGGACTTGTTTGCTTTGTTTGTATATATACTTGTACATAACATCATAAACATCATAACATCATACTCATATTCACTAACCATTTCAAGGATCTTGGGATTTATCTTTGTTCTGTTTTGTAGGACATGGATTCTATTTGCAGGAAAACCATTCAAGTCAATCTCGTAAGTATCCATCCTCAACTCAAAGGGTTAGGATCAAGGATTTCCAAGAATTCACCATTTACCTAAACTCATGGTCGCCTCCTAAACTTGGTTACCTCCAACACTGATGAAGATATGAGAAAGGTGCTCTTCCAGTTCTTTGATCCTCTACACCATTGCTTCACTTTTCCTGACTATCAACTTGTGCCAACTTTAGAAGAATTCTCCCAAATCTTGAGGATCCCCATTCTCAATCAACTACCCTTCAACGGTACAGAAAGAGATCCAAAACCTAAAGAGATTACTCAAGCTCTACACTTGCAACCATCTGACATCACAACTAATTGGGAAACAAGGAGTGGTGTCAAAGGTTTCCTAGCAAAGTTCTTGTTTGAGAAAGCCCAAAACTGTTGGAACTCTTTGGATTTGCAAGCTTTTGTGGAAATTGTGGCTCTCCTCATCTATGGGATGGTTTTTTTCCCAAATCGTGACCAACTCATAGATGTGAACGCCGTCAAAATCTTCCTGTCTCGTAACCCAGTGCCTACTTTGCTAGGGGACATCCTACATTCCTTTCACACTCGCTGTTGTACCCCAAAATTTGCCCTCCCATATTCTCCAAGAAATTGCCAAATCAAGCTGCAAAATTCCCCAAGGGTTGCACAGTGCAAAGGCCTCCCATACAGTCAAAACTAGGGTTTGTGTATTGATCAAGAGAATGAAGTTTTCAAAGGTCCAATCAAGTCTCACATGTCTACAAATATGGTCAAGCATCCTCATATCAAGTTTCAAGACATTCAGCTCAAAATTGCACAGTCAAAACCCTAATTGCACTACAGTCAACTGTAGGGGCAAAATGGTCATTTGACAGTCAAAAGTTCAAATTTTTGGTCAACATATCATTTTGAAGCCACAAACATCATTTGATCAATGCTTGATCATGATTCTCAAAATTTGGCTCAGAAAATCATCAAGATGCAAAAGTTTCCTTATTTGGACAGCTGAAAAAGTCAACTGAAATTGACCAGGGCATAACGTTCACATGGATTATAAGAAAAATTCCATCCAAAGCTCATTTTAAAGAGAAAGACATTTCCTACAACTCATCCTCATACTTCAAGTCCAAGAAATGCTCTCACAAAAAGTTATCAATTTCAACATTATAGGTCATTTTCAAAAGTCAACAAAAAGGGACTTTAAGTCAAAGGCCATAACTTGAGATTGGTAAATCAAAATGACATGGGACCAAAGACATTGGTTAGAGGACTCAAAGCCCTTTCCAAAATGTCAAAGAACATGAGAAAAGCTTAAAAATTGAGCAAGTTATGCCTTGTGGAAGTTGGGAAATTTTTGGATATTTTGAAAAGTCAACATTGATTCAAATGGTCTAAAAATGCTAATGGGCCCATTTTTCTTCCATGATTCATCATTCCAAGCATATACACGACCACTTGGCCCAAAGGGAAGTATTTTCTCATTTTTTATTTATTTATTTGGATTTTTATTTATATTAATTCAATTAAATCAATTAAATATATGAAAAATGTTTAAATTAACCAAACCAATCTTTTTATACATGTTTTAAGGTCAATATTTCGTGTAAATGCAAACTAGGAAAGATTTGGGGTGATTGGATGCAAATTGATACAAGAACATGTGAAAAAAGATATGAAAAGATCCTTAAGAAAAATCAAATCTTCAATTCATTAAATCAAGAGATTTTGAGCAATATTTTTGACCTAATTGATTCACTACAAATGCTTGAACACAACCCTAATGCACAGACACTCCAAGCTGCGCTCAAAGGCCATTGAAGAACTTGAAAAAATTGTCAAAAAAGACAATTCTGAAATCAACTTTAGAGGGCGAGTCGAGACCTAATTCCTATTCCATTGGCTTCCTGAAGCTTCACTGATCATATTCCAATCCAGAACATTCACCAAAAGGCAAAGAATCGGTATACAGAACTCAACATATTCCATGAAAATTTCATAATCGTATTCTATATTCTATGCATTTTCATGACATTTCAATTAGTGATTCTTGTTCCTGGTGTGATTTTAAAGCTAACCATTATGTTTGATTAAATTTTTGCAAGCCATACGCGATTATGCCATAACTGTTTTTCTAGGGTTTACCAAGCTCAAAATTAGGGATTTGCAAACGAGGAAAAATTAGGACTTAAGACCACCATGGTTGTACTCAGTGCATTCAGACGAAGAGGAAACACCTATCGCGCCCAATTTATGGACATCATAGCGCTAGTCGCTATTTTCTTGAAACTAACCTTAAGCAACGCGTGGAAAACCGTTGCATATTACTTTTGTGTTTCAGGGATGGTGAAGACGATGAAGCCGTGTCACGCGTTGATTGGCACGTCTAAAATTCGCGCGCGTTTTCCAGCATTAATCCACTTTCTTTTTATATTATTTGTTTGCTTATTATATAACAAATACGTTGACATGGCTCAGCTGGCAAGCGATCAATGCATTGACGTCCAAGACCTGGGTTCGAGTCCCAGGTCTGTATAATTTCCAATATTATTTTTCAATGTAAATTCTCATGCAGCGCCCAAAGTCAAGACTACCATAGGCCTTCAAGAATCCTACAGCCACGCGTCCTGGAGATCAAATCAAGGGCATGGATTGGAAGTGTATCCTAGACCTGGTCAGAGGTGCCACATGGTGCCTGGAAAAGTCAACGATTTTGAAGCTTGTTGGGCTAAACTGCTTGGGCCATACCTCCACTTTGGGGCCTGAACCCCCCCTGGTTTGCCTTCTCTATATTTTTTATTTTATTTTCAATTGTTATTTTACTTGTTTTATTGTTTTGATTCAGTTAATTATTTTTACCAAATATAAAAAAATGCCTAAAAACTCAAAAAGATAAAAAACATAATGATTATTTATTTTGATATTTTCTTGCAAATAAATTAGCATGTAATTAATTAGTTTAAATTAGGTTACAATATTAATTCTTTTCATAAAAAATCTAAAAAAGGGTAGAAATAGGTTTAATTGATAATTTCATTCCTTTTAATTTTTTTCTTTTTTTCACAATAATATTTATTTATTTTATTTATTTTCATAATTAAATTTGCATGTAAATTAACTTAGGTTTAAATTAGGTTAAAATTCAATATTTTTCATAATAATTTAAAAATAATTAGAACTAGGTTTAACATTTCATTTTAATTGCAATTAATTCTTTTTCTATAAAATCTCAAAAAATACTAAAAATACCCAAAACATTTTCTTTTAATTTTAATTTTAATTTTAATTTTAATTCCTTGTTAATGTTAATTTTTGCAAAAGGGTCCAACGCCCTCGTTTCGACTTAATGATTTAATTTCGCATATTTATTTTATTCCGCTTAAGTAATTATGTACCTCTCCCAAAGCTTTGTAACATTTACTTTTCGCACTTTCTTTTGCTTTCCTTATTTTCCGTCAAATCGGGTCCGGTTTAATTTTGGCGATGTGGACCCGCGCCATTTGTAATAGTTTAGAATTTACTTTTCCCGCAGATATTAACTGTTAAACAAAGCATGCAAGAATGAATGGCCTTAAATAAAATCAAGCGTAGATCACAATGAACATGACAAGACAAATACAAATGAAAATGACACACGAATCGCACACACCACCCCTAGGGTACGCCTCACTGTTGCCTTGCCTCGAAAGGTGATCGTCGAGTAGAGGATGTCTTAGTAAGTCCTCATGATCCGGGAACCTGGCATGAGGGTAGCTTCTAAGGTGTCTTCCCATTGCTCTGGTGATCACCATGTCCTGAACCTCGAATTGACCCGAACACCTCCAACGGTGGTGCTACCTACCTCTCAATGGTGGGATGGCACTACTTTAAAGGACATTTACACAGACGAATTCCTTAGGGTAGGTAGGTTCTCGTAGATACTTGCTCTCTTCAAAAACAAACAAAAATCTTTTCACACCGACACTTTTCAAAAGCTTTCAAAGCAATTTTTCAAACACTCTGACACAAGAGTCGAACTGAAATTTTCAAAGAAACTTTTTCTAAAACCCACAGTTGAAAAGCAAACAAACCATTTTTGAAAACACAATGAGCAAGTATCTAAGAGCCCATGGATAACCATGGATAGAAAGGGTGCTAACACCTTCCCTTTCTATAACCTACCTCCCGAACCGAGAGCAATCTCTTTAAGGAATTTTTCTGTGCTTTTGTCCTTTCCATTTGGAGAAAATAAAAGACGGTGGCGACTCTTGCTTCCGCGACATTTCGCGAACCAGCGTTAAACAGTCAGTTCCAGATCCACCGATCACAGAACTGGCGACTCTGCTGGGGAAAAAACTATAAAGTGAGGTGTACCTTAGGGCTAGTTCATAACTGTGTTTTCACTTGTATTGATTTGCTTGCTTTACTATTGTGGGTTGCATCGGAGATACATAGATCCTAACCCGGATCTGGGGATACCCTGTTTAGGTAGCATAAGCTGTGAGGGACCTGTCCGGCGTAGACCGACACGGGTGAAGCAGTGGCTACGTTGGTGTGGCACCTTGGTCTGTACCGATATCCCTTGTGTCGCAACGAGGAGAATATGGGTCTTCTAAGGAGTCATTAAGCACCAACAACCTTAGAACCTTAATTGACACAACTTGGCCTTTAGAACAGTAGCAGTATGCTACGCCCATTGAGGCTAAACTCTCGTGATGGTTCTGGCCGCAAGAAAAGATTGCGATGCTGGAGTTATGACCGATTGAGGGTAGTCAATGATATTGGGATCCTCTAAGAACCCGGTTACTTTTGATTAGGACAGGTATGAACCAACAAACTGAAAGAGGGTAGTACCTAGACCTCATGCTGGCCTAAACTTTAGGGGCTTGCCTTGTGTGACTTGTGTGCCTTACCATGTTTGCCTTTGTATCTATATGTGGTGTGCTTTATCATAACATCATAGCATCATGAGCATTGCATGCATCCTGCATAAGGACTGACTATTTCAAAGACAAGAGGGTTTCACCTTTGCTCTGTTTTGTAGGACATTATGATGCCTGTGCGAAGGAATACTATCCGGTTCAACTTTGTTCGTTCACCTGAGTTGCTTGATGAGTTGGTTAGCAGAATTCCAAATACCACTTCCTTCATTCAGAGGCATGGTTCCCTTCTCAGTTTAGTCACTGCAAAGCGGGATCAACAGTTGATGAGTGTTCTGACCCAGTTCTATGACCCTCTGTACCAGTGCTTCACCTTTCAAGACTTCCAGCTGGTCCCTACCCTGGAAGAGTTCTCTGATTTGCTTGGTATCCCTATCTTGGATCAGACTCCCTTTACTGGTTGGGAAAAGACCCTCAGGCTTGAGGACATTGTTGCAGCTCTTCCTTTGACCCATCAAGAGGTAACAGACAACTGGGTAACTAGAAGCGGAGTTAAGGGTTTCTTGGCCAAGTTTCTGATTGGTAAAGCTAACAGTTTCTGGAATGACCTGGACTTTAGGGCATATGAAGACATCTTGGCTCTCCTAATCTACGGGTTGGTCCTGTTTCCTAATCCTGACAACTTCATCAATGTCACTGCCATAAGGATCTTTATGTGTCTCAGAATCCTGTGCCCACTCTCTTGGGTGACATCTTGCAACAACTTCATGTCCGTACTACCCGAAGACGAGGAACCCTATGGTGTTGTATCCCTTTGTTGGTGAGGTGGTTTAGTTCGCACCTCCCTAAGTTCGTACTGAAGAATCAAGAAGGAAGAGGTTGGGCTCATAGGTTAATGTCTCTCACCGATAAAGACATCATTTGGACTTGCAGAGGTTTGGATGAGATAGCTATTATTGATCGATGCGGGGAGTATCCTAATGTTCCTCTGATTGGTACCCAAGGAGGGATCTCTTACAATCCATGTCTAGCACTCCGTCAGTTCGGGAGAGCAAGAAGAGCAGGCCCCCATGAGATGTTGGTTCCTCACATCAGTTTTGAATTTCAGGTGGATAGTGACGAGCTACGTCGTAGGTTCATCAAGGCTTGGGACAAGGTTCATAAAGCTGACCCACAGGAGTTAGGGCCAAAGACTTCTTTACCTATGGAAGCCTACTACAAATGGGTCCGCATCCGTGCTCAGAAGTTAGGTATGCCGTACGAAGCTGTCAGACCCGTCATTCTTGAGTGTCCTGACGAAGATGGTGTTCCTCCGACTGTCCTTCCTCCTCAGATACCTACTGATTATGAGACATTGAAGAGATCTTGGTCGCAACTGCAAGAAGAGCGGGATTCTTACCGAGAAAAGTTCAACGAGCAGGAATCAAAGATCCAGAAGCTGACTAAGCAGTTGGAGAATGAGAGAGCTCTGAATGCCTACATCCGTACTGAGAAGAGGAGACCATGGGATCAATAAGGAGCTCCAGATGTGCTTTTACAGTTTTATTTCCTTTCCAGTATTTCCTTCCATGTAACGCCTAAGGGCAACTTGTTGAATAATTTCAGTTGCAAAGTTGAATCTAATGAAGTGTGTTCTTTTTTGTTTACAAAGTTGATTCCCGATTGTCTTTGAAAACATAATTCATACGCATTTCATACATCATGTGCATAGCAGGTTTTTCCTCTTTTCAGGTTGCTTACAGTTCTTCGCTGTTTATTTCAGCATCATGAATCCCGAATCTGCATCAACTGAGACATCAATCAAGGCTCTTCAGGTGCAGAATGCACAATTCCAAGAATTAATCAAGGGTCTGGCTCAAGGCCAAGAAGAACTGAAAGCTATGCTCCTGAAGAAGGAGAAGAAGAAGAAGAGAAGAACTGTTCTGTTCAACTCGGGCCGAAGGTTTGGCAATACTCTGCAGCATGAAGAGGCTGGTTCTTCTGTTGGCAAGAGTCCTTCTCAGGCAGAAGTAAAGGTCCCTAGCCCGGTAGTCTCCGACAACGAGACAGATTTTGATGAAGAGCAGTACCCTCCTGCAGACGACAGATACAAGCAACTGGAGGATAGGTTGAAAGCTATGGAGGTTCAACAGGTACCTGGGCTGGATTTTGGAGATCTGGGTTTGTCAACTGGTGTGATCATCCCTCATAAGTTCAAAGCACCATCCTTCTCCAAATATGACGGGGCATCTTGTCCCAAGCTGCATTTAAGGTCCTATGTTCGGAAAATTCAGCCGTACTCTGCGGATAAGAATTTATGGATCCACTTCTTCCAGGAGAGTCTTTCAGGGACTCATCTCGAATGGTTCTATCAGCTGGATGGGACCAAGGTTCGTAACTGGGAGGAGTTGGCTACTGCTTTCTACAAGCAGTATCAATATAATGCCGACCTTGCCCCCACACGTACCCAACTCCAGGGTATGTCGTTAGGTGCAAGCGAAGGTTTTAAGGAGTACGCTCAGAAGTGGAGAGACCTGGCTGGCAGGGTGCAGCCACCATTGACTGATCGGGAACTGGTAGACATGTTCTTGGGGACCCTATCTGGGCCATTTTTCAACCATCTCATTGGGAATTCTTCTGCTGGGTTCACTGATTTGATTCTAACTGGAGAGAGAATTGAAGCTGGGTTAAAGTCTGGGAAGATTGCAAAGGGTGCATCATCTAGTTCTGAGAAGAAACCATTCAAAAAGGAGTCTAGTGTCGTGTATGGTTCCAGGAAATCAGAGAGACATGAACACCGCCAATCTGTCAGTGCGGTGATGATTGCTAAGCCTGCTGCCGCTCCTCGGCCAACTAATCCTCAAAAGGTTGAAAGACCCCGGAGAGAATTCACCCGCTTAAGCATGACTTTGTCGCAGATACTGCCACAGTTGCTATCCACTAATCTAGTGACTGTCAGGGAGGCTCCTAAGTTCCCCAAAACTGCATCTCCAAAGTACAACCCGAATGCTCGTTGTGCTTACCATTCAGATAGCCCGGGGCATTCTACCGATGACTGTTGGGCGTTAAAGAATAAGGTGCAAGACCTTATCGACGCAAAAGAGATACAGTTCGAAGCGCCTGCAAAGCCAAATGTAGTTACTGCCCCTATGCCTCAACATGGGGTAAATGCTGTTGATGAAGATGTTTATGCTGTTTCTGTGGATGATCTAGCCACTCCTCTAAAGATTGTCAAGAAGAACCTACTGCAGGCCGGTTTATTTCCGGGTTGTAGTGAGGGTTGCCTGTTCTGTGCTGTGTCCTCATCTGGTTGTCCCTTGTTAAAGTTAGGCATCCAAAGCTTAATGGATAGCAAGGAGATTCTATTCAAGAAGTCTGCTGTTCGTTTGGGTCCAGTGGAAGAAGTTTCTGTGGTGACCATCTTCAATAATCCGATCCCGGCTCTCTCGAAGAAGCCCGTCCAAATCATGACCGTTGCGCCTGTTATTATCACCGTTCCAGGGCCCCTGCCCTATGTATCTGATAAAGCTGTCCCTTGGCACTATGGGGCAGACGTATATGTAAATGGGATTAAATAAGAGCTCAACGCTGGCGTCGGCATTTGTGATATCACGGGCCCAGCCAAAGTTACCCGCAGTGGCAGGCTCTTCTCGCCTGACATTGCACCGCCTGCTGCCCGAAGACCACTTCTCATAACCCCTGCAAGTATACCTGTTCCTGCTGCTGATCCGATTGTTTCTCCTACTGCCGAGTCATCCAATGCTCGGGGCAAGGGAATTGAAGTTGAGCCTGCCCAGATGGAGGCACCCGTACCCATAGCTGCTGAGGCCTCCCCACAAGAGCTGGAGGAGATTCTGAAGATTATAAAGAAGAGTGATTTTAATGTTGTGGAACAGCTGGGGCATACGCCCTCCAAGATCTCCATGCTCTCTTTATTGCTGTGCTCCGAGGCCCATGCTAAGGCCCTAATCTCATTCCTCAAGACGGCCCATGTGCCACATGAAACCTCTGCAGTCCAGTTCACTGATTGCGTGGCAAGTCTAACGGCAGATAATGGCTTGGGTTTCTCAGATGCTGATTTGACCGCAAAGGGAAGAGACCATAATGATGCTCTGCATGTCTCTATTGAATGCAGGGGCACTACCTTGGCACATGTGCTGGTGGACACGGGGTCTTCTTTGAATGTGCTACCCAAGAAGGCTTTGGACCGTTTAGATTGTGAAGGTCTGGAATTGAAACCCAGCAACATCATCGTCAGGGCCTTTGATGGTTCAAAGAGGATGGTCCATGGAGAGGTGGACATTCCGATTCGTGTGGGCTCTCAGGTGTTCGATTCCACTTTTTATGTGATGGATATCCGTCCATCCTACTCTTGTCTATTGGGTCGACCGTGGATACATAAGGCTGGGGCGGTGACCTCTACCTTGCATCAGAAGCTGAAATACCCCGTCAGAGGGAAGATCGTCACCGTGCAGGGAGAGGAGGAATATATGGTGAGCCACCTGAACTCCTTCAGGTACATTGAGATGGATGGGGAGTTTATTGAAACCCCCTTTCAGCATTTCGAGGAGGTGTTTCCAATTGCAGCAGAAACAGCAACAGAAGAAGGTGGTCCTTTGAAGATGGCTTCCCTGAAGGATGCCCGGGCTGTGGTTCAGAAGGGTGAATGTGCCGACTGGGGCAGACTTCCAGACTTTACTCAGAAGACTGATAAACTTGGGCTGGGTTTTACCACAGAAGGTCAGAGAGCTATGAGGAAAGCGAAGATCGGAAGACCTCCGGTATTTATTAAAAGTTCAGGAGTGAATGCTGTTGGGGAAGACCATGAAGTGGACGAAGCTGAGTTTAATAGCTGGATCTATCCGACGACCGAAGGCGGATTGAACAACTGGATTGCTAAGGATCATACTCCTATTACCTTTGTGACGCAGTAATATATTTCTTTGTTTCGTTATTTTGTAATAAACAATAAATAAACTCTATGGCCCGGTGTCTTACCCGAGGCACCGTGGTTCTATTTGTGAGGGCATACAAATTGTCATTTCATATACCATGAATAAAAATCTTGGACGTATTTTCATTACAAATATTGTGCTCCTTTCCTGTCTTTCTTTCCTTTTTCATATATTTCAAAACAGCTGTATTTACACACACACTCACTCATACAGGTTCCAATCCACTCTGGATCTCACTGATAACAACTCTACTACTGCCAATTATGACTTCGAAAATCCGATCAACTTAGCCGAAGACGAAGGTGAAGATGATTGCGAAGTGCCTGGCGAGCTTGCAAGACTGTTGCTTCAGGAAGAGAGGGCAATTCAACCCCATGAAGAGCCAGTGGAAACAATAAACTTGGGTACAGAGACAGAAAGGAAAGAGGTAAAGATTGGTGCCAACCTAGAGCTCAGCGTGAAGCAACGGTTAACCAAGATGTTACATGATTATATGGAGATCTTTGCCTGGTCTTACGAAGACATGCCCGGGTTGGATACCGATATTGTGGTCCATCATTTGCCGACTAAGGAAGACTGCCCTCCAGTTAAGCAAAAGGTCCGTCGGATGCGTCCAGAGATGTCCGAGAAGATTAAGGCCGAGGTCATGAAACAGTTTGATGCGGGGTTCCTTGCAGTAACTTCTTACCCTCAGTGGGTTGCTAATGTGGTGCCGGTACCTAAGAAGGACGGTAAGGTCAGAATGTGTGTCGATTACAGGGATTTGAACAGGGCTAGCCCCAAGGATGGCTTCCCCTTACCTCACATTGATGTCCTTGTTGATAATACGGCTCAGCACAAAGTGTTCTCTTTCATGGATGGCTTTTCAGGTTACAACCAGATCAAGATGGCACCTGAAGACATGGAAAAGACTACGTTTGTTACTCAGTGGGGCACCTTCTGTTACAAGGTCATGCCATTTGGATTAAAGAACGCTGGGGCAACCTACCAACGTGCCATGGTCGCCTTATTCCATGACATGATCCATCACGAGATAGAAGTGTATGTTGACGACATGATCGCTAGGTCCCAGAATGAGGAAGAGCATCTAGATCATCTGCAGAAGTTGTTTGACCGGTTGAAACTGTACAAGCTGAGATTGAACCCAAACAAATGCACCTTCGGGGTAAGATCTGGGAAGTTGCTAGGCTTCGTGGTCAGTGATAAAGGTATTCAAGTGGACCCTGCTAAGGTCAAAGCTATTCAAGAGATGCCAGTTCCTAAGACAGAGAAGGAAGTCAGAGGTTTTTTAAGACGCCTGAATTACATCGCTCGATTCATCTCACACCTGACCGCTACCTGTGAGCCAATCTTCAAGCTGCTGAAGAAAGATCAGGTAGTACGTTGGAACGATGAATGTCAGGCTGCTTTTGACAGAATCAAAGAGTATCTCCAAGAACCACCTATCCTTATGCCACCGGTTGAAGGGAGACCTCTGATACTATATCTGACAGTGCTAGACAACTCAATGGGGTGTGTGCTGGGGCAGCATGACGAGTCTGGCCGAAAAGAGCATGCCATTTATTACCTTAGCAAAAAGTTTACCGACTGTGAGACCCGATACTCACTGCTTGAGAAAACTTGTTGCGCTTTGGTATGGGCTGCTCGCCGGCTGAGACAGTATATGCTGACTCACACTACCTTGTTGATCTCCAAAATGGATCCTATAAAGTACATATTCGAGAAGCCTGCTCTGTCTGGGAGAATCGCAAGATGGCAAATGATCTTGACGGAATACGACATTCAGTACACAACCCAGAAAGCCATCAAGGGAAGTGTGTTGGCAGACCACCTAGCATATCAAGCTGTAGATGACTATCAATCAATGAACTTCGAGTTTCCGGATGAAAGCATCATGATAGTAACAGATTGTGAAGTACCTGGACCGGATGAAGGACCTGAACTAGGATCCCGATGGTCTATGCACTTTGACGGGGCATCCAATGCTTTGGGAAATGGTATCGGCTCCATAATCATATCTCCTCAAGGTACTCATACTCCACTCACTGCCCGGCTATGTTTCAACTGTACCAACAACATGGCGGAGTATGAGGCGTGCATCATGGGTCTTCAAGCTGCGATCGACCTAAGGATCAAATTTCTAAGTGTCTTCGGAGATTCCGCTCTTGTGATCAATCAGATCAAGGGAGAGTGGGATACGAAACATCCAAACCTGATTCCTTACAGAGAATGTGTGTTGACCCTGATTCCCCACTTCACAGAGATAACCTTTGAGCACTTTCCAAGAGAAGAGAATCAGCTGGCGGACGCGTTAGCTACAATGTCTTCAATGTTCAAGGTCAAATGGGATAATGAGGCTCCCCGAATCATCATCTGGAAACTGGACGAACCGGCATACTGTTGTGATCTCGAAACTAAGTTGGTGACTGAGAAGCCTTGGTACCACGAAGTGAAGAGATATCTGGAAGCTCAGGAATACCCTGAAGGTGCCTCTGTCAATGATAAGAAATTCCTGAGGAGGTTTGCAACCAAGTTCTTCCTTAGCAACGGCATCTTGTACAAACGAAACCATGATTCGACCTTACTGCGTTGTGTGGATAAGACCGAAGCAGAAAGAATCATGGAAGAGCTAAATGAAGGGACCTTTGGTACACATTCCAGTGGACACACTATGGCTAAGAAGATCCTACGGGCAGGATACTACTGGTCCACAATGGAAGCCGACTGTTACCAACACTCCAGGACATGCCATAAGTGCCAGATTTATGCAGACAAGGTGCATGTTCCTCCGGTTCCCCTGAATGTTCTGACTGCGCCTTGGCCATTTGCAATGTGGGGCATAGACATGATCGGTGAGATAAAACCTAAGGCATCTAATGGACATCGCTTCATCCTAGTGGCGATTGATTATTTCACGAAGTGGGTTGAGGCAGCATCCTATGCTACGGTAACCAAGACTGTTGTGGCACGGTTCATTCGGCACAACCTGATCTGTCGGTACGGCGTCCCTGAGCGGATTATTACAGACAACGGTACCAATCTGAATAACAAGATGATCGCTGAGCTCTGCGAACAGTTCAAAATACAACACCACAATTCTTCTCCTTACAGACCGAAGATGAATGGGGCTGTAGAAGCAGCAAATAAGAACATCAAGAAAATCGTGCAGAAGATGACAGTGACCTACAAAGATTGGCACGAGATGTTACCGTTCGCTCTGCATGGGTACCGTACCTCAGCTAGGACGTCAACCGGGGCAACTCCTTTCTCTCTGGTTTATGGTATGGAGGCAGTCTTACCGATCGAAGTACAAATTCCCTCTCTCCGGATAATGAAGGATGCAAACCTGAACGAGGATGATTGGATCCAGACACGACTTGATCAACTCAACCTCATTGACGAAAAGAGACTTGCTGCTATCTGTCATGGTCAGACGTATCAGAAACGAATGATCAGGGCATTTAACAAAAAGGTCAGACCACAAGAATATCAAGTTGGGGATCTGGTAATCAAGAGAATCATCCTTCCTCGGAGTGATCCAAGGGGCAAATGGACCCCTACGTACGAAGGGCCATTTGTGGTTAAGCATGTGTTCTCAGGAGGAGCAATGATATTAACCAATATGGATGGTGACGACCTTCCTCACCCCGCCAATGCAGACATAGTAAAAAGATACTACGCATAAAAAAGACCCGCTAGGCTGACATGCCTAGGCAAAAATTAGGGCTTCCCGTCGAACCAAAAGGGTTCGGGCAAAATGAAGGGATGAAAATGAAAAAAAATCTGTACATCCGGCAAGTCGAAAACCTGAAAAGGCGACTTGGGCAAAAATGGGTATCCCGGTGGACTGAAAACCCGAAAGGGCGGTCCAGGCAAAAATTAGGGATAAAAGCGTAATACTATGTCTCATTGGATCACTTTGCATCCAGAATCCGGTATCTACATCAAGTTCAGACGGCATCGATCAGTCAGCTTCACCTTCAACCAAGGTCATCAAGTGATGAGACGCTCGGAGTTATAAAGGCAATAGCAGAGTTGAAACCCAGTGGGATCATTCACTTCACACAACTGTTTATGTTCTCTTGTACAAAATTTGTATAAACTCTCTTGTTCGGCGACGTTCCTCTTACTAGGACGTCAGCCTCTTGTACACAAAACGCCTATTTTCAGGCTATTCAAAAATCAATACAAATATACTTTTCAGTTAAACGTGCCAAGTGTTTTTCTTTTTTCTGTTTTGTTTTGCAAAGAACGTCCAAGGTTCAATTTGTGATATATGCATTGACAATAATTTGCTAACTCATAAATATTTGCATACGAAACAAAGGAATTAATTGCAGGTGACACTAGAAACAGGGGCAATAAAAGAGTTGTCCGAGCAGTCTAATTGTTCTATCCTCCAAGGTACTAAGGTAAGGTTCAACTAAAGAACATAACCAGATACCTTAATTCCCCAGAGAGTAAGCAAAACAGTGCATTCTTCTCCAAGCTATTATCAAATCTCAAGGAAGTCGGATATCCTCCAGCAGATATCAACATTCTCCAGCAGCAATACATATATTCTTGACAAGCATCCCCGGCAGTCTTGGTCTAAAGATTGTTCCCCGGCGGTATACCAACATTCAAAAGAATCACTCTCCCGCAGTTCCAAAGCTCCCCAGAAGAGTCCAATCCAGTTTCCCCCAGGAAAGTTGGAATTCATCTCCCCAAGCAGTAAGCATTATCCCCAGTAAATTCTGGAAGCTTATCCCCTCGCAGAACACGAACGCGTCGTCCGGCTTCATTCAAAGAGTTATTTCCTTAACAGGATATAACTGGGTTATCCTCAGCCAAAAGCCACGGAAAGAGCGTCGTCGACAAAGTCTTCTTATCCCCAGCAAGCTATTATCAACATTCAGCAAGGCATTCCTCTTCCCCACAGAGTATTGCTTCCCAGCATGGTCGCTAGAGTATCTTTTCTCCCCGCAGAATCACCCATTTGCCAAGTTTATTCCGCAACGGGGTCATCTTCTCCTACCGGTATTCTTGCAGTTGCTATCATCCCCAGCGGAAGCAAAAGCTTACTCTTCAACATCAGCCCAGGATACGACTTCCCGGCATCCGTCAAGGACTTACTTTCCTAGATGAAAAACACATACACAAAATATCACATACATCATTACAACATGCATAGACACCTCATATCATACAAGTCTCATTTATATTGAGAACATCATTGCTTGATCCATATCATGCATTGCATATGACTGACCTTTACCCTTTCAGGAAAGATCCAGTTAAGTTCTCAAGCTACATTTCAAGACCTTGTCCGGTTCAGTTAAATCGACCCCAAGATTTCTCTGATGCTTATCCAGTCAAAGGCCTTCTCTGGTTCAGTCAGATCGACCCTAAGATCTCCCTGATGCTTATCCAGTTGAAGATATTTCAAGACCTAGACCGGTTCAGTTAAATCGATCCCAAGATTTCTCTGATGCTTATCCAGTCAAAGGCCTTCTCTGGTTCAGTCAGATCGACCCTAAGATCTCCCTGATGCTTATCCAGTTGAAGATATTTCAAGACCTAGACCGGTTCAGTTAAATCGATCCCAAGATTTCTCTGATGCTTATCCAGTCAAAGGCCTTCTCTGGTTCAGTCAGATCGACCCTAAGATCTCCCTGATGCTTATCCAGTTGAAGATATTTCAAGACCTAGACCGGTTCAGGTAAATCGACCCCAAGATTTTCCTGATGCTTATCCAGTCAAAGGCCTTCTCTGGTTCAGTCAGATCGACCCTAAGATCTCCCTGATGCTTATCCAGTTGAAGGCATTTCAAAGACCTAGACCGGTTCAGTAAATCGATCCTAAGATTTTCCTGATGCTTATCCAGTCAAAGGCCTTCTCTGGTTCAGTCAGATCGACCCTAAGATCTCCTTGATTCTTATCCCAGTAGAAGACACCCAAGATTTTTCTCAACGAGCGTTGTTGAAGTTAAAGTCGCCCAAGGTTCTCTTACCATTCATGCTAAGGCAGTAACCATCCCTGGTTCATTCATCGTCATTTGAAGCTCCAGACTCAACTCCTGTAACCAGTCAGGACACATCTATACCAAGCATCTAAAGATCAGCTCCTGCAACGTGTCAGGTACTCATTTTTTCTTTTGCAGGTATGCAGGTTCTCACCAAGGAATCTCCTACGCGATCAACACCCAGATGGCATCTATAAGCCCATCATCCTATCCAACAATCTCCAAAGGGCATCCATAAGTCCATTCCATCACACTGCTAACATGTGAGCGCAAATTTCTGGGCACTCTAGTGTCCAATCATCTTCTACCCTCGGATTACGAAAGGCACGTCAGCCAATCTGCATCCTCAGGTCTAAGAAGATTGAACAGGGGCAACTGTTGTACCCCAAAATTTGCCCTCCCATATTCTCCAAGAAATTGCCAAATCAAGCTGCAAAATTCCCCAAGGGTTGCACAGTGCAAAGGCCTCCCATACAGTCAAAACTAGGGTTTGTGTATTGATCAAGAGAATGAAGTTTTCAAAGGTCCAATCAAGTCTCACATGCCTACAAATATGGTCAAGCATCCTCATATCAAGTTTCAAGACATTCAGCTCAAAATTGCACAGTCAAAACCCTAATTGCACTACAGTCAACTGTAGGGGCAAAATGGTCATTTGACAGTCAAAAGTTCAAATTTTTGGTCAACATATCATTTTGAAGCCACAAACATCATTTGATCAATGCTTGATCATGATTCTCAAAATTTGGCTCAGAAAATCATCAAGATGCAAAAGTTTCCTTATTTGGACAGCTGAAAAAGTCAACTGAAATTGACCAGGGCATAACGTTCACATGGATTATCAGAAAAATTCCATCCAAAGCTCATTTTAAAGAGAAAGACATTTCCTACAACTCATCTTCATACTTCAAGTCCAAGAAATTCCCTCACAAAAAGTTATCAATTTCAACATTATAGGTCATTTTCAAAAGTCAACAAAAAGGGACTTTAAGTCAAAGGCCATAACTTGAGATTGGTAAATCAAAATGACATGGGACCAAAGACATTGGTTAGAGGACTCAAAGACCTTTCCAAAATGTCCAAGAACATGAGAAAAGCTTAAAAATTGAGCAAGTTATGCCTTGTGGAAGTTGGGAAATTTTTGGATATTTTGAAAAGTCAACATTGATTCAAATGGTCTAAAAATGCTAATGGGCCCATTTTTCTTCCATGATTCATCATTCCAAGCATATACACGACCACTTGGCCCAAAGGGAATTATTTTCTCATTTTTTATTTATTTATTTGGATTTTTATTTATATTAATTCAATTAAATCAATTAAATATATGAAAAATGTTTAAATTAACCAAACCAATCTTTTTATACATGTTTTAAGGTCAATATTTCGTGTAAATGCAAACTAGGAAAGATTTGGGGTGATTGGATGCAAATTGATACAAGAACATGTGAAAAAAGATATGAAAAGATCCTTAAGAAAAATCAAATCTTCAATTCATTAAATCAAGAGATTTTGAGCAATATTTTTGACCTAATTGATTCACTACAAATGCTTGAACACAACCCTAATGCACAGACACTCCAAGCTGCGCTCAAAGGCCATTGAAGAACTTGAAAAAATTGTCAAAAAAGACAATTCTGAAATCAACTTTAGAGGGCGAGTCGAGACCTAATTCCTATTCCATTGGCTTCCTGAAGCTTCACTGATCATATTCCAATCCAGAACATTCACCAAAAGGCAAAGAATCGGTATACAGAACTCAACATATTCCATGAAAATTTCATAATCGTATTCTATATTCTATGCATTTTCATGACATTTCAATTAGTGATTCTTGTTCCTGGTGTGATTTTAAAGCTAACCATTATGTTTGATTAAATTTTTGCAAGCCATACGCGATTATGCCATAACTGTTTTTCTAGGGTTTACCAAGCTCAAAATTAGGGATTTGCAAACGAGGAAAAATTAGGACTTAAGACCACCATGGTTGTACTCAGTGCATTTAGACGAAGAGGAAACACCTATCGCGCCCAATTTATGGACATCAAAGCGCTAGTCGCTATTTTCTTGAAACTAACCTTAAGCAACGCGTGGAAAACCGTTGCATATTACTTTTGTGTTTCAGGGATGGTGAAGACGATGAAGCCGTGTCACGCGTTGATTGGCACGTTTAAAATTTGCGCGCGTTTTCCAGCATTAATCCACTTTCTTTTTATATTATTTGTTTGCTTATTATATAACAAATACGTTGACATGGCTCAGCTGGCAAGCGATCAATGCATTGACGTCCAAGACCTGGGTTCGAGTCCCAGGTCTGTATAATTTCCAATATTATTTTTCAATGTAAATTCTCATGCAGCGCCCAAAGTCAAGACTACCATAGGCCTTCAAGAATCCTACAGCCACGCGTCCTGGAGATCAAATCAAGGGCATGGATTGGAAGTGTATCCTAGACCTGGTCAGAGGTGCCACATGGTGCCTGGAAAAGTCAAAGATTTTGAAGCTTGTTGGGCTAAACTGCTTGGGCCATACCTCCACTTTGGGGCCTGAACCCCCCCCTGGTTTGCCTTCTCTATATTTTTTATTTTATTTTCAATTGTTATTTTACTTGTTTTATTGTTTTGATTCAGTTAATTATTTTTACCAAATATAAAAAAATGCCTAAAAACTCAGAAAAAGATAAAAAACATAATGATTATTTATTTTGATATTTTCTTGCAAATAAATTAGCATGTAATTAATTAGTTTAAATTAGGTTACAATATTAATTCTTTTCATAAAAAATCTAAAAAAGGGTAGAAATAGGTTTAATTGATAATTTCATTCCTTTTAATTTTTTTCTTTTTTTCACAATAATATTTATTTATTTTATTTATTTTCATAATTAAATTTGCATGTAAATTAACTTAGGTTTAAATTAGGTTAAAATTCAATATTTTTCATAATAATTTAAAAATAATTAGAACTAGGTTTAACATTTCATTTTAATTGCAATTAATTCTTTTTCTATAAAATCTCAAAACATACTAAAAATACCCAAAACATTTTCTTTTAATTTTAATTTTAATTCCTTGTTAATGTTAATTTTTGCAAAAGGGTCCAACGCCCTCGTTTCGACTTAATGATTTAATTTCGCATATTTATTTTATTCCGCTTAAGTAATTATGTACCTCTCCCAAAGCTTTGTAACATTTACTTTTCGCACTTTCTTTTGCTTTCCTTATTTTCCGTCAAATCGGGTCCGGTTTAATTTTGGCGATGTGGACCCGCGCCATTTGTAATAGTTTAGAATTTACTTTTCCCGCAGATATTAACTGTTAAACAAAGCATGCAAGAATGAATGGCCTTAAATAAAATCAAGCGTAGATCACAATGAACATGACAAGACAAATACAAATGAAAATGACACACGAATCGCACACACCACCCCTAGGGTACGCCTCACTGTTGCCTTGCCTCGAAAGGTGATCGTCGAGTAGAGGATGTCTTAGTAAGTCCTCATGATCCGGGAACCTGGAATGAGGGTAGCTTCTAAGGTGTCTTCCCATTGCTCTGGTGATCACCATGTCCCGAACCTCGAATTGACCCGAACACCTCCAATGGTGGTGCTACCTACCTCTCAATGGTGGGATGGCACTACTTTAAAGGACATTTACACAGACGAATTCCTTAGGGTAGGTAGGTTCTCGTAGATACTTGCTCTCTTCAAAAACAAACAAAAATCTTTTCACACCGACACTTTTCAAAAGCTTTCAAAGCAATTTTTCAAACACTCTGACACAAGAGTCGAACTGAAATTTTCAAAGAAACTTTTTCTAAAACCCACAGTTGAAAAGAAAACAAACCATTTTTGAAAACACAGTGAGCAAGTATCTAAGAGCCCATGGATAACCATGGATAGAAAGGGTGCTAACACCTTCCCTTTCTATAACCTACCTCCCGAACCGAGAGCAATCTCTTTAAGGAATTTTTCTGTGCTTTTGTCCTTTCCATTTGGAGAAAATAAAAGACGGTGGCGACTCTTGCTTCCGCGACATTTCGCGAACCAGCGTTAAACAGTCAGTTCCAGATCCACCGATCACACTCGCACTATGAGGAAAAGAGATATCCTTATGTGTTGTACTCCTCTCTTGGAAAGGTGGTTTATTTCGCATCTTCCCCAATCTGTATTGAAGAACGAGCAAGGTTCAAGGAGGTCACATAGGTTGATGACACTCAAACATTCAGACATTCATTGGTGTTCCCGATCCATAGAGAATGTTACTAGTGTCGACCGTTGTGGAGAATTCCCTAATGTCCCTTTACTTTGCATTAGAGGAGGTGTTGTTCCCCAAAATTTTCCCTCTCATTTATCAAGTTTTTTCTCACAAGATCTCTTTGACTCAAGACTGGATTAGGGTTTAACCAGCTCAAGACATTTCATCATGCACTGATGACCCAAAATTAGGGTTTGGGATTGCACAAGGATTTTTGGACTATCAATGCTTCATATGACTTTTAAGTATCATCATGGACCCCTAAGATTACTCATGTCAAGGGTTTCCCGGTGGACCGAAAACCTGAGAGGGAGGTCCAGGCAAAAGTTAGGGAATTAAAGCGTATGACTATGTCCCGTCGGATCACTTTACGGACAACTTTTGGCTTCTACTGACAAACTCAGGGTTTCTGATCAATTCAATCATCTTCGAACAAAGCAACAAATAGACAAGATGCTCAGAGATACGAAGGCTATAGCAGAATGGGAACCCCATGGGATTATTACACGTAGCTATCTTTCTTTGTATAAATTTTTCTTGTTTTATGACAGCATTCTCTTACTAGAATGTTTGTCCCCTTTTGTACAAAATATTTATTCAAAGTCAACACAAAGATACCCCTTTGGAAGTGCAAAAAACTATTTGTCTTTTTCTTTACGCTTGTGTTTTATTTACAAGAACGTCCAATGATTCATTGTTGAACATATGCATTTGAACATGATTGTTGTTTACAAATAAACAAAATGAGGAAGACAATTACTGATAGGTTGAAAGAATAGGAAAATGTCTCTAGGCTATTCCATAAGAAATATCCTACAGTACGTCATATTAATCTCCAGCGGAACGAAGCTCCCAGTTTACCAATCCCCGGTAGAACTCATCCAATTTCTTCAGATTCCCCAAGCAGATCTTACAAGAAGTACATGGCATTTCCCTCACAACAGAACTTATTTCTCTCAACAAAAGTTCATCAGTACTTCAACTTCAAGACATAAAAATTCAACATATCCTCAGCGGCATTCAGGGATTTATTTTCCTCAAACAAACATCAATACAACAAATCAGCTCACATGCGCATACATTGCATCCATATATCATAAACATTTATGAAACAAATACATTGCATCATACATTTTATGCAACATAACTTTGCATTTTAGCTAACATTTTACCCTTTTCAGGATAAGATTAACAGCTACCATTGACCAATATGCAATCATGATACCGTTCAGATACACTCTAGACATGGATGCCATTCTGATACTCATTCAGATACAACTTTCAAATACAGTACAGATACGCTCCAGATACGCTCCAGATACGGATGTCATTCAGATACTCATTCAGATACAACTTTCAGATACATTACAGATACGCTCCAGACACAGATGCCATTCTGATACTCATTCAGATACAACTTTCAGATACAATTCAGATACACTCCAGACACGGATTCCATTCTGATACTTAGTCAAAATCATCTCCCAGTTAAAGTTCAGATACGCTCCAGACACAGACGCTATTCTGATACTCATTCTTTCTGCTTACAAATTACAATTCAACAAGCATACTTGGATGGCATCTACAAGCCCATCTCAAACAAGGTTCTATCACCTCTCCAAATGGCATCTTTAAGCCCATTCCCTCGACCACGCATCGTCGAGTGCAAATTTCTGGGCACTCTAGTGTCCAATCATCTTTCACCTTCGAGTCACGAATGGAAAAACTCGCCAATCTAACTCTTCATGTATAAGAAGATTGAACAGGGCAGCTGTTGTACCCCAAAATTTGCACTCTCACTTATCAAGATTTTTCTCACAAGATCTCTTTGACTCAAGACTGTATTAGGGTTTGGGATTGCACAAGGATTTTTGGACTATCAATGCTTAATATGACTTTCAAGTATCATCATGGACCCCTAAGATTACTCATGTCAAGTTTCAAGCCTTGAATCACATTTTTGATCAATCAATTGGACAGTTGACCTAAAAATCAGATGTATTGGAGAAAAAGTCAACCATCGCTATATTACAGTCAAACTTCATAATTTTTTATCCACAACAACATTTTAGATTCATGTGTATCATTTGATCAAGTTTGGACCACAATTCCCCAAGAAATTGGACCAAATCATCAAAAGGGCAAAATGGTCAAAATTAGGGTTTTGACTGAGAAAGGGCAATTTTTGATTTTTGACCTAGAAAATGATCAATTGGTTTGAAGCATGATTTCAAGAGTTCAATTTCATCATCTTGACCTAATGACATGGTTCAATACATTGCAAGTCCATTAGATTGACAGATAAATTTTGCAGTCAACTGTATACTGAAAAGTTAAACTTTGACTTTTTGGTCAAAATCAAATGCCAAGGATCACAATTAATCAAAACATGTCAAAATGTGAAACTTGTTCATCAAGAAATCAAATATTGAAGATTTTGTTTTGAAATTTGAAATTTTCTTAACTTAGAAATTTTTCTAAGTATAGAAAATTTCTTATTTTTTCTCAACTTTAAGCCAAATTCTCACTATGATATAAGATGAATCAAAGAAAGTTCCCAACATGAAAGTTGTATATCTCCATGAAATCTACAACTTAGTGAAATACATGCCCATGAACTAAAATAACTTAGTGAAATTTTGCCCTAATTTAGGCAGGTTTTTTACCTAACTTCATGGCAACTTTTCACCTAGTTCCAAGAGGAATATTGAAGAGAAATTCAAATATGAGTTATAGATCACATTGCAAGCTTTCCAAAATGTCCAAGAACTCCTTGAGATCATTTTTGAGTAGGGAGAATCAAAGAGAAGAAGTTGGCAATTTCTCACTTTAATTTCAAGCCATTTCATGAAGAACAAAATCCAAATCCAAACGTAGGCTGCATAATCCTTGCTTTACATGTCTCAAACTTGTTTCTCACTCAATAATTTAATTCTTACACAGTTAATAAAGCTTTAATCCAAGCATGAGAGCCTTTGTCCAAGCTTTAATTCCATAAATGGCACAAAGTTGCCATTTCCATTTTAGAAAAGCACAACTTTTGCATTTGTCAACTCCTTGAGCTTTGCACCTGTTCTCTCTGCACACACAAGTCCTATAAACCAAAAGCAAAGTGCCTAAGACTTGTACCAACTCAGATCAGGCTTGTACAAGCATGTAGAGAGTTGTCTCCTCACTTTTCTTAAAAGGCAAGCAATAGAGCAAAAAGTCTAGAACTGAGAAACCTGGTGTGGAATTGATTTGAAACCTTTTATATACTTATACACAAACATATTACAACCTAAGACACGATTGCTAAAGTCCAGAAACTCTCCCAAACTCCCTATCACCAAAAACCTGCCATAACTTGCAGTTTTGCATCAAGCATAGAAATCTCAAAAACCACTCGTGCGTTTCAAGGTCTAATCACCTAAACACTTAACCTACATCATATCTAAGTGTTCCAGACCATCATCCCTTCATTGTAACTCCTCCTTCTCCATCTGCCATTTTTTGTATTTCAAGCTTGCAGGTTGACTTGGATAGGGATATTCAAGCACTTTCAAGGTAAAGTAAGGATTGAAACACACTCAGGGAGGTCCAGACAAGCTAAAGGGATACTCAGGCCTTCTCAAAACTCACTCAAACTCCATTCACGATCTCAGCTGAAAGAGGTAAGAACTCTAACTTCTATCTCTTCATACAGGCATCCTTTGGTCTCGATTTGTGAAGATAAAATGTAGATATCCTTGTGCTAAAACAAACCATGTTCATAGATTTCATTTATATTCATTGTATGTAGAGAATTTTAGATTTCAAATTTCTGTAAAAATTAGGTTTAAAATTAGGGCCAGTGAAATTAGATTTGATCTTTGACTGTTAGTTTACATGAGTTACATGGTTGAAATCGTGGGAAAGAGTACTACCATTTTAATGTTTGAAGTTTCCATTTTCATGGAGAAATGAGAGAGATACAGGGGATCCGGCTGGCTAGAGGAAGAAGATGAAGTACAGGGCAAGGAAGCGTTATGTGTTATGTATTTTTAGTTTCATTTGAACTAACAGATGTACAATCACCCCAATGGCAAGACAGCGTGCAAAAATTGCTAAGGTCATGGGTTCGAGCCTTGGCACCTGCCTTTTGAATTTTTTCATATTTTTCAACTTTTTTTTATCACTTGGCAACGTGGGCTTCTGAGCATACGGGCCTCATTTTTTGCTAACATCCACCTCCCTTTTTCTTACAGCACCCCTGGCCCATACATTTTATTATTTATTTTTATTTTCATTTTCATTTTATTAAATATTATTTTCCTTAACATAAAAAATATAAACATGATAAATATTACATTTTTGTTCATTTTATTTTATTTTCTCATAAAAAAATATTTTTTTTAAATTATATATTAACTATTTTTCTTAAATAAACTTGTAAAATAAAATAGAATTAGGTTAATATTTATTTCTTTTCCCCCACACTTGTAAATATTTATTCTAATGTATAAAAGGACTAAGATATTTCACAAAATATTATTTATTATTTTTTAAGACAAAAATACACAAAAATATTTACTTAAAGAGCTTTATTTATTTTTTAACAAATTAGAATTAGGGTTAACCAATTTCTAAAAATAATTTCCTTTTCTTAAATTATTAGGTTTAGTTCAAAACTCATTTTCATTTGAAAAACAAAACAAAAATCTTTTTCTTGCATATACATTCCATTGCATATTTAATTTATATTGTATATTATTTATTCAAATATTCGTACAAATTCGATTTGGTTGTAATAGATTAAATTAGGTTTACATTATTGCAAATCCCCATTCATAATTTGTATACCCCCTCCCATAAAATGTTGTAATAGCGTAGTAATCTTTAAATTACGCAATTTATCACTTTTTACATACCATGCTAGTAATTAGGGTTTGAATGGTAAGATAAACACAAATCAAATAGAAAACCCTAATCCAAGACAAAATCAAGCATGAAAATAACACACTTGCACACAAGCACCCTTAGGGTTACCCCACTTGGTTGCCTTATACAAAAAATGGCCATATTACGCATGCGAAGTATCTTAGCAAAACAAACAAGTATAAGATCATAGTCCCTCGATGAGGCTATTCAAAGTTGCCTTACAAAATGATCTTAGTCCCTCAAAAAATGGTAAGGTACTTTGCAACATTGCTAATCATGGCTATACGATGACCCTCGCCCATCCCGTTTACATCCAAAGATAGGGTTGCTTACGAAATCAATGGTAAGACAACAATATCAAAGGAAAAGGAAATGAACAAGAAAGACATTTGAGTAGGTAGATTACTTCTATTTACTTGCTCCATTTCAAAACAACTATCCTTTCTATTTTCAAAACAAACACACACATTTCCAAACATCTTACAAACATTGAAAACATTTTCAAAAAGACAAACATCTTTGTATACATTCTTAAGAATGAGAATCATTACAAAGATTTCCTAAACAATGGCCTCTTTTACAAAATACTTTCAAAACCACACAAAGCACAATTTCAAAACAAAAGCAAGCGATCTAGAAAGTAACTAAGAGCCCATGGAAAACCATAGATGAAAAGGGTGCTAATACATTCCCTTTTCATAATTTACCCCCCGAACTCAAAAAACATCTCTAAAGGTCTTTCCTATGCTTTTTCACCTTTCCTTTTTGGATAAAAGAAAAGTCGGTGGCGACTCTTGCTAACCGCAACATTTGCAAACACAAACGCAAAACCCTCAAGTCAGTTCTCCCACCGTATCACAGAACTGGCGACTCTGCTGGGGAAAATTTTAAAAGTGGGGTTACCTTAGGGCTAGATCACATCTATTTGCTTACATTGTTTGACTTGTGTGCTTTACATTATGGTTCTTTGTTTGGGTTTGAATCCTCTACCCGAATTTGGGATACATTATAGGTAAATAGCAATACATTGTGGAAACTGTGCGGGATATACCGACATGGTCTAAGAAATAGCTATGTTAGTGTGACATATTTGTGGGTACCGGTAGCCTTTGAGTTAATCAAAGAGAATACGGGGCCGCTGAGTGATATCATGAAGCACTGATAAACTTCTAGAACCCATATTTGACCAACTTGGCCTTTAGGATGTAGTGAGATGACCGGATTTGGTGCAGTCCAAAGTTGGTAGATACTCGATACTACACTCATTGAGGTTTGGTTTCTTGTGATATTTCGGTCGCCATTAAAGAGGCTTGAGCTGAAACAATGACCAAGGAGACAATCCAGTGATATTAAGCTCCTTAGAACCCGATTACTATTATTAGGACAAGTTTAAGCCAACTAAACTTCAAGAGGGTACTTACCTATAAAACCCCATGCAAGCCTAAACTAAGGACTTGATTGCTTTGCTTGTATATGAATACTTGTACATAACATCATGGACATCATGAATATCACATACATCTACTAACCATTTCAAGGATTTTGGGATTCATCTTTGTTCTTGTTTTGTAGGATATTGATTCACTTCGCAGGAAAACTATCCAAGTCAACCTTGTAAGAATTCCTCCACAACTTAAGGAGCTAGCTTTAAGGATCCCTGAGAACTCTCCATTCACCGAGAGACATGGTCGTCTACTCAACTTAGTCACCTCCAACACAGATGAGGATATGATGAAGGTGCTCTTTCAGTTCTTTGATCCTTTGCACCATTGCTTCACATTTCCCGACTATCAGCTTGTGCCTACTTTGGAAGAATTCTCTCAACTCTTGAGGATTCCCATTATCAATCAACTACCTTTCAACGGTACGGAAAGAGACCGAAATCCAGAAGAGATTGCTCAAGCTCTACACTTGCACTCATCTGATGTCACAACTCATTGGGAAACTAGAAGTGGTGTCAAAGGCTTCTTAGCAAAGTTCATGTTTGAGAAAGCCCAAAGCTATTGGAATTCCTTAGACTTGCAAGCCTTTGAGGAAATTGTGTCTCTTCTTATTTATGGGATGGTCTTATTTCCCAATCCTGACCAACTCATAGATGTGAGCACCGTCAAAATCTTCATGTCACGCAACCCAGTGCCTACATTGCTAGGAGATATCCTACACTCTTTTCACACTCGCACAATGAGGAAAATAGGTATCCTTATGTGTTGCACTCCTCTTCTGGCAAGATGGTCTATTTCTCATCTTCCCCAATCAGTCTTAAAGAATGAGCAAAATTCAAGGTGGTCACAAAGGTTAATGACGCTCAAATATTCAGAGATTCATTGGTGCTCCTGATCCAAAGAGAATGTTATCATTGTTGACCGTTGTGGGGAATTCCCTAATGTCCCTCTACTTGGAATTAGGGGAGGCATCACCTACAACCCATGCTTAGCTTTAAGACAGTTTGGTTATGCCCAAAGAGATGGCCCGCACGAGATGTTGGTTCAAGGTTTGGTATTCGACTACGACAACAACGATCAAGGTCTTCGCCAGAGATTCATCCGAGCTTGGAGGATGCTAAACAAGGTGGATAGAAAGACTTTGGGGCACAATAATTCCATCCCTCTTGAGCCTTACCTCAAATGGGTACGAACCCGTGCTCAAAGTCTTATGATGCCTTACCCCTCCATTCTCCTGGTGATCATTGAGCTTGTTAAGGAGGGAGATGTTCCATACACTATCCTACATCCTGACATGCCCACATCTCTTGAAGACCTACAAAGGGATTGGATACAACTCAAAGGAGAGCGAGATACTTTTGAAGCCCAATTCTACGCAAGTGAGAAGAAGGTTTTGGAACTCACTAGGCTACTTCATAAGGAGCGGACTCTAAATGCCTACATTGCACCAAAGAGGATGTGCACTACTTTTTTATCTTAGAGTTTTGTATTATTTTGCCCAAGGGGCATTGATGTACTCAAACTTTATCTTATTAATATAACGTGTGTTTCTTTTTGTCTAAAACAAACTTTAATCTTTGAAATTGTTGAAAACATTGCATATGCACATATCATTCATCATAACATAACCATGTCTTTTACAACAAGATTCCTCATCTCTTTACTGTTTATTTCAGTAAGATGGATCTCGAACAAACAGTGAAAAATCTCCAAGCTCAGAACGCGCAGTTTCAACAGTTTCTCATGACCCTGGCCAAGGGGAAAGAAGAATTGAAGACTCTGCTAGCTGAAGAGAAGAAAAAGAAAACAAAGAAGGTAAATGGAGTCTTGAACATGGGGAGAATATTTCATGAGCAGACGAGAAGGACTTTGAATTTTGCAACAACATCTGGAGAAGGAGAGGGGAAAGGCAAGGAAACAGTGGTCCCGTTAGAATCTGAAGAGGAGGAAGAAGAGGAAGACTACTCTGACGAACAATATCCTCCAGCTGATGACAAGTACAGACATTTCGAAGAGCGTTTGAGCGCAATGGAAATACAAAAGGTGCCAGGCTTGGATTTTGAGGACTAGGGACTAGTATCGAGGATTGTGATTCTTACGAAATTCAAAGTGCCCTTGTTTGCAAAATACGATGGAGTGTCATGCCCTAAGATGCATCTCCGATCGTATGTGAGAAAGATCCGACCACACTTCGCTGATAAAGACTTGTGGGTGCATTTTTTCCAAGATAGTCTATCTGGAACACAACTCGACTGGTTTTACCAACTAGAAAGAGCCAACGTCCATAATTGGGAAGATCTTGCCGCAACTTTCTACAAGCAATATCAATATAATGCTGATTTGGCGCCTACCCGTACTCAACTTCAGAGTATGGCTATGGCTTTCAATGAAGGTTTCAAGGATTACGCACAGAAGTGGAGAGATCTGGCTGGAAGAGTTCAACCCCCTCTGTCTGAAAGGGAATTGGTGGACATGTTCTTAGGCACTTTGGCTGGCCCTTTCTTCAACCATTTGATTGGAAGCTCGTCTGCAGGATTTACTGAACTAATACTAACCGGAGAGAGGGTGGAAGCTGGCATAAAAAGTGGAAAGATTCAGAAGGATTCATCCTCTTCTACAGCTTTGAGGAAGCCTTTTATTGGGAAGAAAGAGGTAGTTGCTGTTTATCCACAAAGAAACCAAGAGAGAGCCAAACACCGACCGATGGTGGGGGCTGTTATGATTCCAAAGCCTACGTCTGATCAACAAAGAAGTAATCAACCAAGGGTGGAAAGGCCAGTCCGGAAATTCACCAAAATCAACATGACTCTGTCTCAAGTATTACCGCATCTTCTGAGATCCAATTTGGCAACCTTGAAAGAAGCTCCAAAAAACCCCAACACAACTTCCCCTCATTATCACCCCAATGCCCATTGCGCATATCACTCCGAAAGTCCTAGTCACAATACTAATAATTGTTGGGCCTTGAAGAACAAAATACAAGACCTCATTGAAGCAAAAGAAATTGAGTTTGATGCGCCCGAGAAGCCAAATGTCATTTCTGCTCCTATGCCCAAACATGGCCACAACACCAATGCTATTGAAGAAGATTTGTTTGTTACCACAGTTGATGAACTCGTAACTCCACTTCCAACCATTAAGATAAACTTGTTGAAAGTCGGTGTGTTCCCGGGTTGTAATGAAGACTGCCACCTCTTCTTATCCTCACCAACTGATTTCCCTTTGTTGAAAACAGGCATTCAACGCATGATAGACAACAAAGAGATTCTGTTTGAAAGTACTCCTATTTCACCTGTTCCTGTTGAATATGTTTCAATCATTACCATCTCCGCCAATTCTTCCAGGGTCTCCAAAAGACCCGTTAGAATTACACTGATTCCAAAAGCAACTCCTCTAATAATCACAATGCCTGGGCCAGTCCCATATGAATCATACAAAACTGTGCGGTGGAATTACGAAGGGGACATTTATTACCATGGCATCAAACAAGATGGGCTGGCCGCCGAAGAGATAAACTCCAAAGAAGAAGATTCTGACATCAACAATATTGTCGGAACTAGTAAAATTACCCGAAGCGGTAGGATCTTTTCTCCAGAAATCCCCCCCCCCCCCCAAAGGCAGTTTTTGGACCCGTGGCTGCTCCAAAGGTTACTTTCGGACCCATAATCATCTCTGCAAGTGCTCCTATTGACGAAGCTGTTACAACCCCTATTGTCATTCCTACCAACACTCCTGCTGTTGAAACTCGAGGAAAAAGTATTCAAGTAGAGCATGTCCGGATGAAGGCTCAATCACTGACTATTCTCGAGGCTTCCAAGAAAGAAATGGAGGAGATCCTAAAAATTATAAAGAGGAGCGACTACGACATAGTCGAACAGTTGGGGAAAACTCCCTCCAAAATCTCCACTCTAGCATTACTACTGTGTTCTGAGGCACATGCGAAAGCCTTGGCGAAGTTCCTAAAAACAGCCCATGTGCCTCAAGAGACGTCTGCTGATCAATTTCAAGACTGCGTGGCCAGTTTGACAGCGGATAACAGCCTAGGCTTCTCAGATGCTGATCTGACACCAAGGGGAAGAAAGCACAACGAGGCATTACATGTCTATGTGGAATGTAAAGGCACAACTCTGGCCCATGTCTTGGTGGACACTGGCTCATCTTTGAATGTTTTACCGAAAAAAGTCTTGACAAACTTGACTGCGAAGGACTGACGTTAAAGCCAAGTAACATAGTCGTAAGGGCATATCCCCATAAAGGTTGGGACTCAAACTTTCAATTCAACCTTTTATGTAATGGATATCCACCCTTATTATTCCTGACTGCTAGGACGGCCATGGATCCATAATGTTGGCGCCGTTACCTCTACATTGCACCAGATGCTGAAGTATCCGGTTCAAGGAAAGATTATCACTGTCCACGGAGAGGAAGAATACATGATTATCCATCTCAATTCCTTCAGGTATGTGGAATTGGACAGCGAGTTCATTGAAACTCCTTTTCAACACTTCGAAGAGGTCCCCCAAGAGGTAGCGGTGCCCAAGACTGTGTCCTAGATTCCCAAGATTACAAGGCCTCCACTCCGGATGTCATCTCTGAATGACGCCAAAGCAGTAGTAGAGGAGGGTGGATGCACCATCTGGGGGAAACTTCCGAATATCCCATACAAGTCTGACAAGTTTGGCTTAGGTTTCACTTCAAGTTCTCAAAAGGCTGTACGTTGTGCCCGTGCTGGAGGGCCACCCTTGAAGATTAGCAAACGAGAGGTCAACGCGGTAGAAGATGGTGAAGAGGATTGCAACTTGGAGGATTGGATCTTTCCGATTGTCAACGGAGGACTCAACAATTGGGAGGCCAGAGACTTTGTCCCAATAACTTTCATCCCTCAGTAATTTATCTTTACATTTTGTTGGATCTGTAATATTAAAAAAAAATTCGCACTCTTAAAACCTTGTGTCTTTCCCGAGCCACAATGGTCCATTTGTAAGGGTTATTATTTCATCTTCATATGACATTCAATAAATCATGGACGTTTTTCGCATACAAACTTTTGTGCTCATTGTTTTTCTTTTACATTTTATTTTCTTTTAAAGATAGCTATACCCTACACACCCACACTCACAAATGCAGGTACCCATCCATTCTGGATCCCATGGGTAACGATACTGCTATGGCCTTTTGTGACTCTGATAATCTAATCTACCAAGCTGAAGACGAAGGTGAGGAAGATTGTGAAGTACCAGGGGAACTTGCCAGACTACTACAACAAGAGGAAAGAACCATTCAGCCTCACGAAGAACCTGTGGATACGATCAACCTGGGTACCGAGGAAGATAAAAAAGAGGTCAAGGTGGGTTCCAATCTGGAACCCAGTGTCAAGGAACGTCTGGTTCAGTTGTTACATGACTATGTCGAGATCTTTTCCTGGTCATATGAAGACATGCCAGGACTTGATACAGACATCGTGGTACATCGTCTGCCTACAAGAGAAGATTGTCCTCCAGTAAAACAAAAGGTCCGCCACATGAGACCTGATATGTCAGAAAAGATTAAAGCGGAGGTCATAAAGCAATTCAATGCTGGATTCTTGGCTGTCACTTCCTACCCTCAATGGGTTTCCAACATTGTTCCCGTACCTAAAAAAGATGGCAAAGTACGAATGTGTGTGGATTACATAGATTTGAATAGGGAAAGCGCTAAAGATGATTTTCCACTCCCCCACATTGATATCCTGGTTGAAAATACGGCACAACACAAAGTGTTTTCCTTCATGGACAGATTCTCAGGTTATAACCAAATTAAAATGGCACCTGAGGACATGGAGAAAACAACATTTGTCACACAGTGGGGCACATTCTGCTACAAGGTGATGCCATTCGGACTAAAGAATGCGGGGGCAACCTATCAGCGCGCCATGATAGCTTTATTTCACGACATGATACATCATGAAATAGAGGTCTACGTAGACGATATGATAGCCAGATCACAAACAGAAGAGGAGCATCTTGATCACTTACAAAAGCTGTTTGAAAGACTGAAGAAGTACAAGTTGAGGTTGAATCCAAACAAGTGCACATTTGGAGTACGGTCCGGTAAGCTCCTGGGCTTTGTTGTCAGTAACAAAGGTATTGAGGTCGATCCTGCCAAAGTTAAAGCAATACAAGAGATTCCTGCTCCTCGTACTGAGAAGGAAGTCAGGGGATTCTTGGGACGCTTGAACTATATTTCCAGATTCATTTCTCACCTAACAACTACTTGTGAGCAAATCTTCAAACTATTGAAGAAAGATCAAGTAGTCAAATGGAATGATGAATGCCAAGTTGCTTTTGACAAAATCAAAGAATACTTACAAGAACCTCATGTATCGATGCCACCAGTCGAGGGAAGACCATTGATCATGTATCTGACTGTTTTAGAAAACTCAATGGGGTGTGTATTGGGACAGCATGATGAGTCTGGCCGAAAAGAGCACGCTATTTATTACCTGAGCAAAAATTTTACCGACTGTGAAACCAGATATTCACTGCTCGAGAAAACTTGCTACACTCTGGCATGGGCTACTCGCCGACTAAGACAGTATATGCTGACTCATACTACCTTATTGATATCTAAGATGTATATGATAAAATACATCTTCGAGAAGCCTGCTCTTTCAGTGAGAATAGCTAGATGGCAGATGATCCTAACGGAGTACGACATACAGTATACTAACCAAAAATCTATAAAGTACAGGACAAGGAAGCGTTATGTGTTATGTATTTTTAGTTTTATTTGAACTAACGGATGTACAGCCACCCCAGGGGCAAGGCAGCACGCAAAAATTGCTAAGGTCATGGGTTCGAGCCTTGGCGCCTGTCTTTTGCATTTTTTCATATTTTTCAGCTTTTTTTTGTCACTTGGCAACGTGGGCTTCTGAGCATATGGGCCTCATTTTTTGCTAACATCCATCTCCTTTTTTCTTACAGCACCCATGGCCCATACATTTTATTATTTATTTTTATTTTCATTTTCATTTTATTAAATATTATTTTCCTTAACATAAAAAATCATAAAAAAATATAAACATGATAAATATTACATTTTTGTGCATTTTATTTTATTTTCTCATAAAAAAATATTTTTATTAAATTATATATTAACTATTTTTCTTAAATAAACTTGTAAAATAAAATAGAATTAGGTTAATATTTATTTCTTTTCCCTCACACTTGTAAATATTTATTCTAATGTATAAAAGGACTAAGATATTTCACAAAATATTATTTATTATTTTTTAAGACAAAAATACACAAAAATATTTACTTAAAGAGCTTTATTTCTTTTTTAACAAATTAGAATTAGGGTTAACCAATTTCTAAAAATAATTTCCTTTTCTTAAATTATTAGGTTTAGTTCAAAACTCTTTTTCATATGAAAAACAAAACAAAAATCTTTTTCTTGCATATACATACCATTGCATATTTAATTTATATTGTATCTTATTTATTCAAATATTCATACAAATTCGATTTGGTTGTAATAGATTAAATTAGGTTTACATTATTGCAAATCCCCATTCATAATTTGTATACCCCCCTGCCATAAAATGTTGTAATAGCGTAGTAATCTTTAAATTATGCAATTTATCGCTTTTTACATACCATGCTAGTAATTAGGGTTTGAATGGCAAGATAAAAACAAATCAAATAGAAAACCCTAATCCAAGACAAAATCAAGCATAAAAATAACACACTTGCACACAAGCACCCTTAGGGTTACCCCACTTGGTTGCCTTATACAAAAAATGGCCATATTACGCATGCGAAGTGTCTTAGCAAAACAAACAAGTATAAGATCATAGTCCCTCGATGACGCTATTCAAAGTTGCCTTACAAAATGATCTTAGTCCCTCAAAAAATGCTAAGTTACTTTGCAACATTGCTAATCATGGCTATACGATGACCCTCGCTCGTCCCATTTACATCCAAAGATAGGGTTTCTTACCAAATCAATGGTAAGACAACAATATCAAAGGGAAAGGAAATGAACAAGAAAGACATTTGAGTAAGTAGATTACTTCTAGTTACTTGCTCCATTTCAAAACAACTATCCTTGCTATTTTCAAAACAAACACACACATTTCCAAACATCTTACAAACGTTGAAAACATTTTCAAAAAGACAAACATCTTTGTATACATTCTTACGAACGAGAATCATTACAAAGATTGCCTAAACAATGGCCTCTTTTACAAAATACTTTCAAAACCACACAAAGCACAATTTCAAAACAAAAGCAAGCGATCTAGCAAGTAACTAAGAGCCCATGGAAAACCATGGATGAAAAGGGTGCTAATACCTTCTCTTTTCATAATCTACCCCCCCGAACTCAAAAAATATCTCTAAAGGTCTTTCCTGTGCTTTTTCACCTTTCCTTTTTGGATAAAAGAAAAGTCGGTGGCGACTCTTGCTAAACGCAACATTTGCAAACACAAACGCAAAACCCTCAAGTCAGTTCTCCCAGTGTATCACAGGAGGTATCACCTACAACCCCTGTTTAGCCTTAAGACAGTTTGGTTACGCCCGAAGGGATGGCCCATATGAGATGCTCATTCAAGGTTTAGTGTTTGACTACGAGAATGATGATCAAAGTCATCGCCAGAGATTTAATCGAGCTTGGAGGATGGTCAACAAGGTGGATAGCAAGATGTTAGGACACAAGAACTCCATCCCCCTCGAGCCTTACCTTAAATGGGAACGAGCTCGTGCTCATAAACTTATGATGCCTTATCCCTTCACCTTACCAGCCATCGTGGAGCCTGTGGTCGAAGGAGATGTTCCCTACACTATTCTCCATCCCGACATGCCTACCCCTCTCGAAGACTTACAAAAGGGTTGTGTGATCGGTGGATCTGGAACTGACTGTTTAACGCTGGTTCGCGAAATGTCACGGAAGCAAGAGTCGCCACCGTCTTTTATTTTCTCCAAATGGAAAGGACAAAAGCACAGAAAAATTCCTTAAAGAGATTGCTCTCGGTTCGGGAGGTAGGTTATAGAAAGGGAAGGTGTTAGCACCCTTTCTATCCATGGTTATCCATGGGCTCTTAGATACTTGCTCACTTGTGTTTTCAAAATGGTTTGTTTGCTTTTCAACTGTGGGTTTTAAAAAGTTTCTTTGAAAATTCCAGTTCGACTCTTGTATCAGTCCTCAAGAGTGTTTGAAAAATTGCTTTTGAAAGGTGTCGGTGTGAAAAGAAGTTTTTTATTTTTGTTTTAAAATTAGAGCAAGTATCCACGAGTTATCTACCTACCCTAAGGAATTCGTCTGTGTAAATGTCCTTTAAAGTAGTGCCATCCCACCATTGAGAGGTAGGTAGCACCACCGTTGGAGGTGTTCGGGTCAATTCGAGGTTCGGGACATGGTGATCACCAGAGCAATGGGAAGACACCTTAGAAGCTACCCTCATGCCAGGTTCCCGGATCATGAGGACTTACTAAGACATCCTCTACTCGACGATCACCTTTCGAGGCAAGGCAACAGTGAGGCGTACCCTAGGGGTGGTGTGTGATTTGTGTGTCAGATTCAGATATTTATCTTGTCCATGTTACGAGTGAGCTACGCGTTTGTTTTTATTTTTTGTCCATTCATTCTTGCATGCATTTGTTAACAGTTAAAATATTGCGAGAAATAAAAGTTCTAAGCTATTACAAAAGGCGCGGGTCCACATCGCCAAAATTTCCAGAACCCGATTTGACAGAAAAGTAAAGAATTAAAGAAAAATAAAGTGCGAGAAATTAATTACACGGCTTTGGGAGAGATACATAGATATTAAAAGAAAAAGAAAGAAATATGTGAATTGAAATTTAAATTAGAAACGAGGGCGTTGGACCCTTTTTTATGAAACTAAATTAAATTATTAAAAAAAATGAAAAGAAATTTGTTTTTGGTATTTTAAGATTTTAATGTAAAAAAGAATTAAATGAAATTGAGAAACTAACCCTAATTCTAAATTTTTTTATTTGTTAAGAAAGTATTAAACTTTAACCTAAAATTAAACCTAATTATTTTACATGCAATTTTAATTTATAAAAGTAAATAATATTAAATATTTAATTATTATGAAAGAAAAGAAAAAAGGGATAAAAATTATTATAAACCCTAATTCTACCAATTTTAGGTTTTTATTGAAAAATGTTAAGATTAAACCCTAAATTAAAACTAAGTGAATTAATGCAATTTATTTACAAAAATACTAAAATAAAATATTTATTATTTTTTTATCTTTTCTGATTTTTTTGGTGTTTTTTATATATTATGAAAATATTAAATTAATTAAAAAAAACAATAATTGAAAGAAAGTAAAAATAATGAAAAAAAAAAGAATGTAAAAAAGGGTTTGCAAACCTAAGGGGGTCTGCCCCTAATTTGGAGGGTGAAGTCCAGCAATTTGAGCCCAATAAGCCTTAGGCCTGGCTGACTTTTCCACTCACGTACCCAAGCGTTGACTCACGTGTACCATGCTCTTCAGATCTGGGCCCTTGAATTGATGAGATTGAGCGCGTGGCAGGCTTGATGGAGGAACGCATGATGGTCTTCAAGGCTTGAACTGCATAGGAATGTTAATGAAAAAATAACATGGAAAGGGTGAGGACCTGGGGCTCGAACCCAGGTCATGAGGATTAACACTAACCAACTTTGCCACTGAAGCACTCAACGCGTTTTGATTATTATATAACTAAGAATTAATATGAGACAAAACGCGTATTAGTGAACTTTTTAGCGCGAGAATTCAAATTAGCCAATCAGCTGATGCCACAGGGGTCGTCTTCTTCGTGGTTTGTTTTTCCCTGAAATAGAAAAAGAGTTAGCGGGGGTTTTGAACCCCCCCAAATTATGCTTAATTTGATAATAGCGATTAGGCCATGTGGCCTCAGAAATTAGGCGCGAGGGTCCTAATCTGATCGTCCAAGTCTTCTGAACATGGTCATGGCATTGAGGTCCCCTAATTTTACAGTATCAAGAAACCCCTAATTTGGAATTCAAGAAAACCTAGCCTGCATCAATGGTAGAATCATGTATAGCGCATAGAAACACAATTAACTTATATGGTTAGCTTCAGAATCTTATAATGAACACAAATCAAGCATCAAAAATTATTAAAAGTGTATGAATCGAGATGCAAGAGTATCAAATATTTTCTGTACAGGGTGAGGTCGTTCTCACGTTTCTGGGGATGGAAGCTTATGGTTTTGATCCAAATGCGTTGCTTGATGTCCCAGGAATGTGATAGAATACGTCTCTTTGCTTGAATCAATCTCTAACCTTGTTTTCAGTTTTGAAATTTTTAGGCCAAAAGTGTGAGTTTGATAATGGAGTTTATGCGCAGCTTTTTTGGTAATGAGCATTAGGTCTTGCTTGTGTATGTATAGGAGAGTGATTTAGGTTAAGAAACTTGATCAAAATCCATGCATTGATGTGAAAAAGATTTGATTTGCAAACCATAATTTTTCAATCTTTTTTCATGCTTTTTAGCTCTCAATCATATCCAATCATCCTAATTCTTCCCTAATTTGATTTGCACGAGATATTAGAGATATTATATGCACAAAAAGATTTGAAATAGTAGGTTTTATATTTTTCATGTATTTTAATTAATTTAAATGAATTATTAGTAATAAAAATCCAAATAAATAAATAAAAAATGAAGAAAAACTTCCCTTTGGGCCAAATGGTCGTGCACATGCCTTGGATAATGAATTGTGGAAGAAAAAGAGGCCCATTAGCAATTTTAGGTCATTTGAATCAATGTTGACTTTTCAAAATATCCAAACATTTCCCAACTTCCACAAGGCATAACTTGCTCAATTTTTAAGCTTTGCTCATGTTCTTGGACATTTTGGAAAGGTCTTTGAGTCCTCTAACCAATGCATTTGGTCCCATGTCATTTTGATTTACCAATCTCAAGTTATAGCCTTTGACTTAAAGTCCCTTTTTGTTGACTTTTGAAAATGACCTATAATGTTGAAATTGATAACTTTTTGTGAGAGCATTTCTTGGACTTAGAGTATGAAGAGGAGTTGTAGGAAATGTCTTTCTCTTCAAAATGAGCTTTGGATGGAATTTTTCTGATAATCCATGTGGAAGTTATGCCCTGGTCAATTTACAGTTGACTTTTTCAGCTGTCCAAATAAGGAAACTTTTGCATCTTGATGATTTTTGAGCCTAGCTTTGAGAATCATGATCAAGCATTGATCAAATGATGTTTGTGGCTTCCAAATGAGATGTTGACAAAAAAATTTGAACTTTTGACTGTCAAATGACCATTTTGCCCCTACAGTTGACTGTAGTGCAATTTAGGGTTTTGAATGTGCAATTTTGTGCTGAAAGTCTTGAAACTTTGTATGAGGATGCTTGACCATGTTTATAGGCATGTGGGACTTGATTGGACCCTTGGAAACTTCATTTACTTTGTCAGAACCAAAACCCTAATCTTGACTGTTAGGAGGCCCTTGAACTGTGCAACCCTTGGGGAATTTTGAAGCATGACTTGGCAATTTCTTGAAGAATATGGGAGGGAAAATTTTGGGGTACAACAGTTACCCCTGTTCAATCTTCTTAGACGTGAGGATGCAGATTGGCTAACGTGCCTTTCGTAATCCGAGGGTGGAAGATAATTGAACACTAGAGTGCCCAGAAATTTGCGCTCACATAGTAGCAGTGATGGTGGAAATGGGCTTATAGATGCCATTTAGAGATTGATGAATAGGATGATGGGCTTATAGATGCCATCTGGATGTTGATCGCGTAAGAGATTTCTTAGCGAGAACTTGCGTACCTGCAAAAGAAAAATGAGTACCTGACATGTTGCAGGATCTGGTTTTCAGATGCTTTGTGTAGATATGTCCTGACTGGTTACAGGAATCGGATCTTCGAATTCTTCAGACGTGCCCTGGCGAGATACAGGAATCGAGTCTGGTAATGTTAGTCTCCAACGGATACACCCTGGCAAGATTCAGGCATCAGATCCTCGAACTCTTCAGACACACCCTGGCAAGATACAAGAATCGGATCTGGTAATGTTAGTCTTCAACGGATACACCTTGGCAAGATTCAGGCATCGGATCCTCGAACTCTTCAGACACACCCTGGCAAGATACAGGAATCGGATCTGGTAATGTTAGTCTTCAACGGATACACCTTGGCAAGATTCAGGCATCGGATCCTCGAACTCTTCAGACACACCCTAGCAAGATACATGAATCAGATCTGGTAATGTTAGTCTTCAACGGATACACCCTGGCAAGATTCAGGTATCGGATCCTCGAACTCTTCAGACACACCCTGGTAAGATACAGGAATCGGATCTGGTAATGTTAGTCTTCAACGGATACACCCTGGCAAGATTCAGGTATCGGATCCTCGAACTCTTCAGACACACCCTGGCAAGATACAGGAATCGGATCTGGTAATGTTAGTCTTCAACGGATACACCCTGGCAAGATTCAGGTATCGGATCCTCGAACTCTTCAGACACACCCTGGAAAGATACAGGAATCGGATCTGGTAATGTTAGTCTTCAACGGATACACCCTGGCAAGATTCAGGTATCGGATCCTCGAACTCTTCAGACACACCCTGGCAAGATACAGGAATCGGATCTGGTAATTGCTAGTCTTCAACGGATACACCCTGGCAAGATTCAGGTATCGGATCCTCGAACTCTTCAGACACACCCTGGCAAGATACAGGAATCGGATCTGGTAATGTTAGTCTTCAACGGATACACCCTGGCAAGATTCAGGTATCGGATCCTCGAACTCTTCAGACACACCCTGGCAAGATACAGGAATCGGATCTGGTAATTGCTAGTCTTCAACGGATACACCCTGGCAAGATTCAGGAATCGGATCTTTAGTTACGACCATTGATGGTAATCATTTTTGTACTTTTGTCCTGAAAAGACAAGCGTTAGTTGTATGCGATGTCATGTGGTATGACATGCGAGATGCTCTCTGAATACGCGAGATTGTATGTTCATGATGCGTATATGCATGATGTAATGTATGAAGATGTTTATGAATGTATTTTTCGTCTAGGAAAGTAAATCCTTGACGGGTGCCGGGAAGTCACTCCTGGGCTGATGTTGGAGAATAGATTTTGCTTCCGCCGGGGATGATAGTTGCAAGAATACCGGTAGGAGAAGATAACTCTGTTGGGGAATAAACTTGGCGAATGGATTACTCTGCGGGGAGCAAAGTACTCTAGCAATCTTGCTGGGAAGCAATACTCTGTGGGGAGAGAGACTTTGTTGAGTGTCGATAATAACTTGCTGGGGATACCTTTGTTGTATTGGGAGTGTGAATAGACTTCGCTAGGGATAAGAAGACTGTGTTGACGACGACCTTTCCGTGGCTTTTGGCTGAGGATAACCCAGTTATATCCTAGTTAAGAAAATAACTCTTTAAATAAAGCCGGGAGACGCGCTCGTGCTCTGCGGGGATAAGCTTCCAGAATCTACTGGGGATGAGCTTGCTGCTTGGGGAGATGAATTCCAACTTCCCTGGGGAAACTAGATTAGACTCTCTTGGGGAAGTTTTGAACTGCGGGAGAAGTGATTCCTTTGAATGTTGGTATGCCGCCGGGGAACAATCTTTAGACCAAGACTGCCGGGGATGCTTGTTAAGAATACATATGCTGCTGGGGAATGTTGAGATCTACTGGAGGATACCCAACTTCCTTAAGATTTGATAACTTTGCTTGGAGAATAGTGCACTGACTTGCTGGCTCACTCTCTGGGGAATTAAGATGTACTGGTTATGTTTTTTAGCTGAACCTACCTTGGTACCTTGGAGGACAGAACAATTAGATTGCTCAGACAACTCTTTATTTCCCCTGTTTCTAATGTTACCTGTAATTAATCCTTTGTTTCGTATGCAAATATTCATGAGTTAGCAAATTATCGTCAATGCATATATCACAAATTGAACCTTGGACGTTCTTCGCAAAACAGAAAAGAAAAACAATTGGCACGTTTAACTGAAAAATATATTTGTATTGATTTTTGAATGGCCTGAAAATAGGCGTTTTGTGTACAAGAGGCTGATGTCCTAGTAAGAGAACGCCGCCGAACAAAAGAGTTTATAAAAATTTTGTACAAAAGAAAATAAAACAGCTGTGTGAAATGAATGATCCCACTGGGTTTCAACTCTGCTACTGCCCTTATAACTCCGAGCGTCTCATCACTTGATGACCTTGGTTGAAGGTGAAGCTGACTGATCGATGTCGTCTGAACTTGATGTAGATACCGGATTCTGGATGCAAAGTGATCCAATGAGACATAGTATTACGCTTTTATCCCTAACTTTTGCCTGGACCTCCCTTTCGGGTTTTCAGTCCACCGGGATACCCATTTTTGCCCAAGCCGCCTTTTCAGGTTTTCGACTTGCCGGGTGTACAGTTTTTTTTCATTTCATCCCTTCATTTTGCCCGAACCCTTTTGGTTCGCCGGGAAGCCCTAATTTTTTCCTAGGCATGTCAGCCTAGCGGGTCTTTTTATGCGTAGTATCTTTTTACTATGTCTGCATTGGCGGGGTGAGGAAGGTCGTCACCATCCATGTTGGTTAGAATCATGGCTCCTCCTGAGAACACATGCTTAACCATAAATGGCCCTTCGTACGTAGGGGTCCATTTGCCCCTTGGATCACTCTGAGGAAGGATGATTCGCTTGATTACCAGATCCCCAACTTGATATTCCTGTGGTCTGACCTTTTTGTTAAATTCCCTGATCATTCGTTTCTGGTACGTCTGACCATGGCAGATAGCAGCAAGTCTCTTTTCATCAATAAGGTTGAGCTGATCAAGTCGTGTCTGGATCCAATCATCTTCGTTCAGATTTGCATCCTTCATTATCCGGAGAGAGGGTATTTGCACTTCGATCGGTAAGACTGCCTCCATGCCGTAGACCAAGGAGAAAGGAGTTGCCCCGATTGACGTCCTAGCTGAGGTACGGTACCCATGTAGAGCGAACGGTAACATCTCGTGCCAATCTTTATAAGTCACTGTCATCTTCTGCACGATTTTCTTGATATTTTTATTTGCTGCTTCTACAGCCCCATTCATCTTCGGTCTGTAAGGAGAAGAATTGTGGTGCTGTATTTTGAACTGCTCGCAGAGCTCAGTGATCATCTTATTATTCAGATTGGTACCGTTGTCTATAATAATTCTCTCTGGGACACCGTACCGACAGATCAGATTATGCCGAATGAACCGTGCCACAACAGTCTTGGTTACCGTAGCGTAGGAAGCTGCTTCGACCCACTTTGTAAAATAATCAATCGCCACTAGGATGAAGCGATGCCCATTAGATGTCGTAGGTTTAATCTCACCAATCATGTCTATCCCCCACATTGCAAACGGCCAAGGCGCAGTCAGAACATTCAGGGGAACTGGAGGAACATGCACCTTGTCTGCATAAATCTGGCACTTATGGCATGTCCTAGAATGTTGGTAGCAGTCAGCTTCCATTGTGGACCAGTAATACCCTGCCCAAAAGATCTTCTTTGCCATTGTATGTCCACTGGAATGTGTACCAAAGGTCCCTTCATGTAGCTCTTCCATGATCCTTTCTGCTTCAGTCTTATCCACACAACGCAGTAAGGTTGAATCATGGTTTCGCTTGTACAAGATGCCGTTGCTAAGGAAGAACTTTGCTGCGAACCTTCTCAGGAACTTCTTATCATTGATAGAGGCACCTTCAGGGTATTCCTGAGTTTCCAAATATCTCTTCACCTCATGGTACCAAGGCTTCTCAGTTACCAATTCAGTCTCGAGATCGCAACAGTATGCCAGTTCGTCCAGTTTCCAGATGATGATCCGGGGAGCCTCATTATCCCATTTAACTTTGAACATAGAAGACATTGTAGCTAACGCGTCCGCCAAATGATTCTCTTCTCTCGGGAAGTGTTCAAAGGTTATCTTCGTGAAGTGGGGGATCAAGGTCAACACACATTCTCTGTAAGGAATCAGGTTTGGATGTTTCGTATCCCACTCTCCTTTGATCTGATTGATCACGAGAGCGGAATCTCCGAAGACACTCAGAAACTTAATCCTTAGGTCGATCGCAGCTTGAAGACCCATGATGCACGCCTCATACTCTGCCATGTTGTTGGTACAATTGAAACATAGCCGGGCAGTGAGCGGAGTATGAGTGCCTTAAGGAGATATGATTATGGCGCCGATACCGTTACCCAAAGCATTGGAGGCTCCGTCAAAGTGCATAGACCATCGGGATCCTTCCTCAGGTCCTTCATCCGGTCCAGGTACTTCAGAATCAGTTACTATCATTATGCTTTCATCTGGAAACTCGAAGTTCATTGACTGATAGTCATCTACTGCCTGATGTGCCAAGTGGTCTGCCAATACACTTCCCTTGATGGCTTTCTGGGTTGTGTACTGAATGTCGTATTCCGTCAAGATCATTTGCCATCTTGCAATTCTCCCAGACAGAGCAGGCTTTTCGAATATGTATTTTATAGGGTCCATCTTTGAGATCAACAAGGTAGTGTGAGTCAGCATATACTGTCTCAGCCGGCGAGCAGCCCATACCAAAGCGCAGCAAGTTTTCTCAAGCAGTGAGTATCGGGTCTCACAGTCGGTAAACTTTTTGCTAAGGTAATAAATGGCATGCTCTTTTCGGCCAGACTCGTCATGCTGCCCCAACACACATCCCATTGAGTTGTCAAGAACTGTCAGGTATAATATCAAAGGTCTCCCTTCAACTGGTGGCATAAGAATGGGTGGTTCTTGGAGATACTCTTTGATTCTGTCAAAAGCAGCCTGACATTCATCGTTCCAACGTACTACCTGATCTTTCTTCAGCAGCTTGAAGATTGGCTCACAGGTAGCAGTTAGGTGTGAGATGAAGCGAGCAATGTAATTCAGGCGTCCTAAAAAGCCTCTGACCTCCTTCTCTGTCCTAGGAACTGGCATCTCTTGAATAGCTTTAACCTTGGCAGGGTCCACTTGAATACCCTTATCACTTACAACGAATCCTAGCAACTTCCCAGATCTTACCCCGAAGGTGCACTTGTTCGGGTTCAATCTCAGCTTGTACAGTTTCAACCAGTCAAACAACTTCTGCAGATGATCTAGGTGCTCTTCCTCAGTCTGGGACCTTGCGATCATGTCGTCAACATACACTTCTATCTCATGATGGATCATGTCATGAAATAAAGCAACCATGGCACGTTGGTAGGTTGCCCCAGCGTTCTTCAACCCGAATGGCATGACCTTGTAACAGAAGGTGCCCCACTGAGTAACAAATGTAGTCTTTTCCATGTCTTCAGGTGCCATCTTGATCTGATTGTAACCTGAAAAGCCATCCATGAAAGAGAACACCTTATGCTGAGCTGTATTGTCAACAAGGACATCAATGTGAGGTAGGGGGAAATCATCCTTAGGGCTGGCCCTGTTCAGATCCTTGTAGTCGACACACATTCTGACCTTTCCATCCTTCTTTGGTACCGGCACCACATTAGCAACCCACTGAGGGTAAGAAATCACTGCAAGAAACCCGACATCAAACTGTTTCATAACCTCGGCTTTGATCTTCTCAGACATCTCTGGACGCATACGACGTACCTTTTGCTTTACCAGAGGGTAGTCTTCCTTAGTTGGCAAGTGATGGACCACAATATCGGTATCCAACCCGGGCATATCTTCGTAGGACCAAGCAAAGATTTCCATATAATCATGCAGCATCTGAGTCAACCGTTGCTTCACGCTGAGCTCTAGGTTGGCACCAATCTTTACCTCTTTCCTGTCTGCCTCAGTACCCAGGTTTATTGTTTCCACTGGCTCTTCATGGGGTTGAATTGCCCTCTCTTCCTGAAGTAACAGTCTTGCAAGCTCGCCAGGCACTTCGCAATCATCTTCACCTTCGTCTTCGGCTAAGTTGATCGGATTTTCGAAGTCATAACTGGCAGTAGCAGAGTCGTTACCAATGAGATCCAGAGTGGATTGAAACCTGTATGAGTGAGTGTGTGTGTAAATACAGCTGTTTTGAAAAATATGTAAAGGAAGGAAAGACAGAAAAGGAGCATAAGATTTGCAATGCGAGAAAACGTCCAAGATTTTCATTTATGATATATGAAATGACAATTTATATGCCCTCACAAATAAAACCACGGTGCCTCGGGTAAGACACCGGGCCACAGAGTTCATTTATTGTTTATTACAAATACCAAAAACATAGGAATTCATTACTTAGTAACAAGAGAAACAGGTAGATTGTCCTTTGCACTCCAATTGCTAGGTCCACTGTCGGTTGCCGGGTAAATCCAGCTATCAAACTCAGCTTCATCCACTTCATCTTCGTCCCCAATAGCATTTACTCCATGAGCAGGCAGGGGAGCTGTCACCACATTAGGCTTCTCAGATGCCTCAAACTGTACCTCCTTCGCATCAATAAGGTCCTGCAGCTTGTTCCTTAAAGCCCAACAGTCATCAGTGGAATGTCCCGGGCTATCGGAGTGGTAAGCACAACGGGCATTGGGATTGTACTTAGGAGATGTAGTATTTGCAAACTTCGGAGCCTCTCTGACAGTCACTAGATTGGTGGATAGCAACTGTGGTAAGATCTGCGACAAGGTCATACTCAAACGGGTGAATTCCCTTCTAGGTCTCTCAGCCCTTGGTTGGTTAGCTTGCCGAGGAGCGGCTGCAGGCTTCGCAATCACCAATGCGTTGACAGATTGGCGGCGCTCTGGTTTGTCTTGCCTTCTAGGCCCATACACCACACTGGCCTCTTTTTTGAAGGGTTTCTTCTCTGAACCTGTAGATGCACCCTTTGGAATCTTACCAGACTTCAACCCAGCCTCAATTCTCTCTCCAGTCAGAATAAGATTAGTGAATCCAGCAGAAGAATTCCCAATAAGATGGTTGAAAAATGGCCCAGATAGGGTCCCCAAGAACATGTCTACCAGCTCCCGATCAGTCAACGGAGGCTGCACCCTGCCAGCCAGATCCCTCCACTTCTGAGCGTAGTCTTTAAAACCTTCACTTGAACCTAACGACATACCCTGGAGTTGGGTACGTGTAGGGGCAAGGTCGGCATTATATTGATACTGCTTATAGAAAGCAGTAGCCAACTTCTCCCAGTTACGAACCTTGGTCCCATCCAGCTGATAGAACCATTCGAGATGAGTCCCTGAAAGACTCTCCTGGAAGAAGTGGATCCACAAATTCTTATCCGCTGAGTACGGTTGAATCTTCCGAACATAGGACCTGAGATGTAGCTTGGGACAAGACGCCCCGTCGTATTTAGCGAAAGATGGTGCTTTGAATTTACGAGGAATGATCACACCAGTTGACAAACCCAGATCTCCAAAATCCAGCCCATGTACCTGTTGTATCTCCATGGCATTCAACATGTCTTCCAATTGTTTGTAACGGTCTTCTGCCGGAGGATATTGCTCTTCATCAAAATCAGTCTCGTTGTCGGAGACTACCGGACTAGGACCTTTTTCCGCTTGAGGAGTACTCTTGCCAACAGAAGAACCAACCTCTTCATTTTGCAGAGTGTTGCCAAACCTTCGGCCCGAGTTGAACAGAACATTTCTTCTCTTCTTCTTCTTTTCCTTCTTCAGGAGCAGAGCCTTCAGCTCTTCTTGGCCTTGAGCCAGACCCTTGATTAATTCCTGAAATTGCGCATTCTGCGCCTTAAGAGCTTTGATGGATGTCTCAGTTGATGATGAGTCAGGATTCATGATGCTGAAATAAACAGCGAAGAACGGTAAGCAACCTGAAAAGGGGAAAACCTGCTATGCACATGATGAATGGAATGCGTATGATTTATGTTTTCAAAGACAATCGGGAATCAACTTTGTAAACAAAAAGGAACACACTTCATTAGATTCAACTTTGAAACTGAAATTATTCGACAGGTTGCCCTTAGGCGTTACATGAAAGGAAATACTGAAAAGGGAAACAAAACTGTAAAAGAACATCTGGAGCTCCTTATTGATCCCATGGTCTCCTCTTCTCAGTACGGATGTAGGAATTCAGAGCTCTCTCATTCTCCAACTGCTTTGTCAGCTTCTGGATCTTTAATTCTTGCTCGTTGAACTTTTCCCGGTAAGAATCCCGTTCTTCTCGCAGTTGCGATGAAGATCTCTTCAATGTCTCATAATCAGTAGGTATCTGAGGAGGAAGGACAGTTGGAGGAACACCATCTTTGTCAGGACACTCAAGAATGACGGGTCTGACGGCTTCATACGGCATACCTAACTTCTGAGCACGGATGCGAACCCATTTGTAGTAAGCTTCCATAGGTAAAGAAGTCTTTGGCCCCAGCTCTTGTGGGTCAGCTTTATGAACTTTGTCCCAAGCCTTGATGAACCTACGACGCAGCTCGTCACTATCCACCTGAAACTCAAAACTGATGTGAGGCACCAACATCTCATGGGGACCTGCTCTTCTGGCTCTTCCAAACTGACGGAGCGCTAGACATGGATTGTAAGAGATTCCTCCTTGGGTACCAATCAGAGGAACATTAGGGTATTCCCCGCATCGATCAATGACAGCTATCTCATCCAAACCTCTGCAAGTCCAAATGATGTCTTTGTCGGTGAGAGACATTAACCTGTGAGCCCAACCTCTTCCTTCTTGGTTCTTCAGTACGAACTTAGGGAGGTGCGAAATAAACCACCTCACCAACAAAGGGATACAACACCATAGGGTTCCTCGTCTTCGGGTAGTACGAGCATGAAGTTGTTGCAAGATGTCACCCAAGAGAGTGGGTACAGGATTCTGAGACATAAAGATCCTTATGGCAGTGACATTGATGAAGTTGTCAGGATTAGGAAACAGGACTAACCCATAGATTAGGAGAGCCAAGATGTCTTCATATGCCCTAAAGTCCAGGTCATTCTAGAAACTGTTAGCTTTACCAATCAGAAACTTGGCCAAGAAACCCTTAACTCCGCTTCTAGTCACCCAGTTGTCCATTACCTCTTGATGTGTCAGGGGAAGAGCTGCAGCAACATCCTCAAGCCTGAGGGTCTTTTCCCAACCAGTAAAGGGAGTCTGATCCAAGATAGGGACACCAAGCAAATCAGAGAACTCTTCCAGGGTAGGGACCAGCTGGAAGTCTTGAAAGGTGAAGCACTGGTACAGAGGGTCATAGAATTGGGTCAGAACACTCATCAACTGTTGATCCCGCTTTGCAGTGACTAAACTGAGAAGAGAACCATGCCTCTTAATGAATGAAGTGGTATTTGGAATTCTGCTAACCAACTCATCAAGCAAATCAGGTGAACGAACAAAGCTGAACCGGATAGTATTCCTTCGCACAGGCATCATGATGTCCTACAAAATAGAGCAAAGGTGAAACCCTCTTGTCTTTGAAATGGTCAGTCCTTATGCAGGATGCATGCAATGCTCATGATGTTATGATGTTATGATAAAGCACACCACAAATAGATACAAAGGCAAACATGGTAAGGCACACAAGTCACACAAGGCAAGCCTCTAAAGTTTAGGCCAGCATGAGGTCTAGGTACTACCCTCTTTCAGTTTGTTGGTTCATACCTGTCCTATCAAAGTAACCGGGTTCTTAGAGGATCCCAATATCATCGACTACCCTCAATCGGTCATAACTCCAGCATCGCAATCTTTTCTTGCGGCCAGAACCATCACGAGAGTTTAGCCTCAATGGGCGTAGCATACTGCTACTGTTCTAATGGCCAAGTTGTGTCATTTAAGGTTCTAAGGTTGTTGGTGCTTAATGACTCCTTAGAAGACCCATATTCTCCTTGTTGCAACACAAGGGATATCGGTACAGACCAAGGTGCCACACCAACGTAGCCACTGTTTCACCCGTGTCGGTCTACGCCGGACAGGTCCCTCACAGCTTATGCTACCTAAACAGGGTATCCCCAGATCCGGGTTAGGATCTATGTAACTCCCATGCAACACACAAATTTAAAGCAGACAAATCAATACAATTGAAAACACAGTTATGAACTAACCCTAAGGTACACCTCACTTTATACATATCCCCAGCAGAGTCGCCAGTTCTGTGATCGGTGGATCTGGAACTGACTGTTTAATGCTGGTTCGCGAAATATCGCGGAAGCAAGAGTCGCCACCGTCTTTTATTTTCTCCAAATGGAAAGGACAAAAGCACAGAAAAATTCCTTAAAGAGATTGCTCTCGGTTCGGGAGGTAGGTTATAGAAAGGGAAGGTGTTAGAACCCTTTCTATCCATGGTTATCCATGGGCTCTTAGATACTTGCTCACTTGTGTTTTCAAAATGGTTTGTTTGCTTTTCAACTGTGGGTTTTAAAAAGTTTCTTTGAAAATTCCAGTTCGACTCTTGTATCAGTCCTCAAGAGTGTTTGAAAAATTGCTTTTGAAAGCTTTTTGAAAGGTGTCGGTGTGAAAAGAAGTTTTTGATTTTTGTTTTGAAATTAGAGCAAGTATCCACGAGTTATCTACCTACCCTAAGGAATTCGTCTGTGTAAATGTCCTTTAAAGTAGTGCCATCCCACCATTGAGAGGTAGGTAGCACCACCGTTGGAGGTGTTCGGGTCAATTCGAGGTTCGGGACATGGTGATCACCAGAGCAATGGGAAGACACCTTAGAAGCTACCCTCATGTCAGGTTCCCGGATCATGAGGACTTACTAAGACATCCTCTACTCGACGATCACCTTTCGAGGCAAGGCAACAGTGAGGCGTACCCTAGGGGTGGTGTGTGATTTGTGTGTCAGATTCAGATATTTATCTTGTCCATGTTATGAGTGAGCTACGCGTTTGTTTTTATTTTTTGTCCATTCATTCTTGCATGCATTTGTTAACAGTTAAAATATTGCGAGAAATAAAAGTTCTAAGCTATTACAAAAGGCGCGGGTCCACATCACCAAAATTTCCAGAACCCGATTTGACAGAAAAGTAAAGAATTAAAGAAAAATAAAGTGCAAGAAATTAATTACACGGCTTTGGGAGAGATACATAGATATTAAAAGAAAAAGAAAGAAATATGCGAATTGAAATTTAAATTAGAAACGAGGGCGTTGGACCCTTTTTTATGAAACTAAATTAAATTATTAAAAAAAATGAAAAGAAATTTGTTTTTGGTATTTTAAGATTTTAATGTAAAAAAGAATTAAATGAAATTGAGAAACTAACCCTAATTCTAAATTTTTTTATTTGTTAAGAAAGTATTAAACTTTAACCTAAAATTAAACCTAATTATTTTACATGCAATTTTAATTTATAAAAGTAAATAATATTAAATATTTAATTATTATGAAAGAAAAGAAAAAAGGGATAAAAATTATTATAAACCCTAATTCTACCAATTTTAGGTTTTTATTGAAAAATGTTAAGATTAAACCCTAAATTAAAACTAAGTGAATTAATGCAATTTATTTACAAAAATACTAAAATAAAATATTTATTATTTTTTTATCTTTTCTGATTTTTTTGGTGTTTTTTATATATTATGAAAATATTAAATTAATTAAAAAAAAACAATAATTGAAAGAAAGTAAAAATAATGAAAAAAAAATAAAGAATGTAAAAAAGGGTTTGCAAACCTAAGGGGGTCTGCCCCTAATTTGGAGGGTGAAGTCCAGCAATTTGAGCCCAATAAGCCTTAGGCCTGGCTGACTTTTGCACTCGCGTACCCAAGCGTTGACTCACGTGTACCATGCTCTTCAGATCTGGGCCCTTGAATTGATGAGATTGAGCGCGTGGCAGGCTTGCTGGAGGAACGCATGATGGTCTTCAAGGCTTGAACTGCATAGGAATGTTAATGAAAAAATAACATGGAAAGGGTGAGGACCTGGGGCTCGAACCCAGGTCATGAGGATTAACACTAACCAACTTTGCCACTGAAGCACTCAACGCGTTTTGATTATTATATAACTAAGAATTAATATGAGACAAAACGCGTATTAGTGAACTTTTTAGCGCGAGAATTCAAATTAGCCAATCAGCTGATGCCACAGGGGTCGTCTTCTTCGTGGTTTGTTTTTCCCTGAAATAGAAAAAGAGTTAGCGGGGGTTTTGAACCCCCCCAAATTATGCTTAATTTGATAATAGCGATTAGGCCATGTGGCCTCAGAAATTAGGCGCGAGGGTCCTAATCTGATCGTCCAAGTCTTCTGAACATGGTCATGGCATTGAGGTCCCCTAATTTTACAGTATCAAGAAACCCCTAATTTGGAATTCAAGAAAACCTAGCCTGCATCAATGGTAGAATCATGTATAGCGCATAGAAACACAATTAACTTATATGGTTAGCTTCAGAATCTTATAATGAACACAAATCAAGCATCAAAAATTATGAAAAGTGTATGAATCGAGATGCAAGAGTATCAAATATTTTCTGTACAGGGTGAGGTCGTTCTCACGTTTCTGGGGATGGAAGCTTGTGGTTTTGATCCAAATGCGTTGCTTGATGTCCCAGGAATGTGATAGAATACGTCTCTTTGCTTGAATCAATCTCTAACCTTGTTTTCAGTTTTGAAATTTTTAGGCCAAAAGTGTGAGTTTGATAATGGAGTTTATGCGCAGCTTTTTTGGTAATGAGCATTAGGTCTTGCTTGTGTATGTATAGGAGAGTGATTTAGGTTAAGAAACTTGATCAAAATCCATGCATTGATGTGAAAAGGATTTGATTTGCAAACCATAATTTTTCAATCTTTTTTCATGCTTTTTAGCTCTCAATCATATCCAATCATCCTAATTCTTCCCTAATTTGATTTGCACGAGATATTAGAGATATTATATGCACAAAAAGATTTGAAATAGTAGGTTTTATATTTTTCATGTATTTTAATTAATTTAAATGAATTATTAGTAATAAAAATCCAAATAAATAAATAAAAAATGAAGAAAAACTTCCCTTTGGGCCAAATGGTCGTGCACATGCCTTGGATAATGAATTGTGGAAGAAAAAGAGGCCCATTAGCAATTTTAGGTCATTTGAATCAATGTTGACTTTTCAAAATATCCAAAAACTTCCCAACTTCCACAAGGCATAACTTGCTCAATTTTTAAGCTTTGCTCATGTTCTTGGACATTTTGGAAAGGTGTTTGAGTCCTCTAACCAATTCCTTTGGTCCCATGTCATTTTGATTTACCAATCTCAATTTATAGCCTTTGACTTAAAGTCCCTTTTTGTTGACTTTTGAAAATGACCTATAATGTTGAAATTGATAACTTTTTGTGAGAGCATTTCTTGGACTTGGAGTATGAAGAGGAGTTGTAGGAAATGTATTTCTCTTCAAAATGAGCTTTGGATGGAATTTTTCTGATAATCCATGTGGAAGTTATGCCCTGGTCAATTTACAGTTGACTTTTTCAGCTGTCCAAATAAGGAAACTTTTGCATCTTGATGATTTTTGAGCCTAGCTTTGAGAATCATGATCAAGCATTGATCAAATGATGTTTGTGGCTTCCAAATGAGATGTTGACCAAAAAATTTGAACTTTTGACTGTCAAATGACCATTTTGCCCCTACAGTTGACTGTAGTGCAATTTAGGGTTTTGAATGTGCAATTTTGTGCTGAAAGTCTTGAAACTTTGTATGAGGATGCTTGACCATGTTTATAGGCATGTGGGACTTGATTGGACCCTTGGAAACTTCATTTACTTTGTCAGAACCAAAACCCTAATCTTGACTGTTAGGAGGCCCTTGAACTGTGCAACCCTTGGGGAATTTTGAAGCATGACTTGGCAATTTCTTGAAGAATATGGGAGGGCAAATTTTGGGGTACAACAGGTTGGATCTAGTTGAAGGAAGAACGAGATACTTTCGAGGCTCAATTCTTTGCTAGTGAGAAGAGGGTCTTGGAGCTTATGAATCAGCTACAAGAAGAGCAAAGTGTGAACGACTATCTCGCACCAAAGAGGATGCGTTCAGTCTTTTTATCTTAGAAAGTTATTTTGTAAGCCCAAGAGGCATGATGTAATCTTTCTTGTTTTGTCTAATGAAAATTAACGTTTGTTCATTCTTTTGTCTATACAAATTTAAATCTCATTAATCCTTGAAATCATTTGCATGTACATATTCCATGCATCATAACATGACAGGTCTTCGCATAACAGGTTTCCTTATCTTTCTGCTATTTATTTCAGCAAGATGGATCTAGAGAAAATTGTGAAGGATCTCCAAGCCCAAAATTCTCAGTTTCAGGAAACTCTACTAGCCCTAGCCAAGGGGAAGCAAGATATGATGGCTTTGCTGGATATTAAGAAGAAGCCAAAGAAGAAAGCTATACTCAACATGGGTAGAAGATTCAAGGAGACAGTCCGTCATATCCCAGTAGGAGGAGACTCATCTGAAGAGAACGAGAACCAGATCGGTGAGGTCAAGAGTACTCAGGCTCACTTGTCAATGATCAGGTATCTGATGATGATTATTTCGACGAGCAATACAACCCGCCGATATTAAATATAAGCAGTTAGAAGACAGATTGAAAGCTGTTGAAATCCAAGCCGTCCCCGGTTTAGATTTTGATGACTTGAGTTTGATCTCTGGGGTAGTCATCCCCCACAAATTTAAAATACCAGTCTTTGCAAAATACGATGGAGTTTCTTATCCAAAACTCCACCTAAAGTCTTATGTGCGCAAAATACAACCACACACCTCTGATAAGAAGCTCTGGGTTCATTTTTTCCAAGAAAGCTTAGCTGGAACGCAACTTGAATGGTTTTGTCAGTTAGATGGTTCTCGTATCAATACTTGGGAGGATTTAGCTACTACCTTCTACCATCAGTATCAATACAATTCCGACTTGGCGCCAACGAGGGTTCAGTTGCAAGATATGACCATGGGAAAGAATTAAGGATTTAAGGAATATGCGCAAAAATGGAGAGACCTTGCTAGTAGGGTCCAACCGCCCCTGACTGATAGGGAGCACATTGACATGTTCATGGGCACTTTATCTGGTCTTTTCTTTAATTTGTTGCTTGGATGCTATTCTTCTGGTTTCACCGATTTGATCTTAACCGGTGAAAGAGTTGAAAGTGGTATAAAAAGTGGGAAGATCTCTGTGGCGTCTACCTCCACTTCCAATCCTATCAAGAAACCTTTTGCTGCAAAGAAGGAATTCAATGTTGTGTACGAGGCAAGGGACCGTACCAAGAAGAATGATCATCCGTCTGTCAATGTTGTCTGAATCTACAATCCAACTCCTCCTCCAAGACCATCTGAAAATCATCAACATTTTGAAACTCCAAGAAGACAATTTACGAGGTTAGGCATGTCATTGTCTCAAGCCTTACAACATTTTCTCAAGGTTAATTTAGTGACATTGCGTAATCCTCCCGCCAACCCTGATACCTCGTCACCAAAGTATAATCCAAAGGCTAAGTGTGCTTACCATTCAAGCAGCCCTGGGCATGATATTGACCAGTGATGGGCCTTGAAGAACAAAGGTAATCACCGCTCCAATGTCAAAGCATGACAAAGGTGTTAATGTTGTTGAAGATACAATTTTTGTCGCCTCTATTAAAGAATTGACTACTCCGCTGAATATAATAAAAAACAATCTGTTGAAAGATGGGATTTTCCCTGCCTGCATAAAGGACTGTGTGTGTTGTACAAGACAACTCAATGGATGTGAAGGGATGAAGAAAGGCATACAACGCCTGATGGATAGTGTGATCGGTGGATTCAGAACTGACTGTTTAACGCTGGTTCGCGAAATGTCGCGGTAAGCAAGAGTCGCCACCGTCTTTTATTTTCTCCAACATGGACAGGACAAAAGCACAGCAAAATTCCTTATGATATAGTTTCTCGGTTCGGGAGGTAGATTTATAGAAAGGGAAGGTGTTAGCACCCTTTCTATCCATGGTTATCCATGGGCTCTTAGATACTTGCTCATTGTGTTTTCAAAAGTGTTTGCTTTTCAATTTGTGAGTGGGTTTGAAAAAAGTTTCGTTTAAATATTTCAGATCGACTCTTGTATCAGTCCTCAAGAGTGTTTGAAAAATTGTTTTGAAAGCTTTTGAAAGTGTCGGTGAGAAAAGAGTTTTGTTTGTTTTTGAATAAAGCAAGTATCTATGAGTCATCTACCTACCCTAAGGAATTAGGCTGTGCAAATGTCCTTGAGGTAGTGCCATCCCACCATTGAGAGGTAGGTAGCACCACCGTTGGAGGTGTTCGGGTCAATTCGTTTTTTAGGGACAATGTGGTAACCAGAGAAACGGTAGGACACCTTAGAAGCTACCCTTATGCCATTAATCCTTTTTTAATTCCGAGGCAACCGTTTCGAGGCAACTGGATCATGTCATGGACATAAGGACTTACTAAAACGTCCTATACTCGACGACCACGTTTCGAAGGCAAGGCAACAATGAGGCGTACCCTAAGAGTGGTGTGTGAATTTGTGTGTTATTTTCAGTTTAACCATTATCTTTGATCATGCATTATGGTGAGCTACAAGTTGATTTTAGTTGGGCCATTCATTCTTTCATGCAAAGTTTAGCAGTTTTAAGAGTGCGGAAATTTAAATGCGGAAAGTAAAATCCTACGCTATTACAAGGCGCGGGTCTATACATCGCCAAATTAACAAAGACCCATTTTAATAAAAATGCGGAAAGTAAATAAATTCCTAAGTACTATTACATGGCTTGAACAGTTACATAATATTCACAATAAAATAAAATAAATGCGCGAAAGAATAGAACGTGCGAGGGCGTTGGACCCTTTTGAGAAATTAAATGAAATTAAAAGCTAATTAATTATTTAATTAAGAAAAGAAATGTTTTTATGTTTTTTTTGTATTTAATGAAAATAAAGAAAATAAAAATTAAAATTAAAAGAAACCCTAATTCTAAGTTGTTTTAATTATTAAGAAAATATTAAAGTTTAACCTAATTTACTAAATAATTAAAGTATATGTTTATTTACAAAATAAATTAGTAATTAATAATAATAATAATAAGAAAAAGTTATTTATTAAGAAAAGTGATAAAAAGTTAAAAACCCTAATTTCTACATATTTTAATTTGTTAAGAAAAATATTAAAGTTTTAAACCCTAATTTACTAAACTAATTATTAAAGTTTATTTACAAAATAAATTAATAGTGAAATAATAATAATTAAATATATTTTAGTTTCTGATTTTTTATCTTATGAAAATTAATTTATGAAATTAAAGAAAACAATTGAAAACAATTAAAAGAATAAAAAGGAAAATCAAATAAAAAAATAAAAATGTGCAAACCATGGGGGGTATTCAGACCCAAAGGGAGTTTTTTGTGAGAAATCTGGCCCATTAGACAAAAAGCCTTGTTTGACTTTCTGGCATCACGTGCGTGTTCATTGACTCCTGAGTACTGTGGTCTGCATTCTTTGGCCATTGGATTGGGTTTCATGGCCATTTGTGTTCTGGCTGTTGGCCATTTGTGTTCTGGCCTCAACGTTTCTTAATCTTCTCAAGATGTCTGTCTCGTCATGTATTGGTGTCATGCATAAGTTGTTCTTTTGGCCATTTGGCTTTTGGCTTTTGGCCATTTGGCGTTTGGCTTTTGGCCATTTAGCTTTTGGCCTCAACGTTCCTTAATGAACCTGCATGGGATCCTGTCTAAATCTGCAGTGTTGAATCTCACGAACACATTAAATAAAATCATAAAATGCAAATAAAGCCAATATATGAAGAAATTTAATGTTTAGGCACAATATGGCATGTATGAATGATTATACCCTTTTGATCATGGAGATCAAATCAATCTTACCCTTACTGAAAAATTAGTGACCTGAATGCTTTTATGCCCTTTGGATCATGGAGATCAAACCAGCCTTATCCTTACTGAAGAAGTAATGAGGTGTTGGTTTGTAACTGTGATGGCTTGTTTGTAGTGAGAGAGGGATTTGTAATAAGGATTTCAAGGTTTTAGGGTTCTTTAAAGAATTTGATATTCTAACAGTGTTGTGGCAAGGTTTTTTCTCTCCTTTTTTTCTCCTCCCTGGTTTGTGTGAAAAGAAGGTGATTATATAATGGAAATTAGGGTAAAGAAAATGGGCTTTGAATGTGCAATTGAGCCTCCAATGTTCACTTGAGTTCGTCACTTTCCAGGCTAAATCGCAGAGACTTAAGTGCAATTTTTGAAGTTGAAATGTGAAAACAAAATGTAGCCGACATCGATAACTAACTCATGTCCGAAAATCGGCTCAATCAGATAAACGGTGAATTAGTTATGAATTTTTGAAGTTTCAGCTCAGACAAACTTATTTTGGGCTCCAGTGTCGACTCTGACACGTTCTTCAATAAAAAACTGGTATTGATCGGAGCATAATCCGGTCTCGACTTTTGAAGCAAAGTTGTAGATCTATGAGTCAGGGACCTTGTGTAAAAATATGAGCCCAATCCGATAAAAATTGACCGAGTTATGAATTTTCGAAGTTTCGGCCCAGATGAAATAATATTCAGCATTCAGGATTTTCGGCGTGTCGCGCACTCTGAGCAAAAAACGAAAGCCTTTTGAATACCGTTTGAACTTAATACCTTCTGTGAAAATGTAGACAACTCAATTTGTGAAATTTTGGCGCCAGAACCAGCTCAATACGATGAAAATCGACCAAGTTATGATTTTCTGAACATGACGCAAATAAACTTTTGTCACAAATTTTCTGTACGAAAATACTTTATAAATCCACATTTTTGAAGACCTTCTGATCGAAATTGACTTCTAGCCGTGAGAGATGAAAACGTAGATAATGTCAATACGGAATTTTGGCCACCGGAACGGGTTCAAAAAGAGTCACGATCTTCAAGTTATGAATTTTTTTAGCGCGTAAAAACTGCACTTTCAGCACACTTTTTCACCATATTTCTTCAAGAAAACTCACACATTCGAATACCTTCTTTAAAGAATTGACTCTTGAGCCGAACCTGAATCCGAGCATAAGTTAGGACATTAAGGAGCACTTGAGGTCATTTGGATGTAAGGACCTTGATGCAATACAAAACCCTAATTTTGAATTGACTGCCTTAGGAGGTGATTTGACTGTGGAACCTTTGAGAAATCTTGAAGAATATGGGAGGGCAAATTTTGGGGTACAACAGTTGCCCTTGTTCAATCTTCTTAGACCTGAGGATGCAGATTGGCTTGCGTGCCTTTCGTAATCCGAAGGTGGAAGATGATTGAACACTAAAGTGCCCAGAAATTTGCGCTCACATAGTGAAGTATCAGCAATGTGATGACGGGAATGGGCTTACAGATGCCATTTGGAGAGATGGTGGATAGGAGGATGGGCTTATAGATGCCATCTGGAGGTGTCGATCGCGTAAGAGATTCCTTAGCGAGAACTTGTGTACCTGAAAAAAGAAAGATACTTACCTGGCCTGTTACAGGGATTGATCCTCAAACTCTTTATATAGATGTGCCCTGGCTGGATACAGGTATCGAATCTTCAAAACTCTTCATGTAGATGTGCCCTGGCCGGATACAGGTATCGAGTCTATAATCAGTTACTCACAGATGTGCTCTGGCTAGATACAGGAATCGAATCTGGAATTAGTCATCAACAGATACACCCTGGCAAGATACAGGAATCAGATCTTCAAACTCTTCAGACGTGCCCTGGCAAGATACAGGAATCGAGTCTGGAATTCAGAAAGGTTGGTGAATTGTCTCTACTGACAGGTTATCTCCATGGACAGGTGGTCTTTAACGACGAGTGTCTATAACGACGAGTGTCTATAACGACGAGTGTCTATAACGACGAGTGTCTATAACGACGAGTGTCTATGACGACGAGTGTCTATGACGATGAGTGTCTATGACGACGAGTGTCTATAACGACGAGTGTCTATAACGACGAGTGTCTATAACGACGAGTGTCTATAACGACGAGTGTCTATGACGACGAGTGTCTATGACGACGAGTGTCTATGACGACGAGTGTCTATAACGACGAGTGTCTATAACGACGAGTGTCTATAACGACGAGTGTCTATAACGACGAGTGTCTATAACGACGAGTGTCTATAACGACGGGTGTCTATAACGACGAGTGTCTATAACGACGAATGTCTATAACGACGAGTGTCTATAACGACGGGTGTCTATAACGACGGGTTGTATCAGAGAAATCTTTAGGCATTGATTTAACTGGATTTGTATTCTTTGACTAGGTTGGTCTCTTTTGACTATATTCGTCTACATAGCTGATCATTTAACGTTATCCTTCCTGAAAGGTAAAGGTCAGTCATATGCAATGCATGATATGGATCACGCAATGGTGTTCTCAACATAAACGAGATTGTATGATATGACGCGTATATGTATGCATCATGATGTATGACAATGTAATGTTTATGAATGTATGTTTTTTGTCTAGGAAAGTAAATCCTTGACGGGTGCCGGGAAGTTAAATCCTGGGCTGATGTTGGAAGAGGAGAATTCTTTGTTTCCGCTGAGGATGATAGTTGCAAGAATACCGGTAGGAGAAGATGACTCCATTGGGGAATAAACTTGGCGAATAAATTACTCTGCGGGGAGTGAAATCTGTGGGGAAAGAGAGGTACTTCACTGAGGTTTGATGATAACTCCGCTGGGGATACCATTGTTGAGCTCTACTGGAAGATTTGATGAACTCCTCTGGGGATAGGAAGACTTCGCCGAGGACGACCTTTCCATGGTAATTGGCTGAGGATAACCCAGTTATATCCTGGTGGGGAAATAACCTTTGAATAAAGCCGGGAGACGCGTTTGTGTTCTGCGGGGGGCAAGCTTCCAGAATCTACTAGGGATAAGCTTCAAGCTGGGGAGATGGATTCCACTTTCCTGGGGAAAACTTTGAGATGTACTGGGGAAGTGACTCCACTGAATGTCTGTATACCGCCGGGGAACAATCTTAGATCAAGACTGTCGGGGATGCTTGCTAGGAATGTTTGTATATTCCGTTGGGGAGTGTTGAGATCTTCTGGAGATAATCCAACTTCTTTAAGGCTGACAGTATATTAACTCTGCTTGGGAGAGAATTGTTGAATCCTGGCTCACTCTCTGGGAAATTAAGGCATCTTGATTATTCTTCAGCCGAATCTATCTTAGTACCTTGGCGGACAGAGTAACTAGATCGCTTAGACAACTCATTACTGCCCCTGTTTCTGATGTTAGAAGATACCTGTGAAGGTGCTTGACGGCTGCCAATTGACAAATCTTCTGGTAGGCAAGTGACGAGATGACGGGACATAGTCGTACGCTTTGATCCCTAATTTTTTCCTGGACCGCCCTTTCGGGTTTTCAGTCCACCGGGATACCCATTTTTGCCCAAGCCGCCTTTTCAGGTTTTCGACTTGCCGGGTGTACCGATTTTTTCATTTCATCCCTCATTTTGCTCGAACCCTTTTGGTTCGCCGGGAAGCCCTAATTTTTTCCTAGGTATGTCAACCTAGCGGGTCTTTTATCATGCGTAGTATCTTTTCGACCATATCCACGCTCTCAGGATGTAGGGAGGTGCCCCTGTCAGTAGTGTAGTGTTTCCATACTACCAGAAGATCTTTGTTTGATCGTCCAACGCCCCAAGTGATCCCGATGGAGATTTGCCCCAGGCTAGTTGGCCTTTTGAGAGATTCTTCAAATCTTGACTTAACTGCCCCAGATGATGGACAATGATCATGTCTGCCCCTTGATTGGAGGTGCTTTTGTTCATTAGGCATTCGTCGTGCGAACTTCTATGTTGTTCAAACAAAAAGTCATATGCAAACAAAGTTATGTCAAAAATGCAAAGCTTATGTCTGTCTTGAAGTTTTTTGAAAATGCATTTTTTCATAAAAACAAGTGAATTTTTTGTAAACTGTGATGTCAACTCAGTATTTTACAGCAAGCCTTAAGGAGTCAGGATACCTTTCTAATAGTATGCTTTCGAACTAACCCATGCTTCAGCTAGGACTTTTAAGGGTTATAACGTGGCCTGGTTCACGGTTTAAGAAACAAAGGGTAAAGGCTCAAATTTTATTTATACCCACCCGCTCTTCGTAATGTTCTTCAAACCTAAACTCAGTTGATCGTGCGTTTGACTTTGTTTGGGTCTTTGTCCTGATATTCCAATGATGGTTCGGATGTTGACAATTTATTTTGAATAGGCAGTCATTCCTTTTTTGGTTGAGGGTTTGTAGGACCTCTTTCTTTTTTTTTGATTTTGTTATCCCTGTTTTTTGCCTGAACTGTTTCTTTTTGTATTTACAGTCAGCGGGATGCCCCAGTTTTGTAAGTCTCCTTCATAGGTTTTGACTTATTGGTCTTTAGTTTCTTTTTTTTTTGGGTAATGACTGCCTGTCTTTATGATTATCCGGAACCATCACTGTATTTTGTTTTGGAGGACTCCTTTGGTGCCATTCGTTGTGCACTTGGATCAACTGAGAGAACTACCCTGCCCCGGGTTATAATTAAGGGTTTTAATTTTCGAAAAGAAAAACTCCTACTTCTTAGGCTCAAAGGGGTTGACGAGGGATTATCATCCTTATAGCTCCAGTGTTTAGGAATTGAAACAATGCCTGTTCCTCATCAGCGGGGTCTATTCCAAAGCATACTGTAAATCGGGGTATCGTTTTCGTCATCCTCCCTCAAGAGGCTTAGAATTGTTAATTGAGAGTTGACATCAAAAATGAAAGCAGTTTTAAGCATAATAAACATAATTACTTCAAAACAGACACGCGTAATGCATTAATAAAATAACCCAGTTTGACATGAAACAAAATGTTTGAACAATCAAAGAAAAATTACAATTTGAACATTCGAATGAACAAAAGTTTTTCAACCCTAGCCATGTTTTGGCAGGGGAGCAGTGATCACATCCGGAGTCTCCGGAGAGTCGAACTGGACTTCCTTCGCATCGATCAGATCCTGAACCTTGTTTCTCAAAGTCCAACAGTCATCTGTAGCATGCCCTGGGCTGTCAGAATGATAGGCGCAGCGAACATTGGGGTTGTACCTTGAAGGTGTCCTGTTAGGATTCTTTGGAGGGTCCATGAGAGTTACCAACTTGGTTTCCAGCAGCTGTGGCAATACCTGTGACAAAGTCATGCCGAGGGGAGTGAATTTCCTTTTAGGTCTCTCTTCCCTTTGTTGATTGTGACGCTGAGGAGCACCGGCCGGCTTTGCAATAGTTACCGCGTTGACAGCACTAGATTCTCTCTTGGATGGTTTATTCTCAATGTTTGAGGAGTCACCATTATGTATTTTCCCTGACTTGATGCCAGCTTCTATTCTTTCCCCGGTCAAGATCAGATCTGTAAACCCAGCAGCAGAATTCCTAATCAGGTGGTTGAAGAATGGACCAGACAGGGTCCCCAAGAACATGTCGACGAGCTCGCGGTCAGTCAGAGGTGGTTGTACCCTTCCAGCAAGGTCCCTCCATTTTTGAGCATATTCTTTGAAGCCTTCGCCTGTACCCATAGACATCCCCTGAAGCTGAGTACGCGTGGGAGCAAGATCGGCATTATACTGGTATTGCTTGTAGAACGCAGTGGCCAAGTCCTCCCAGCTGCGGATGTTGGCTCCATTCAGTTGATAGAACCAGTCGAGTTTAGTTCTGGCTAGACTATCCTGAAAGAAGTGAATCCACAAATTCTTGTCAGCCGTGTAGGGCTGGATCCTCCTTGTGTAAGACCTGAGATGCAGCTTAGGACAGGAGGCCCCATCATATTTTGCAAAAGCAGGTGCCTTGAACTTGTGCATGATCACTACCCCAGAAGACAGACCTAGATCCTCGAAGTCCAGGCCGGGCACTTTTTGTATCTCCATGGCACTTAGCCGGTCTTCCAACTGTTTATACCTGTCTTCAGCTGGAGGGTACTGCTCATCATTGTAATCGGTCTCGTTGTCGGAGACCACTGGACTAGGAACCTCCCTTTCTTGGGGACTGTCTTTCCCAACAGATGGGGTAGTCTGCTCAACTTCATTTTGTGGTCCACTCCCAGATTTGCGTCTAGGGTTGAACAACACCGTCCTCTTCTTCTTCTTTTTCAAAAGCAGGGTCTTCAAATCTTGTTTCCCCTGGGCTAGACTCATGATCAACTCTTGGAACTGGGCATTCTGAGCCTGGAGGGCCTTGATGGATTGCTCGGTAGACGATTCAGGATTCATGACGATCGGCTGAAATAAACAGCGAAGAAGGTAAGCAACCTGAAAAAAGGGGTACATGTAATGCAATGATATGTATGTATGCAGGCAATGTTTTCAAGGATCTCGCGGGGTAAACAAGAAAATCGTTAGAGTTGGGATCCGATATCTTGATTGAAGGGACTGCATGTTGTTGAGAGTCCTTCTTCAAGGGTCAAAGGCTCACCATATCTAGTGGGTCATAGCCCCTGACAACCTTGTCTAGAGGAAAATAAATCCCCTTTGCCCCTTGCTGGACAGTGGGTTCATCATGACCTGCATCATAGACCCTTGAGATCCTTGAAATGGATTAGTCCTTATGCAGGATGTATGCAATGGTATGATGTTATGCTATGCATGGAGTGATATATGTAAACCCTGTTATGAGTCCAGATTAAGGACTATAAACAAAACCTGCAAGAAACTCAAGTGTCAGATAACAAGCATGCAAATAGTCAAGTTGGAAGGCACACAAGTCACACAAGAGAAGCCCTTAGAGTTTAGGCCAGCATGGGGTCTAGGTATTACCCTCTTTCAGTTTGTTGGTTAAGACTTGTCCTATCAGAAGTAATCGGGTTCTAGAGGATCCCAATATCACTGACTACCCTCAATCGGTCATAATTCCAGCACCGCAATCTTTTCTTGCGGCCAGAACCATCACGAGAGTTTAGCCTCAATGGGCGTAGCATACTACTACTGTTCTATTGGCCAAGTTGGGTCATTTAAGGTTCTAAGGTCGGTTGGTGCTTAATGACTCCTCAGAAGACCCATATTCTCCTCGTTGCAACACAAGGGATATTGGTACAGACCAAGGTGCCACACCAATGTAGCCACTGCTTCACCCATGTCGGTCTACGTCGGACAGGTCCCTCACAGCTTATGCTACCTAACAGGGTATCCCCAGATCCGGGTTAGGATCTATGTAACTCCGATGCAGCCCACAATAATAAAGCAAACAAGCACAACAATTGAAAACACAAGTGATCTTATTCCTAAGGTACACCTCACTTTATAAAATTCCCTAGCAGAGTCGCCAGTTCTGTGATCGGTGGATTCAGAACTGACTGTTTAACGCTGGTTCGCGAAATGTCGCGGTAAGCAAGAGTCGCCACCGTCTTTTATTTTCTCCAACATGGACAGGACAAAAGCACAGCAAAATTCCTTATGAGATAGTTTCTCGGTTCGGGAGGTAGATTTATAGAAAGGGAAGGTGTTAGCATCCTTTCTATCCATGGTTATCCATGGGCTCTTAGATACTTGCTCATTGTGTTTTCAAAAGTGTTTTCTTTTCAAAGTGTGAGTGGGTTTGAAAAAAGTTCCGTTTAAAGATTTCAGATCGACTCTTGTATCAGTCCTCAAGAGTGTTTGAAAAATTGTTTTGAAAGCTTTTGAAAGTGTCGGTGAGAAAAGAGTTTTGTTTGTTTTTGAATAGAGCAAGTATCTATGAGTCATCTACCTACCCTAAGGAATTAGGCTGTGCAAATGTCCTTGAGGTAGTGCCATCCCACCATTGAGAGTTAGGTAGCACCACCGTTGGAGGTGTTCGGGTCAATTCGTTTGTTAGGGACAGTGTGGTCACCAGAGCAACGGTAGGACACCTTAGAAGCTACCCTTATGCCATTGATCCTTTTTTAATTCCGAGGCAACCGTTTCGAGGCAACTGGATCATGTCATGGACATAAGGACTTACTAAAACGTCCTATACTCGACGACCACGTTTCGAAGGCAAGGCAACAGTGAGGCGTACCCTAAGAGTGGTGTGTGAATTTGTGTGTTATTTTCAGTTTACCCATTATCTTTGATCATGCATTATGGTGAGCTACGGGTTGATTTTAGTTGGGCCATTCATTCTTTCATGCAAAGTTTAGCAGTTTTAAGAGTGCGAAAATTTAAATGCGGAAAGTAAAATCCTACGCTATTACAAGGCGCGGGTCTATACATCGCCAAATTAACAAAGACCCATTTTAATAAAAATGCGGAAAGTAAATAAATTCCTAAGTACTATTACATGGCTTGAACAGTTACATAATATTCACAATAAAATAAAATAAATGCGCGAAAGAATAGAACGTGCGAGGGCGTTGGACCCTTTTGAGAAATTAAATGAAATTAAAAGCTAATTAATTATTTAATTAAGAAAAGAAATGTTTTTATATTTTTTTTTGTATTTAATGAAAATAAAGAAAATAAAAATTAAAATTAAAAGAAACCCTAATTCTAAGTTGTTTTAATTATTAAGAAAGCATTAAAGTTTAACCTAATTTACTAAATAATTAAAGTATATGTTTATTTACAAAATAAATTAGTAATTAATAATAATAATAATAAGAAAAAGTTATTTATTAAGAAAAGTGATAAAAAGTTAAAAACCCTAATTTCTACATATTTTAATTTGTTAAGAAAAATATTAAAGTTTTAAACCCTAATTTACTAAACTAATTATTAAAGTTTATTTACAAAATAAATTAATAGTGAAATAATAATAATTAAATATATTTTAGTTTCTGATTTTTTATCTTATGAAAATTAATTTATGAAATTAAAGAAAACAATTGAAAACAATTAAAAGAATAAAAAGGAAAATCAAATAAAAAAATAAAAATGTGCAAACCATGGGGGGTATTCAGACCCAAATGGAGGTTTTTTGTGAGAAATCTGGCCCATTAGACAAAAAGCCTTGTTTGACTTTCTGGCATCACGTGCGTGTTCATTGACTCCTGAGTACCGTGGTCTGCATTCTTTGGCCATTGGATTGAGTTTCATGACCATTTGTGTTCTGGTTGTTGGCCATTTGTGTTCTGGCCTCAACGTTCCTTAATCTTCTCAGGATGTCTGTCTCGCCATGTATTGGTGTCATGCATAAGTTGTTCTTTTGGCCATTTGGCTTTTGGCTTTTGGCTTTTGGCCATTTGGCTTTTGGCTTTTGGCCATTTAGCTTTTGGCCTCAACGTTCTTTAATGAACCTGCATGGGATCCTGTCTAAATCTGCATGTTGAATCTCACGAACATATTAAATAAAATCATAAAATGCAAATAAAGCCAATATATGAAGAAATTTAATGTTTAGGCACAATATGGCATGTATGAATGATTATACTCTTTTGATCATGGAGATCAAATCAATCTTACCCTTACTGAAAAATTAGTGACCTGAATGCTTTTATGCCCTTTGGATCATGGAGATCAAATCAGCCTTATCCTTACTGAAGAAGTAATGAGGTGTTGGTTTGTAACTGTGATGGTTTGTTTGTAGTGAGAGAGGGATTTGTAATAAGGATTTCAAGGTTTTAGGGTTCTTGAAAGAATTTGATATTCTAACAGTGTTGTGGCAAGGTTTTTTCTCTCCTTTTTTTCTCCTCCCTGGTTTGTGTGAAAAGAAGGTGATTATATAATGGAAATTAGGATAAAGAAAATGGGCTTTGAATGTGCAATTGGGCCTCCAATGTTCACTTGAGTTCGTCACTTTCCAGGCTTAATCGCAGGGACTTAAGTGCAATTTTTGAAGTTTAAATGTGAAAACAAAATGTAGCCGACATCGATAACTAACTCCTGTCCGAAAATCGGCTCAATCGGATAAACGGTGAATTAGTTATGAATTTTTGAAGTTTTAGCTCAGACAAACTTATTTTGGGCTCCAGTGTCGACTCTGACACGTTCTTCAATAAAAAACTGGTATTGATTGGAGCATAATCCGGTCTCGACTTTTGAAGCAAAGTTGTAGATCTATGAGTCAGGGACCTTGTGTAAAAATATGAGCCCAATCCGATAAAAATTGACCGAGTTATGAATTTTCGAAGTTTCGGCCCAGATGAAATAATATTCAGCATTCAGGATTTTCGGCGTGTCGCGCACTCTGAGCAAAAAACGAAGGCCTTTTGAATACCGTTTGAACTTAATACCTTCTGTGAAAATGTAGCCAACTCAATTTGTGAAATTTTGGCGCCAGAACCAGCTCAATACGATGAAAATCGACCAAGTTATGATTTTATGAACATGACACAAATAAACTTGTCACAAATTTTCTGTACGAAAATACTTGATAAATCCACATTTTTGAAGACCTTCTGATTGAAATTGACTTCTAGCCGTGAGAGATGAAAACGTAGATAATGTCAAGACGGAATTTTGGCTACCGGAACGGGTTCAAAACGAGTCACGATCTTCAAGTTATGAATTTTTTTAGCGCGTAAAAACTGCACTTTCAGCACACTTTTTCACCATATTTCTTCAAGAAAACTCACACATTCGGATACCTTCTTTAAAGAATTGACTCTTGAGCCGAACCTGAATTCGAGCATAAGTTAGGACATTAAGGAGCACTTGAGGTCATTTGGATGTAAGGACCTTGATGCAACACAAAACCTTAATTTTGACTTGACTGCCTTAGGAGGTGATTTGACTGTGCAACCTTTGAGAAATCTTGAGGAATATGGGAGGGCAAATTTTGGGGTACAACAGATAGCCACAAATTTCTATTCGAGAAGACCCCACTTGCCAAAAGTTTGACTAACAAATGTGAAGACTTCTCCATTATTACCATCTCAAACAAGCCTCTTAGGATCACTTCCAAAGGTCCTATTAGGATTTCAAATGAACCCACTATTGCTCCCTTAATAATTACCAGTCCCGGACCAATTCCCTACTCTTCAAATAAGGCGGTACCATGGAATTATGGTGTTGAAGTGTTCTATCATGGGATTAAACAAGACGCGTGGATCGAAGAAGGAAAAGATGAAGATGCCGGTAACATAGCTGGTTCAAGCAAAGTAACTAGAACTGGGAGAATATTTTCACCTAATATCTCATCACCAGTTGTTACAAGGACGCCCATCCGCATTACTGCTGCCAAGCCAAGTAATAATACAAGAGGGAAGGAGAATGTTGTTGAGCCTGATGTGATTGAAGTACCCTCCAAGGACGTAGCTAATGAAGAACCCTTCGCTCGCGAGATGGACGAGATTTTGAAGATAATAAAAAGAAGCGACTTCAAGATTGTGGAACAGTTGAGGCAAACCCCTTCTAAGATTTCAATGTTGTCATTGCCGCTTTGTTCCGATGCCCATGCTCAGACGTTAATCAAATTCCTGAAAAAAGCTCATGTCCCACATGAGAAAACAACAGGCCAATTTGAGAATTACGTGGCTAGCCTGACAGCTGATAATGGCTTGGGATTTTCAGATGCTGGCTTAACGCCTCTTGGGAAGAATCACAATAATGCTCTACATGTTTCTGTCGAGTGCAAGGGGACTACCTTAGCACATGTGCTAGTCGACACTGGTTCTTCTCTGAATGTATTACCCAAGGGGGCGTTAGACCGTATTGACTGTGAAGATTTAGTCTTGAAGCCAAGTGATATCATTGTAAGGGCATTTGACGGATCAAAGAGGACTGTTCATGGGGAGGTAGATCTTCCAATCAAAGTGGGCTCCCAAATTTTCAACTCCACCTTCTACATTATGGATATTCGTCCTGCCTATTCTTGTCTGTTAGGTCACCCGTGGATCCATAAAGCTGGGGAAGTAACCTCAACTCTCCATCTGAAACTCAAATATCCAGTCAAGGGAAGAATAGTCACCATCTGTGGAGAAGAAGAGTTTATGGTAAGCCACATTAACTCGTTCAAATACGTAGAGATGGATGGAGAATTCATTGAAACCCCATGTCAAGCCTTTGAAGTCATGCCACCAATGATTGCTTCTACCAAATGTTCTTCTGATGAGTCTAAAGCTGTTAAGGCCACGCCAAAGATGGTTTCAGTCAAGGATGCCCGTGCAACAATTGAAGAAGGTAATTGTGATACTTGGGGACAACTCCTCGATATCCCATTTAAAACGGACAAGTTTGGTTTGGTCTTCACTGGCAAAGCTCAGAAGGAAGTGAGGTGTGCTCGTGCTGGAAAGCCACCTCTCCACATTGGAAGCCATGAAGTCAACGCCATGGGTGATTCTGATGAAGAAGCTGCATTTGAAGATTGGGTGTATCCAATTATAACGGGGCTGAAGAATTGGCATACGAAGGACTTTGTGCCCATCTCCTCTATTGAGGAGTAATCTACTTGTTATTGCTTTTCTTTTAATTCAAGAACATGTTGTCTGTAATATTTTAACAATGACTTTTCAGCCATATGCCTAGCCCGGGGCACTTTGATCCATTTGTCAAGGGTTTTATTTATGTTCATCTAATCATATGATCATTCAGTACATTGGACTCTTTTGCATTCAAATATTTATGTTCATTGTCTTTCCTTTCTTGCAAATACATTTTTCAAAAAAATAGTCATGTGTCTTACATGCACACACACACACACACACACACACACACACACACTCTAGATCCTATTGCCAATGACTCTACTATTGACGACTATGACTTTGATTGTCCTATCAACCAAGCCGAAGACGAAGGCGATAAAGATTGTGACGTACCGGGAGAACTAGCCAGACTTCTATTATAAGAGGAAAAAGCTATTCAACCGCATGAAGAGTCAGTTGAAGTTATCAACCTGGGTACTGAGTCAGATAAGAAGGAAATCAAGATCAGCGTTAATTTGGAAAGCAATGTCAAGAGCAGGTTGGTTCATATGTTGCATGATTATGTGAAAGTATTTGCTTGGTCTTATAATGATATGCCTGGGTTGGATACCGACATCGTAGTTCATCGTCTTCCGCAAGAGAAGGAAGCCCTCCTATTAAACAAAAGGTTCATCGCATGAGGCCTGATATATCTGAAAAGATCAAAGTTAAAGTGATGAAACAATTTGATGCAGGGTTCCTAGTTGTGACATCCTATCCTCAATGGGTTTCCAATGTGGTTCCAGTGCCAAAGAAAGACGGGAAAGTTCGCATGTGTGTAGACTATAGGGATATGAATAGGGCGAGCCCCAAGGATGACTTCCCTCTACCACACATTGACGTCTTAGTTGATAATACTGCTCAACATAAAGTCTTCTCTTTCATGGATGGTTTCTCAGGCTATAATCAAATAAGGATGGCTCCCGAAGACATGGAGAAGACAACTTTCGTTACGCAATGGGGAACCTTCTGCTACAAGGTCACGTTGTTCGGACTAAAGAATGCAGGGGCAACATATCAAAGGGATATGGTAGCTTTATTTCATGACATGATTCATCATGAGATAGAGGTATATGTGGATGATATGATTTCCAAATCACAAACCGAATAAGAACATCTCGATCATCTGTACAAATTATTCGAGAGGCTGAAGAAGTCCAAGCTAAGGTTAATCCCTAACAAGTGCACGTTTAGAGTACGATCTGGAAAGCTTCTAGGTTTTGTTGTCAGTAATAAAGGCATTAAAGTTGATCCTTCCAAGGTAAAGGCCATCCAAGAAATGCTAGTCCCTCATTCTAAAAAAGAAGTCAGAGGATTCTTGGGTCGTCTCAATTACATTGCTCGCTTCATATCACACTTGACTGCTACTTGTGAGTTAATCTTCAAACTCTTGAAGAAAGATCAGGTAGTCAGATGGAATGATGAGTGTCAGGTTGTCTTTGACAAAATCAAAGAATACCTACAAGAACCTCCTATTCTCATGCCTCCAGTTGAAGGAAGACCCTTGATTATGTACTTGACAGTATTAGAGAGCTCTATGGGGTGTGTTTTGGGCCAACATGACGAGTCTGTCCGAAAAGAGCATGCTATTTATTACCTGAGCAAAAAATTTACCGACTGTGAAACCAGATATTCACTGCTCGAGAAAACTTGTTGCGCTCTGGAATGGGTTGCTCGCTATCTAAGACAGTATATGTTAACTCATACCACTTTGTTGATTTTTAAGATGGACCCAATCAAGTACATCTTCGAGAAACCTTCCCTTTCAGACGGATATCCAGATGGTAAATGATCTTAACTGAGTATGATATTCAATACACTACGCAAAAGGCCATCAAAGGAAGCGTGCTAGCTGATCATTTGGCCCATCAAGCTGTGGAATATTATCAGTCAATGAACTTCGACTTCCCTAATGAGAATATCATGCTGATAACCGACTGTGCGAAACCTGGACCGTATGACGGACCTGAACAAGGATCTCGATGGACTATGGTCTTCGATGGGGCTTCCAACGCCTTAGGTAACGAAATTTTGTGATCATCTCTCCTAAAGGTTGCCACACTCCTTTCACTTCCAGACTATGCTTTGATTGTACGAACAATATGGCCGAGTATGAAGCATGCATCTTAGGTCTGAAAGCTGCTATTGACTTGAGGATCAAACATTTGGATGTGTTCGGGGATTCCGCCCTAGTGATCAGCCAAGTAAAATGAGATTGGGACACTTAGCACCCTAATCTCATCCCTTGCAAGGAACTTATGCTATCCCTAATTCCTTACTTCGAAGAGATCACCTTTGAGCACTTCCCTGGGGAGGAAAACCAGTTGGCTGACGCTTTGGCAACCATGTCTTCAATGTTCAAGGTTCGATGGGACAACGAATCCCCTATGATTACAATTGAAAGATTTAACGAACCTGTGCATTGCTATGAGCTTGACACTGATGCGGAAAATCCATGGTACCATGAAGTGATGAGATACCTTGAAGTACAAGAGTATCCAGAGAGAGCATCTATCAATGACAGAAAGTTCTTACGAAGATTTACAGCCAAATTCTTCCTAAGTAACAAGCTATTTTATAAGCGCAACCATGATTCAACTCTACTCCGATGTGTGAACAAGAAGGAGGCAGAGGAAATCATGGAAGACATACACGATGGTCTCTTTGGTACTAACTCAAGTGGACATACGATGGCTAAGAAAATCTTAAGATCCGGTTACTATTGGTCAACAATGGAGACTGATTGTCATCAACATTCAAGAACTTGTCATAAATGCGAAATCTACACTGATAAGGTCCATGTGCCTCATATCCCTTTAAACGTCATGACTGCTCCGTGGCCATTTGAAATTTAGGGCATTGACATGATTGGAGAGATCGAAGCCACCTCGTTTTCCTCAGTCACCAAGAATATGGTAGCCAGATTCATCAGACACAACCTCCTCTTCTGTTATGGTATCCCCGAAAGGATCATCACCGACAATGGGACTAACCTCAACAATTCTATAATCACTGAGCTTTGCACTCAGTTTAAGATCAAGCGTCACAATTCTTCTCCGTATAAATCGAAAATGAATGGCGCAGTCGAAGCGGCCAACAAAAATATCAAGAAGATTATGCAGAAAATGGTAGTAACCTATAAAGATTGGCATGAGATGTTACCATTTTCTCTATATGGATACCGTACTTCAGCTAGAACATTAACTGGGGAAACTCCCTTTTCTCTAGTATATGGCATGGAAGCTGTTTTTCCAGTGGAAGTTCAGATTCCCTCGCTAAGGATTATGAATGAGGAAGGCCTAGGCGAAGACGAGTGGATTTAAACGAGATTGGATCAGCTGAACTTGATTAACAAAAAACGTTTAGCTGCTATTTGCCATGGTCAGACGTACCAAAAACGGATGATCAAGGCTTTCAACAAAAAGATCAAGCCTCGAGTATATCAAGCTGGTGACTTGGTGATAAAATGTATCATTCTACCACAAGGCGACCCCAGAGGCAAATGGACTCCCACCTATGAAGGGCCATTTGTTGTCAAGAGAGTTTTCTCTGGCGGTGCCATGATGTTGACTACCATGGATGGTGAAGACTTCCCGCATCCTATAAACACGAACATAGTTAAAAAATACTACGCATAACAGACCTGCTAGGTTGACACACCTAGGCAAAATAAGGGCATCCCGGCAAACCAAAAGGTTTGGGCAAAATTTAGGGATATATGCAAAAGATTGTACACCCGGAAAGTTGAAAACCTGAAAGGGTGACTTGGGCAAAAATGGGTATCCTGGTGGGCTGAAAACCCGAAAGGGCGGTCCAGGAAAAAGTTAAGGATTAAAAGCGTATGACTATGTCCCGTGGAATCACCACAGTCAAATTTATCACCAAGGTCCAAGTTCAAACGGTCCAAGATCAATCTAATCAACTTCTATCAATGGCAGGGGACATTCGAAGACATTGGGGCAATAGTAGAGTTGGAAGGTAATGAGATCGTTTCACATGGATATTTGTTTTTGTTCTCAATTTTGTTTTCCTTTCGACGATTCCCTCTTACTAGGATCTCCGTCTCTCTGTACAAAACGCCTATTCATGGGAAAAATATCAATACAGATATACTTTGAAGTGCAAAATTTCTGTCTTTGTTTTGAATGCAAAATTGTCCAATGACTAAAATTGAATGAACATATGCATATGAACATAATTAAAACTATTTGGCACATATGAACTAAGCAGTAACAGGAACATCTTTAATAAATAGGGAATACCCTCACAAAGTTATTCCATTAACATCCTCCTCAACAAAGCTACTCACAAAGTCTCATTGCATATGATAATCCCCAACCAGAGTCTCAATCTCTTGGCAGCTCTCTCTCCAGCTAAAATCGAATTTTACAAGTTGAAGCCTCGTAGATTTCTTCCTAAAATAAACTCATCTACTCAACAGGGTTTATTTCCCCAACAGGTTTTATTTCCCTAACAACCATCGAGGAACCACAAAATTCCCCAGTCGAGTACATCCTCCCCAACTGAGTCTGTATTCCCTCGGCATAGTCTATCTGCTCCAACAAACAACGAGATAGCATAACTCCCCAGCCGAGTTCAAATTTACCCAACATACAACAATCCAGACACCACAAAATTCCCCAGCTGAGCCTGTCTTCCCCGGCTGAGTATATATTACCCAGCCGAGGATATTATCCCTAAACGGAGCCTATCATCCCCAGTTGAGTGTATCCTTCCCAAGCTGAGTCAGTCCTACCCGACTGAGTCTACACTCTCCAGTTTGAATTTTCCTTTCAGATTTTGCAAATCATAGGGCCACAACCCCTAATCCCCAGTAAAGCCATCAACAAAGCCTTTACTATTTCCAAAAAGATACTATGAAGCCTGGGCCCGACCAGATATTAGCATAATTTTCAAGTTATTACTGAAGCCTGGACCCGACCAGATAATAGTTTGACTTCTTCAATTACCGAAGCCTGGGCCCGACCAGATAGAATTTTAAATCCTACAAAATCATTATCAAAACTCCTTTTCTCCAGTAGAGTTTGCCGATATCCCTAGTAAATTACTGAAACCTGGACCGGACCAGATAACAGTTTGAGTATCTGAAACCTGGACCCGACAAGATAACAGTTTGAGTATCTAAAACCTGGACCCGACCAGATAACATTTGATCTCAATTTCAAGATATTATAAAACCTGGACCCGACCAGATAATAGTATAACTCTTCAAAGATATAGAAAAACCTGGACTCAACCCGACCAAGGTTTAACTTCTTTTCCCCAGTAGAGTTTGCCTTTGCCCCAACAAATTACTATGGAACCTGGATCCGATCAGATATCAGTTTTCAATTTCATCTTTTCAAGCAAGTTGTTATGAAGCCTGGATCTGACCAGATAGCAATTACCCTCAGAGATTCGTTGTGAAACCTGGAAACCGACTAGATAACAACTAAATCCCCAAACAGTTTATAGTGAAACTTGGACCCGACCAGATAGAAATGGACCTCGTCAACCTCAGAAATCTCCAAAGCCTGGACCCGACCAGATGACAGTTTTTCAAACAGTTTATTATAAAACCTAGAGCCCGACCAGATAACAATTAACTATGATCCCTAGAGAGACACTATGAAGCCTGGACTCGACCAGATAATAGTACAACTTTCCAAAAACCATGAAACCTGGACCCGACCAGATAGTAGTTACCACTTCAAGTTACTACGAAGCTTGGATCCGACCAGATAACAGTTAACTTATGTATCCCCAGTATTGTACCCCAAAATTTACCCTCTCATTTCTCAAGGATTCTCTCACAAGATCTACTATGACGTCAAGTTTACAGCACTGATACATCGATTTAGGCTTGGAATTAGCACAAGGGCAAAATGGTCAATTGCATACTGGAAAGTCAAACTTTGACTTTTTGGTCAACATTACATTCCAAAGATCAAATTTCATCAAGACACTCAAGAATATCAAGCTTGATCATCAAGAAATCAAGAAAGTCAAAAGTCAACTTGAAAAGTCAAAATTTCCAAGACAGAGAAATTTTCTAAGTGTTTTTATACATGATAATTTCATCACTTCATGTCATTCTTTCACCAAGATGCAAGACGGTTCAAGGAAAACTTTCAACATGAAAGTTGTAGATCCTGATGAGATCTATAACTTTTCTTTGTTGATCGAATCCTAGAAGTGCTTGGATTTTGAGTTATAAATTCATGAAGTCATGACATTTTCATTTAACACTTAGAGAAATTTTCAACAGATTTTGTTCAGGATTTTATCTCAACTTCTTGGCATTTTTTCATATAGTTACAAGATGATTTTATCAAAATGGCCAACATGAAAGTTATAGAGGATGTTTCAAGCTTTCCAAAATATCCAAGAGCATGAATTTATCATACTTGAGCTAGGAGATTCAAGGGCTTGAAGCTGGGTGTGATACAATGGGAGAACTGACTTGGGTTTTTGAGTTTGTGTTCGCAAATGTTTCGGTTTAGCAAGAGTCGCCACCGACTTTTTATTTTATCCTAAGGAAAGGTCAAAAAGCACAGGAAAGACCTTTGAGATGTTTTCTTGGGTTCGGGGAGTAGATTATAGAAAGGGAAGGTATTAGCACCCTTTCTATCCATGGGCTCTTAGTTACTTACTGAGATCACTTGATTTACTTTTCAATTGTTTGAAATGGTGCTTTTCAATTGTTTGAAATGGTGCTTTGTGTGTGGTTTTTGAAAGATGTTTTGAAAAGAGGCCATCATTGTGGCAACCTTTGTAATGATTCTTGTTTTGAATGTATACAAAGGTGTTTTTTTCTTTTGAAAAATTTCCAATGTTTGAAAGTAGGGTTTTGAAATTTGTGTTGTGAAGTGTGTTTTGAAGATAGCAAGGATGTTTTGCAAGCTTTGATCAAGTAACTAAGAGTTGTCTACCCTATTTTACTCAAAGATCTTTCTTATGTTTTTAACCCTTTTAACAGTGTTGTTTCACCATTGTGTTTGGTGAACAACCTTATGTTAAGATGTTAAACAGGGCATGCGCGGGTCATCGTATAGACCATGATAGCAATAGTGTCAAGTATCTTTGGCAATTTTCTTGAGGGACTTGATCATTTTGTTTAGGCAACTCAGATAGCGTCATCGAGGGACTATGATCTTTGTTTTGTTTTTGTTTTGCCAAAGTACTTGACATGCATATCATGGCCCATTTTTGAAGGCAACAAGTGGAGTGTAACCCTAGGGGTACAAGTGTGCATTGTGTTTGTTTGTCATGCATTTTTTGTCTTTGATTAGGTCAAACTATTTGTTAATTTGATTTTGCATTCAAACCCTAAGTCTAATCATGGCATAATTGAAAGTTTTTAAAGGTGCGAGAATTTAAACTCTACACTATTACAACATGATATAGGGAGGGGGGGTACAATTTTGAATAGGGGATTATTTAGACAAGAAATTAAATTCTAAATTATTACAACCAAATTGAATGTGTAAGGCATAACAATTGAATATACAATATTTAAATAAATACAATAAATAAATATTAAATAAAATGTATTATGCAAAAAAAGTTTTTATGTATGTAAAAGATATTTTTAATGTGAAATGTAAATAAATAAAAAGTCAATTTTAATTATTTTTGTTTTTAGGGCAAAAACCCTAATTTCTTAAATAAATAGTATTATTTATTATTTATATACAATAATGCATCAATTTGTACAAAAATAAAAGTATATTGAAAAAAAGGTATTTTTAGTATAAAATATTAATAAAAATAAAAATGTATTATTTTTGTGTTTTTTTTATTCTAGTTTATTTAATAAAATATAGTGTATATATATATATATATATATATATATATATATATATATATATATATATATATATATATATATATATATATATATATATATATATATATATATATATATATATATATATATATATATATATATATATATATATATATATATATATATATATATATATATATATATATATATATATATATATATATATATATATATATATATATATATATATATATATATATATATATATATATATATATATATATATATATATATATATTAAATACATTAAGTGTGTATAAAAATAAAATAAATTATTTAAAAAAATGTATATATTTCAAGAAAATATTTTCAAATGTGTATAAAAATAATAAATGAAAATAAAAGTGTTTTTTACATTGTTTTTTTTTTAATTTAAACAAAATGAATATAAAGTATTTAATGTATTAATACTAGAAATAATTAAAATAAATACCAAATAAATACAAAAATTTATGAAAATATTTTTTAAGTATTTTTTATATTAGAAAATAAAATGTCAAAATCAGAAATAAAATAAAAATGCAAAAATGACAAATATGCAAGAAATGGGCCAGGAGGGTGTAAAAAGAAAAGAGGGGGGTGCCAAAAGCAAGCCTGTCCAGGCCCAGCCCAAAACCAACTTCATCTTCTTCCTCTAGACAGAAACGCGCGCGTTCTGTGTACAAAATACTATCTCCTGATTCTGTGCTTTTTTGACAAAACTCATAACATGAAACTTGTAAAGCATCAAACAACGAATCTAACCATATAAAAAACTTAAGCTAACTCTTAAAGACCAGAGTGAATTTCTCTGGCCCTAATTTCTAACCTAGTTTTTTCAGAAAGTTCATGGGTGAAATTCTCCTAGCACGATTAATATAAATGAAAACTAAGCACATGTATGGTTTCAGGGCTATGAATACAACATCTTTCATTCATAAACCTAAGTCTAACTATTCCTAAATAGAGAGATATAAGTTCATGAAATACCTGTTTCAGTTGAGCTCGAGCTGGATAGTGCAGCAACTTCCAAGGGTGCTTGAGGTTCTTTTGAGCTTGCCTGATGTCCACTGAAGCTTTCCCAATGCTTAGTTTGTTTTGAAGTAGTCTGAATCGTGCTACAGAACTCAACCTGCAAAGCTTCCAAACAAAAATGGCAATGTGTGTTAATGGAGTTACAGTTGGCAATGGAGGTCTGGAATAGTTTAGGTGAGTTGAATGGAAGGTATTGGAACAAGTTTGAGGCAAAACGCACGAGGCAAAGTGGAGATGGAAGTGGTTCTGCAGGGATTGCCCTATTTTGCAGAAAAATGGAGATTTTGTGTACAAGGAAGTTTGAGTGGTGAAGAGCTCGTGTTTATGGTTCAAAGGGTTGTGTGAAATGTGTTTGCAATGTTTGTTCAAGCTATCATGGACTGGTTTTCAAGTTGGCAAGATTTGGACAAATTTCTTCTTTGTGAAGCAAGAAAGTGTAACTACTGATTATAGGCATGTACCCTCTATCTTGTATGCTGTATTCTTTGCCCTTGGTTACTGGAATTTGTGGATTTGATTTGGCTTATGAGATATGGCCCATATGCTCAAAGGTCATGTTTTGACATAAAGCAAACCTTTTCAAAAATGGCAATGTACCTTTTTCTAATTAAGGGTTAGTTTTGTGTGCAATATCCAAATGGCCAAGATAATGCATTAGCTCAGTGGATTTGCATTCAATTAAGGAGTGTAAAATGGTTTAGAGGCCTGCAAGCAAGTACAAATCATGCTGGTTTGAAAATGCAAGTTGTATGAACATGTATTGGCCATGGATCAAAGTGAGTTTTTGCCAACTTCAAGCATTCGATTCTCCCTAACCACAAAGGTGTTTGAGGAGTTCTGGGACAATTTGGAAAGCTTGCAACATGTACTATAATCCATCTTTGAAATGCAACTTGAAAATCCAAGTGTGTATAAAAATATTAAATGAAAATAAAAGTGTTTTTTACATTGTTTTTTTTTTAATTTAAACAAAATGAATATAAAGTATTTAATGTATTAATACTAGAAATAATTAAAATAAATACCAAATAAATACAAAAATTTATGAAAATATTTTTTAAGTATTTTTTATATTAGAAAATAAAATGTCAAAATCAGAAATAAAATAAAAATGCAAAAATGACAAATATGCAAGAAATGGGCCAGGAGGGTGTAAAAAGAAAAGAGGGGGGTGCCAAAAGCAAGCCTGTCCAGGCCCAGCCCAAAACCAACTTCATCTTCTTCCTCTAGACAGAAACGCGCGCGTTCTGTGTACAAAATACTATCTCCTGATTCTGTGCTTTTTTGACAAAACTCATAACATGAAACTTGTAAAGCATCAAACAACGAATCTAACCATATAAAAAACTTAAGCTAACTCTTAAAGACCAGAGTGAATTTCTCTGGCCCTAATTTCTAACCTAGTTTTTTCAGAAAGTTCATGGGTGAAATTCTCCTAGCACGATTAATATAAATGAAAACTAAGCACATGTATGGTTTCAGGGCTATGAATACAACATCTTTCATTCATAAACCTAAGTCTAACTATTCCTAAATAGAGAGATATAAGTTCATGAAATACCTGTTTCAGTTGAGCTCGAGCTGGATAGTGCAGCAACTTCCAAGGGTGCTTGAGGTTCTTTTGAGCTTGCCTGATGTCCACTGAAGCTTTCCCAATGCTTAGTTTGTTTTGAAGTAGTCTGAATCGTGCTACAGAACTCAACCTGCAAAGCTTCCAAACAAAAATGGCAATGTGTGTTAATGGAGTTACAGTTGGCAATGGAGGTCTGGAATAGTTTAGGTGAGTTGAATGGAAGGTATTGGAACAAGTTTGAGGCAAAACGCACGAGGCAAAGTGGAGATGGAAGTGGTTCTGCAGGGATTGCCCTATTTTGCAGAAAAATGGAGATTTTGTGTACAAGGAAGTTTGAGTGGTGAAGAGCTCGTGTTTATGGTTCAAAGGGTTGTGTGAAATGTGTTTGCAATGTTTGTTCAAGCTATCATGGACTGGTTTTCAAGTTGGCAAGATTTGGACAAATTTCTTCTTTGTGAAGCAAGAAAGTGTAACTACTGATTACAGGCATGTACCCTCTATCTTGTATGCTGTATTCTTTGCCCTTGGTTACTGGAATTTGTGGATTTGATTTGGCTTATGAGATATGGCCCATATGCTCAAAGGTCATGTTTTGACATAAAGCAAACCTTTTCAAAAATGGCAATGTACCTTTTTCTAATTAAGGGTTAGTTTTGTGTGCAATGTCCAAATGGCCAAGATAATGCATTAGCTCAGTGGATTTGCATTCAATTAAGGAGTGTAAAATGGTTTAGAGGTCTGCAAGCAAGTACAAATCATGCTGGTTTGAAAATGCAAGTTGTATGAACATGTATTGGCCATGGATCAAAGTGAGTTTTTGCCAACTTCAAGCATTCGATTCTCCCTAACCACAAAGGTGTTTGAGGAGTTCTGGGACAATTTGGAAAGCTTGCAACATGTACTATAATCCATCTTTGAAATGCAACTTGAAAATCCAAGTGGAACTGTGATCAATGGAAATAGAACTGACTGTTTTTAAAGCTGGTTCGCGAAATGTCGCGGTAAGTAAGAGTCGCCACCGTCTTTTATGTTCTCCAACATGGAAAGGACAAAAGCACATCAAAATTCCTTTTCGAGAATGTTTCTCGGTTCGGGAGGTAGATTTATAGAAAGGGAAGGTGTTAGCACCCTTTCTATCCGTGGTTATCCACGGGCTCTTAGGTACTTGCTCACTATGTTTTCAAAAATTGTTTTCTTTTCAAGTGTTTGTGGGTTTTGAAAAAGTTTGGTTTGAAAAAAACTTCTAGGTAACTCTTGTATCAGTCCTCAAGAGTGTATGAAGTATTTGTTTGAAAACTTTTTGAAAGTGTCGGTGCGAAAAGATGTTTTTGTTTTTTGAAAGAGCAAGTACCCAGGAGAAATCTACCTACTCTAAGGAATTAGGCTGTGTAAGAGTCCTTTAGACAGTACTATCCCACTATTGAGAAGTAGGTAGCACCGTCGTTCGAGTTATTCGGGTCAATTCGATGATAGGGACATGTGTGGTCACCAAAGCAATAGTAGGATGCCTTAGCGGTAACCCTAATGTCCTAGATCCTTTTTATCCGAGGCAACCGTTTCGAGGCAACTGGATCTTTAGAGAGGAGGGCGACCTCTAAAACACCCTATACTTGATGACCACCTCGAGGCAACCAAGTGAGGCGTACCCTAGAAGTGGCATGTGCATGTGTGTCAGGTTTCATGTTAATGTTTATCTTTGAACATGCATCATTGTGAGCTACGGGTTGATTTTATTTTTCATACAAATCTTGTCATGCATAATTAACAGTTTAATAATTTGCGGGAAATAAAGTGCGGAAAGGTAAATCTACGCTATTACAAGGCGCGGGTCTATACATCGCCAAAAACATAACCCGTTTGGAAATAAATGCGGAAAGTAAAAGAAAACGATAAAAGTCATAATTAACTATTACATCCTCGGAAACAGATACATCAATATAATCGAAAGGAATTAAAGCGCGAAAGAAATTAAATCGGGAACGTCTTAGGGTGTTGACCCTTTTTGAGAAAAGAAAGTAATTTGTCCTTTTTTTTTGCAATTAAATTAAATATTAAACCTAATTTACCAATTAATTAATCATTTACAAGAAAAAGTGTTTTTGTGTTTTTTATGTTTTAATGAAATAAATAAAAAGAAATTAAAAGTCAAAAGTTAGAAAAAAAAACCTAAGTCTAATTTATTTTATTTATTGTAAAAGAAAATTAAAATTAAACCTAATTAAACTAAATTAATTTAAGTTAGTGTTTATTTACAAAAATAATTAAACTAAGTGAAATTAATAATAAAATATTTACATTTTTTTGGTTTTCTGAATTTTTATTGTGAAAAAAATTAATTATGTTAATTAAATAGTAATAATAATAATTAGTAAAGAAAATATAAAAGAGAAAAAAGGAAAAGAAAACAAGAACCCAGGGGGGGGGTGTTGGCCCATTAGGAGGTGAATTAGCAATCTGAGCCCATTAAGAATCAAGCCTTTGTTGACTTTCTTGAATGGTCCACGCTGGCTTTGACCTGAGAACATGGTGTTCATCACCTTCTGGCCTTTGGATTGTTGATTGGGGCCACATGGCAAGCTGGTGCGTGGGATGCATGATAGAATCCTTCTGAAAGCCTGCATTGGATTACACAAGAAAAAATAGAAACAATTATATGGGGGACCTGGGAATCGAACCCAGGTCCCAATGGTTGCATGCGATATCATCATCCACTGAGCCAAGCGCTTGTATTTGTTATAATAATGGGCAATGAAAATAATATAAAAAAAGCAACGCATATGCTGGAAACAAATGAAGCGCGCGTTATTTTTTGAATGAACCAACCATGATGCACCACGTCCTTCGTCTTCCCCAGATTCCCTGTAAAATAAAAACAATTAGCGGGGGTTTTAAACCCCCACAACCTGCAATAAGAGAAAATAGCGAATAGAGTTGTACGCAATATAAATTGTTCGCGAGATGTCCAGCATGTTCGTCTTGTTCAGACAGTTTCAATCATAGGCCTCTTGAGGCTTAATTTTTCCTAAATAAGAAAGCCCCAATTTTAGAGCTTGGAAAACCTAGAAATCGTTCATGGCGTTTTCTGTTTCAGGGCATATTAATCCAATTATCTTGTACCAAAAGCTTTGTACAGTCCTTATGAACACAAAACAATCAACAAAAGATGTCAAATATGCATGAATCAAAGTATATGATTTTGGAAAAAATTGTTCAAACCGTGACACTGTAATGGGCGATTCTTGGAGTTATGAAGCTGGAAACTGATTGCAAATCGTCCAGGAAACTCCCAGCAATGTCTTTGAATCCACAAAAGCCTTTGAATTGTCCTGGAAGTGAGAAAACAGTTTTGACTTTGTTCTTGATTTTTTGAATATGGTTATGGCTCTGTATGCAGCAATCTCACGTTAATGCATTAGGGTTGGCTTGCTTGCATATATGGGAATATAATTAGGTTAAGTCTTGGCCCAAAGATCCATTGCATTCATGTTTGTATATTTTATTTTCAATCAAATCTTTTTGCCTCTTTTTGATGGATAAAACTTGCCAAAATTGGAGATCTTTGTCCCCTTGATGTGCACACGAATTTGCCAGCTCATATTGGTCATATTTGCTTCATAAAAAGATTTGAAAACCATATCTTTGAATTTCCTTTATTTTAAATCAATTAAATGAATTAATATTAATAAAAAATTCAATTAATTAATTAAAAATAAGAAAATAAATCAAGTTAAGTTCAATGGGTCGTGCATAAGCCTTGGACAATGTTTCAAGAATAAATTTGAGGCCCATTAGCAAAAATAAGGTATTTTGAGCAAAGTTGACTTTTGCACATTCACAAAAATTTCCCAACTTCTCCAATGCATATCTTGCTCAATTTTGATCATATGAACATGTTCTTGGACATTTTGGAAAGGTCTTGAAGTCCTCTAACCAATGCCTTTGGTCCCATGTCATTTGGATTTATCAATCTCAAGTTATGGTCTTTGACTTAAAATGCCTTTTTGTTGACCTATAATGTAGAAATTGATAACTTTTTGTGAGAGAATTTCTTGGACTTGGAATGTGAAGATGAGTTGTAGGAAATGTCATCCCCTTAAAAATGAGCATTGGATGGGATTTTTCTGATGAACCATGAAAAAGTTATGCCTTGGTCAAGTTACAGTTGACTTTTCAGTTGTCCAAAAATAGCAACTTTTGCATCTTTGATGATTTTTTAGCCATGCTTGTGGAATCATGATCAAGACTTGATCAAATGATGATTGTGGCCTCAAAATAAGATGTTGACCAAAAATTCTGACTTTTGACTGCAAAATGACCATTTTGTCCCTGCAGTGGACTGTGGATCAAATAGGGCTTTTGACTATAGAATTTGGTACTGTGAGTCTTGAAACTTGACATGTAGATGCTTGGAAATGTATATAGGCCTATGGTACTTGATTGAGCCATTGAAAACCTCAAATTCTTTGTAAGAACCAAAACCCTAATTTTGACTGGCTTAGGAGGCATTTGTACTGTGCAACCCTTGAGGAATCTTGAAGAATATGGGAGGGCAAATTTTGGGGTACAACAGTTGCCCCTGTTCAATCTTCTTAAACCTGAGGATGTAGATTGGCTTGTGTGCCTTTCGTGATCCGAAGGTAGAAGATGATTGAACACTAGAGTGCCCAGAAATTTGCACTCGCATAGTAGAGTATCAGCAATGTGATGTCGGGAATGGGCTTACAGATGCCATTTGGAAAGATGATGGTAGAGGAGATGGGCTTATAGATTCCATCTAGAGATGTGACAGAACCTTGTTGGGAATGGGCTTATAGATGCCATTTGGAAATGTAATGTATGGTGGATGGGCTTATAGATGCCATCTAGAGATTGTCTGTTGAATTGTAATTTTTGTAAGTTGAAAGAGGGAACCTGTGTAGGGTTGCCTGATGATGAGCTCGTGTAAAACTGCATCTTTGAAGGAAGGAAACCTGTGTAGGGTTGACTGACAATGAGCCCGTGCGAAACTGCATCTGAGATGTAGAAGGAACCTGTGTGGGGTTACTTTGGTGATGAGCCCGTGTAAAACTGCGTCTGGAATTGAGAAGAAAACCTGTGTAGGGTTTTTTGGTGACGAGTCCGTGTGAAACTACGTCTGGGGTTGAGAGGGAAACCTGTGTAGGGTTTACTGATGACGAGTCCGTGTAAAACTTCATCTTTGGAAAGAGAGAACCTGTGTAGGGTTTCTTGGTGACGAGTCCGTGTAAAACTACATCTTTGGAAAGAGAGAACCTGTGTAGGGTTTCTTGGGGATAAGTTCGTGTAAAACTTCTGGAGGAACCGGGGTAAGGTTACTGTGGAATAAGTCCGTGTAAGACTTCTGGAGGAACCGGGGTAAGGTTACTGTGGAATAAGTCCGTGTAAGACTTTAGGAGGAACCGGGGTAAGGTTACCTTGAGATAAGTCCGTGTAAGACTTCTTCTGAAAGAAAAGGAACCGGTGTAGGGTTGCTTTGATGATAAGTCCGTGTAAGACTTCTTCTGAAAGAAAAGGAACCGGTGTAGGGTTGACTGACGATGAGTCCGTGTAAAACTGCATCTGAAATGGAGAAGGAACCTGTGTGGAGTTACTTTGATGATGAGTCCGTGTAAAACTACATCTTTGGAAAGATAGAACCTGTGTCGGTTTTCTTGGTGACGAGTCCGTGTAAAACTACGTCTGGGGGAAGAGAACCTGTGTTGGGTTTCTTGGTGACGAGTCCGTGTAAGACTTCATCTTTGGAAAGAGAGAACCTGTGTAGGGCTTCTTAATGACGAGTTCATGTAAAAATAGTCTGGAGTTGAGAAGGAACCGGTGTAGGGTTACTTCGGGATAAGTTCGTGTAAAACTTCAGGATGAACCGGGGTAAGGTTACTGTGAAATAAGTTCGTGTAAAACTTCTTGAGGAACCGGGGTAAGGTTACCTTGGGATATGTCCGTGTAAGACTTTAGGAGGAACCGGGGTATGGTTACCTTGAGGTAAGTTCGTGTAAAACTTTAGGAGGAACCGGGGTAAGGTTACCTTGGGATAAATCCGTGTAAGACTTTGGGAGGAACCGGTGTAGGGTTACCTTGAGATAAGCTTGCATAAAAATTCTTGAGGAACCGGGGTAAGGTTACCTAGGTATAAGTTCGTCTAAAACTTCTTGAGGATCTGGGGTAAGGTTACCTTGAGATAGGTCCGTGTAAGACTTTAGGAGGAACTGGGGTGAGGTTACCTTGAGATAGGTCCGTGTAAGACTTCAGGATGAACCAGGGTAAGGTTATCTTGACGACGAGTTCGTGTAAAACTTCATCTTGGCACTGAGGAGGAACCAGTGTAGGGTTGCTTGAGGACGAGCTCGTGTGAAACTTCGTCTTGGAAGGGAGGAGGAACTTGTGTAGGGTTACCTTGATGATGAGTCAGTGTAAAACTACATCTGAAGTTGAGAAGGAACCGGTGTAGGATTGTCTAAGGATGAGTCCGTGTAAAACTACATCTGAAGTTGAGAAGGAACCAGTGTAGGGTTGCCTGAGGACGAGTCCGTGTAAAACTTCGTCTGAAATCTGAGAAGGAACCGGTGTAGGGTTTCCTGTTGATGAGTCCGTGTAAAACCTCATCTGAAATTGAGAAGGAACCGATGTAGGGTTGCTTCATGATGATCAAGTAGATAATTGTCCTGTCTGGTTTCAAATATTAACCCATGATCAGTCGTCCACAGAATTTTCCTGGCTTGTTACCAGTGTTGATCTGGAACTGCAAAGGTAGATGGTAATCATCTTTTGATTGACCTTTTCCTGAAAAGGAAAAGTATTAGTTGTATGCAATATCATGATGTATGAAATGCATGATGTCATGATGTTCTCAAAACGAGATCGTGTCGTATGCACTTTATCATGTATGTAAATAGGATGTATGAAATGTGAGATGTCTATGAATGTATTTTCGTCTAGGAAAATAAATCCTTGACGAATGCCGGGAAGCTCGTTGAATCCTGGGCTGGTGTTGAAGAGTAGAGTTCTTCGTTTCCGCTGGGGATGATGCACGAAGATGATTGCACGAATAAACCTGTAGGAGAAGATGACTCCGTTGGGGAATAAACTTGTTGGAGAGATTACTCTGCGGGGAATTACTCTGTAGGGAAGAGGTACTTTGCTGAGATTTTGATGATAACTCCGCCGGGGATTCCGTTGATAAGTTTTGTTGGGGAATTGATGAACTCCGCTGGGGATGGGAAGAACTTCGCCGAGGACGATCTTTCCGTTGTAATTAGCTGAGGATAACCCAGTTATAGGCTCTGGTGGGGGATAACCTCTGAACATGGTCAGGGAGAGATACGTTGTACTCTGCGGGGGACCAGCTTCCAGAATCTACTAGGGATAAGCTTCTAGAATCTACTGGGGAGGATGATTCAACTCTCCTGAGGAAACCTTTTGGACTGCACTGGGGAAATGGCTCCACTGGGGTGTCTGTATTCCGCCGGGGAACAATCTTATACTTCTGTCGAGGACTATTAAGACTGCCGAGGATGCTTGCTTAGGAACATCTGTATACTCGGTTGGGGAATGTTGAGATCTTCTGGGGATATCCAACTTCCCTTAAGGCTGACAGTAGATTAACTCTGCTTGGGGAGAGAGTATTGCTGACTTGCTAGGGATATTGTGCCTTTTCGGGGCTGACGGGTGAGCAACTCTGCTTAGGGAGAGTATTGCTGGTTCTTATCTTACTCAACGGGGAGTGAAGGTATCTTGGTTACATTCTTCGGCCGAACCTACCTTGGTACCTTGGTGGACAGAGCAACTAGATCGCTTAGACAATTCTCCTTGCCCTAGCTTCTGCGGGAGAAGGTACCTGTGGAGGTGCTGATAACTGCCGACTGACAAATCTTCTTCTGGTAGGCAAGTGACGAGATGACGGGATATAGTCGTACGCTGTGATCCCTAACTTTTGCCTGGACCGCCCTTTCGGGTTTTCAGTCCACCGGGATACCCATTTTTGCCCAAGCCGCCTTTTCAGGTTTTCGACTTGCCGGGTGTACAGATTTTTCATTTTCATCCCTTATTTTTTCCCGAACCTTTTTGGTTCGCCGGGAAGCCCTTGTTTTTGCCTAGGTGTGTCAACCTAGCGGGTTTTTGATTGTGCGTAGCATTTTTTCGACTATGTCCATGCTCTCAGGACGTAAGGAGTTGTCGCTGTCAGTAGCATTGTGTTGCCATACTACCAGAAGATGTTTGATCGTACCAGATTCGTCGCTGTACACCCGGCAAGCCGAAAACCTGAAAAGGCGGCTTGGGCAAAAATGGGTATCCCGGTGGACTGAAAACCCGAAAGGGTGGTCCAGGCAAAAGTTAGGGATTAAAGCGTACGACTATGTCCTGTCATCTCGTCACTTGCCTACCAGAACAAGATTTGTCAATCGGAAGGTATCAAGCACCTCATAGGCCTTATTCTCCCGCAGAAGCTGGGGCAATAAGAATTGTCCGAACGGTACAAGCTGCTCTGTCCTCCAGGTACAAGGTAGATTCAGCTGAAGAACGACCAGGTTACCTTCACTCCCTGCAGAGTAGGACAAGAGTCAGCAAGGATCTCTCCAAGCAGAGTTGGTCTCCCATCAGCCCCGAAAAGGCACAACATCCCTAGCAAGTCAGCGATACTCTCCCCAAGCAGAGTTAGTCTACTGTCAGCCTTAAGGAAGTTGGGTCCCCCCAATATTCCCCAGCGGAGTATAAATATATTCCTCAGTAAGTGTCCCCGACAGTCCTAATATAAGATTGTTCCCCGGCGGAATACTAGACACCCCGTGGAGTCCATTCCCCAGTATAGTTCCAAAAGTCTCCCCAGGAGAGTTGAATCAATCTCCCCAGTAGATTCTGGAAGCTTATCCCCAGTAGATTCTGGAAGCTTGTCCCCTGCAGAGTACCAACGTATCTCTCCCCGACCATGTTCAGAAGTTATTCCCCACCAGGATATAACTGGGTTATCCTCAGCCAATTGCCACGGAAAGATCGTCCTCGGCGAAGTTCTTCCTATCCCCAGCGGAGTTCATCAAATTCCTCAACAAAGCTCAACAATGGTATCCCCAGCAGAGTTATCATCAACCTCAGCAAAGTGCCTCTCTTTCCCCACAGAGTTCATTCCTCGCAGAGTAATCTATTCGCCAAGTTTATTCCCCAACGGAGTCACCTTCTCCTACCGGTTTATTCTTGCAACCGTCATCCCCAGCGGAAACAAAGAGCGCTACTCTTCAACATCAGCCCAAGATTTAACTTCTCGGCACCTGTCAAGGATTTACTTTCCTAGACAAAAACACATTTCATAAACATCACATTTTCATACATTATAGCATGCATATACGCATCATGAACATACAATCTCATTTATTCTCTGAACATCATGACATCACGCATGTCATACATCATGACATCGCATATAACTAACGTTTTGTCTTTTCAGGACAAAGGTCAGTACAAAGATGATTACTATCAAAGGTCGCAACTAAAGATCTGATTCCTGTATCTTGTCAGGGTGTATCTGTTGACGACTATATTCCAGACTCGATTCCTATATCCTGCCAGGGCACGTCTGAAGAGTTTGAAGATCCGATTCCTATATCTTGCCAGGGTGTATCTGTTGACGACTAATTCCAGACTCGATTCCGGTATCTTGCCAGGGCACATCTGAAGAGTTTGAAGATCCGATTCCTGTATCTTGCCAGGGTGTATCTATTGACGACTAATTCCAGACTCGATTCCTGTATCTTGCCAGGGTGTATCTGTTGACGACTATATTTAAAGATTCGATTCCTGTATCCAGCCAGGGCACATCTACATAAAGAGTTTGAAGATCAACTCCTGTAACAGGCCAGGTAATTATTTTCTTTCTCAGGTACGCAAGTTCTCGCTAAGGAATCTCTTACGCGATCGACACCTAGATGGCATCTATAAGCCCATCCATATACCAACATCTCCAGATGGCATCTATAAGCCCATCCTCATATCCATCATCTCTCCAAATGGAATTTGTAAGCCCATTCCCGCTATCACACTGCTGATACTCTACTATGTGAGTGCAAATTTCTGGGCACTCTAGTGTTCAATCATCTTCCACCTTCGGATTACGAAAGGCACGCCAGCCAATCTACATCCTCAGGTCTAAGAAGATTGAACAGGGGCAACTGTTGTACCCCAAAATTTGCCCTTCCATATTCTTCAAGTTTGACAAGAGCATGGTCCAAAATCTCTCAAGGATTGCACAGTCCAATTGCCTCCTAACACAGTCAAAAATTAGGGTTTGGTTCTTGCAAAGAAATTGAGGTTCCCAAGGGCCCAATCAAGTCCCACATGCCCATATACATTGTCAAGCATCCATGTGTCAAGTTTCAAGACTCACAGCATCAAGTTGCACAGTCAAAAAACCCTAATTGCTCCACAGTCAACTGCAGGGGCAAAATGGTCATTTGACAGTCAAAAGTCAAAAATTTTGGTCAACATCTTATTTTGAAGCCACAAACATCATTTGATCAATTCTTGATCATGATTTCTCAAAGCATGACTCAAAAAGTCTCAAGATGCAAAAGTTTCTATTTTTGGACAGCTGAAAAGTCAACTGCAATTTGACCAGGGCATAACTTCTTCATGGTTTATCATAAAAATCCCATCCGAAGCTCATTTTGAAGAGGATGACATTTCCTACAACGCATCTTCACACTTCAAGTCCAAGAAATGCTCTCACAAAAAGTTATCAATTTCAACATTATAGGTCATTTTCAAAAGTCAACAAAAAGGCACTTTAAGTCAAAGACCATAACTTGAGATTGGTAAATAAAAATGACATGGGACCAAAGGCATTGGTTAGAGGACTTCAAGACCTTTCCAAAATGTCCAAGAACATGATCATAGATTCAAAATTGAGCAAGATATGCATTGGAGAAGTTGGGAAATTTTTGGGAACTTTGAAAAGTCAACTTTGCCTAAAACACTTCAAAATTGCTAATGGGCCTCAATTTCTTTCTTGAATCATTACCCAAAGCCTATGCACGACCCATTTAGCTTAAAAGGATTTATTTTCTTATTTTTAATTAATTAATTGAATTTTTATTCATATTAATTCATTTAATTAGATTTAAATATGAGAAAAATATCAAATAATGCTTTTCAAATCTTTTTGTGCAGCAAATTCACTCATTATATGCTAAAGATTTCGTGCACCAATCAACAAGACAAGATCATCCATATTTGGCAAGATTTGCATGGAAAAAAGATTGAAAAAGATGTGATAAAAATCAAATATTCAAATCATTAATTCAATGGATCCATGGGCTTGTTTTTGACCTAGAATGCTTCACTTACATATGCACAAGGAAACCTAATTGAGATATACACGAAAAGCTTCTCAGAAGCATAGAATCAATTTGCAAAATTTCACCAAAAACTTGAAATCTGAAATCTCAGTTAGAGCACAATTCAAAGCTTCAAAAGCATTCTAATACGTTCCTGACATTACTAGGAGTCGATTGCAATCAAGAACAAGTCCCCATACTCCAAGAATCGGTAGAACATAATCACCCTTTTCATAAATATGTCCATAATCGATTTTTGATTTCCATGCATTATTCATGTGTTTTATTTGTTGATTTACACTAATAATGATGTTCTGAAGCGAATGGTACCATTTAATTGAACTAACGATGCTTGTATCCAAATCTGCCATGGATGAAACCTAGGGTTTCAGAAACTCCAAATTAGGGGTTCTCATATATGAAAAAATTAGACCACCAAACCTGTATGAGCATGTTCTTGACAACAAGACGAATCTAATGAAGCAATCGCGCCCTTTTTATATTGAGGCATGTTCTATTCGCTATTTTTACAGGTTGAAGTTTGTGGGGGTTTAAAACCCCCGCTATTTGCTTATATTGCAGGTACAAAGATGAAGAAGAAGCTAGCGTATCATTACATGATAGGGGGATTCAAATACTGGCGCGTAATTTTTTTTCTTACACCACTAACTAATGTTTTTATATATTATGTTTTTTATCTATCCAAATAACAAACGCATGCATTAGCTCAGTTGGTGGATGAGTTTTCCTGCAGGCATTGGGACCTGGGTTCGATTCCCAGGTCCCCCACATATTGCATGATTTTTGTCTCAATGTATTCCTATGCAGCGTTCAATCAAAGGTTCACCATGCACGCACATGCTAAGGCCTGCCAAGTGGACGTGAGATCAATCCAAAGGCTGCAGGAGGAGGTCTATCATGATATACTCAGTCAACCATCCCACACGCAAGCTGGAAAGTCAAACAGGCCTTGTCTTGATGGGCCAAATTACTTCAAACAAACCTCCCTTTGGGTCTGAAAACCCCCTTTGGTTTGCACTTTCTTTTTATTTTATTTGATTTTCTTTTCTAATTCTTTTAAATTGTTTTTAATTGTTTTCATTAATTCACCTAAATAATTTTCATAATATAAAAATCAGAAATCAAAAAATATAATATATTTAATTATTATAAATTCATCACTAATTTATTTTTTTGTAAATAATTAATAATTAACTTAGTTAATTTAGGTTTAACTTTAATCTTTTTTCTTACTAAATAAAAAATATCTAGAATTAGGTTTTGTGACATTTTTCATCCTTTTCTTAATTAATTATTTTTCTCATTTTATTTATTATTATAATTACTATTTATTTTTGTAAATAAACTTGTACAATAATTAATTAGCATAAATTAGGTCAACTTTGATATTTTTCATTAATAATTAAAATAACTTAGAATTAGGGTTTCTCTTGATTTTCAATTTTCTTTATTTTCATAAATACAAAAAACCTAAAAAACATTTCTTTTCTTAATTAAATAATTAATTAGACTTTTAATTTCAATTTAATTTCAAAAGGTTCAAAACCCTCAGACATTCAATTTCAATTTCGTTTCGCGCATTTATTTTCTTTCAAATATTATGTAACTGCTCAAAGCTTGTAATAGTAATTAGGTCTTTTTACTTTCCACGTTTTTATTAAAACGGGTCTTTGTATTTTGGCGATGTATAGACCCGCGCCTTGTAATAACGTAGTTTTATCTTTCCGCATTTACTTTCCGCACTTTTAAATTCTAATTGCATGAAAGAATGTATGGCTAATTAAAAACAATGCGTAGCTCACCATGTCATGATCAAAGATAATTGCTAAACATGAAAACAACACACAAATTCACACACCACTTCTAGGGTACGCCTCACCTGTTGCCTTCGAAACGTGGTCGTCAAGTATAGGACGTTTTAGCGGTCCTTATGTCCATGATCCAGTTGCCTCGAAACAAGTTGCCTCGAAACGGTTGCCTCGAATCAGTTGCCTCGAAACAGTTGCCTCGGATTAAAAAAGGATCAAGGACATAAGGGTAGCTTCTAAGGTGTCCTAACTGTTGCTTCGGTGACCACACTGTCCCTAAACTCGAATTGACCCGAACACCTCCAACGGTGGTGCTACCTACCTCTCAATGGTGGGATGGCACTACCTTAAGGACATTTACACAGCCTAATTCCTTAGGGTAGGTAGATGACTCATAGATACTTGCTCTATTCAAAAACAAATCAAAATTCTTTTCACACTGACACTTTCAAAAAGCTTTCAAAACAATTTTTCAAACACTCTTGAGGACTGATACAAGAGTTATTCAGAAATCTTTAAACGAAACTTTTTCAAACCCACTCACATTTTGAAAAGAAAACATTTTGAAAACACAAATGAGCAAGTATCTAAGAGCCCATGGATAACCATGGATAGAAAGGGTGCTAACACTTTCCCTTTATATAAATCTACCTCCCGAACCGAGAAACTATCTCATAAGGAATTTTGCTGTGCTTTTGTCCTGTCCATGTTGGAGAAAATAAAAGACGGTGGCGACTCTTGCTTCCGCGACATTTCGTGAAACCAGCGTTAAACAGTCAGTTCTAAATCCATCGATCACAGAATTGGCGACTCTGCTGGGGACACTTTAAAAGTGAGGTGTACCTTAGGACTAAGATCACTTGTGTTTTCAATTGTCTGAATTGTTTGCTTTATTATTATGGGCCTGTTTGGGAGTTCTATAGATCCTAACCCGGATCTGGGGGATACCTTCTTAGAAAGTAGCAACAAGACTGTGAGGGAACTGTGCGGGGTATACCGACATGGTTGAAGCAGTCTGCTACGTTGATATGGCACTTTGGTGAGTACCGGTAACCCTTGAGTCCAGTCAAGGAGAGTACGGGGCCGCCGCGTGGTGTCGTGAAGCATCAACTGACCTTAGGAACCTTAATTGAACCATCTTGGCCTCTTTAGGGTAGTGAGATAACTGACTTTGGTGCAGTCCGAGGTTGGTTGATACTCGATACTACACTCAATTGAGGGTTGTTTTCTTGGAATATTTCGGTCGCCAGTTCAGTGGCTAAATCGAAACGATGAACAATGAAAGAAATCCAATGATATTGGGACCCTTAGAACCCGATTACTTTTGATAGGACAGGTTTTTGAGCTCAACAACTTCAAGAGGGTAGTACCCCAAACTTCATGCTGGCCTAAACTCTAAGGGCTCTTTGTGTGACTTGTGTGCTTTCAAACTTGACTACTTGCATACTTGTTATCTGACACTCGATTTTCTTGCAGGTTTTGTTTACAGTCCTTAATCTGGACTCATAACAGGGTTTACCTACATTACTCCATGCATAGCATAACATCATACCATTGCATGCATCCTACATAAGGACTAACCCATTTCAAGGATCTCAAGGGCTTGTGATGCAGGTCATGATGAACCAACTGTCCAGCAAGGGGCAAAGGGGATTTATTTTCCTCTAGACAAGGTTGTCAGGGGCTATGACCCACTCGATATGGTGAGCCTTGACTCTTGAAGAAGGCCTCTCAACAATACGCAGTGCCTTTCATCAAGCTACAAAATGCAGATTCTAACAAAGTTTCTTGTTTATCCCGCGAGGTCCTTGAAAACATTGCATGCATATCATACATATCATTGCATAACAGGTACCCTTTTGACAGGTCACTTACCTTCTTCGCTGTTTATTTCAGCAATGGCTTCCCAACAAGATAACCAGGGTCTTCATGCTCAAGAGCTCAGTTTAGGGAGATCTTCCTAAGCCTATCCAAGGGGCAGGAAGAGCTGAGGGCACTCCTCGTGGGGAATTTGGCCAAGAAAAGTCCCGAAGATGACAAGGACGAACGGCTGAAACATCTACAAGCTGAGGTGGATGCAATGAGAACCCAAATGCTGGGGCAAATGGCTCTCATCCAAGGCTTAGCTCGGGAGCAAGAAGAGTTGAGGATAATGATCAGTCAGCTTCATCGAGACATGAAGCAACCAGTCCAAGTCAGGGACCAAGTCATTAATCAGCCTCCAAGAAGTCAAAGGTTTGGTTCAATGAATAGACCTCTCCAAGCTGCTACTACTTCACAGGTCCAACCACAACCCCGCCCAGAGCAACAGGTTGATCAGAGTAAGCCTAGCAGGTCCAGGAGGCAATTCACCCAGCTCAACGTGTCGCTGTTTCAAGCTTTACAACACCTGTTGAGTTTGAATCTGATTACACTAAGGGCTCCTCCCCGGAATCCCAACATCTCTGCTCCTAACTATCATCCCAACAAAAAATGTGCATACCACTCCGATAGTCCTGGACATGACACTGTCGACTGTTGGGCTCTGAAGAACAAGGTCCATGACATGATTAATGAAGGAGCAGTGGATTTCACTCAAGTGGGTCAGGCTGAGTGCTTCTACCATCCCTACAGGATTCACCATTTGAAGTAATAAGTCCTGAGATGAGAAGACCTTTTGTCCATTAGAATTTTCAAGTTGTAATTTTCTTTTGATTGTTCAAACGATTATCATGTCAAACGCTGTTATTGCATTAATGCATCGCATATGTCTGTTTTGAATCAATATATTTGAATTCGCTATATTCAAACTACTTCCATTTTTTTTTATGTCAACTCTCAATTAATAATTCTGAGCCTCTTGAGGGAGGATGACGAAAACGATACCACGATCTTTACAGTATGCTTTTGAACAGACCCCACTGATGAGGTACATGCATTGTTTCAATTCCTAAACACTGGAGTTATAAGGAAGATAATCCCTCGTCAACCCCTTTGAGCCAAAGAAGTTGGAGTTTTTCTTTTCGAAAATTAAAACCCTTAATCATAACCTGGGGCAGGGTAGTTCTCTCAGTTGATCCAAGTGCATAACGAATGGCACCAAAGAGGTCCTTACAAAACAAAAGACAATGATGGTTCCGAATAATCATAAAGACAGGCATTCATTACCAGAAAAAGAAAAAAAAACTAAAGCCCAATAAGTCAAAACCTATGAAGGAGACTTACAAAACTGGGGCATCCCGCTGACTGTAATTCCAAAAGAAACGGTTCAGGCAAAAAACAGGGATAATGAAATCAAAAAGAAAGAGGTCCAACAAATCCTCAACAAAAGGAAAGGACTGCCTATTCAAATGAATTGTCAACATCCGAACCATCATTGGAATATCAGGACAAAGACCCAAACAAGGTCAAACGCACGATCAGCTGAGTTTAGGTTTGAAGAACATTACGAAGAGCGGGTGGGTACAAATAAAATTTGAGCCTTTACCCTTTGTTTCTTAAACCGTGAACCTGGCCATGTTATAACCCTTAAAAGTCCTAGCTGAAGCATGGGTTAGTTCGAAAGCATACTGTTACAAAGGTATCCTGACTCCTTAAGGCTTGCTGTAAAATACTGAGTTGACATCACAGTTTACTAAAAATTCACTTGTTTTTATGAAAAAATGCATTTTCAAAAAAACTTCAAGACAGACATAAGCTTTGCATTCTTGATATAATACTGTTTGCGTATGACTATTTGTTCGAATAGCAGAGAAATTCGCACGAAGAATATCTAGTGAACAAAAGCACTTCCAATCAAGGGGCATGGCATGATCATTGTCCATCATCTGGGGCAGTTAAGTCAAGATTCGGAGAATCTCTCAAAAGGCCAACCAGCCTGGGGCAAATCTCCATCTGGATCACTTGGAGCGTTGGACGATCAAACAAAGATCTTCTGGTAGTATGGCAACACTACACTACTGACATGGGGAACTCCCTACATCCTGAGAGCATGGACATAGTCGAAAAAATACTATGCAAAATCAAAGACCCGCTAGGTTGACACACCTAGGAAAAAATAAGGGCTTCCCGGCGAACCAAAAGGGTTCGGGCAAAAATAAGGGATGTATATGAAAAAATCTGTACACCCGGCAAGCCGAAAACCTGAAAAGGCGGCTTAGGCAAAAATGGGTATCCCGGTGGACTGAAAACCCGAAAGGGCGGTCCAGGCAAAAGTTAGGGATTAAAGCGTGCGACTATGTCCTATCATCTCGTCACTTGCCTACCAGAAGAAGATTTGTCAATCGGCAGGTATCAAGCACCTCATAGGCCTTCTTCTCCCGCAGAAGCTGGGGCAATAAGAATTGTCCGAACGGTACAAGCTGCTCTGTCCTCCAGGTACAAGGTAGATTCAGCTGAAGAACGACCAGGTTACCTTCACTCCCTGCAGAGTAGGACAAGAGTCAGCAAGGATCTCTCCAAGCAGAGTTGGTCTCCCATCAGCCCCGAAAAGGCACAACATCCCTAGCAAGTCAGCGATACTCTCCCCAAGCAGAGTTAGTCTACTGTCAGCCTTAAGGAAGTTGGGTCCCCCCAATATTCCCCAGCGGAGTATAAAGATATTCCTCAGTAAGTGTCCCCGGCAGTCCTAATATAAGATTGTTCCCCGGCGGAATACCAGACACCCCGTGGAGTCCATTCCCCAGTACAGTTCCAAAAGTCTCCCCAGGAGAGTTGAATCAATCTCCCCAGTAGATTCTGGAAGCTTATCCCCAGTACATTCTGGAAGCTTGTCCCCTGCAGAGTACCAATGTATCTCTCCCCGACCATGTTCAGAAGTTATTCCCCACCAGGATATAACTGGGTTATCCTCAGCCAATTGCCACGGAAAGATCGTCCTCGGCGAAGTTCTTCCTATCCCCAGCGGAGTTCATCAACTTCCTCAACAAAGCTCAACAATGGTATCCCCAGCAGAGTTATCATCAACCTCAGCAAAGTGCCTCTCTTTCCCCACAGAGTTCATTCCTCGCAGAGTAATCTATTCGCCAAGTTTATTCCCCAACGGAGTCACCTTCTCCTACCGGTTTATTCTTGCAACCGTCATCCCCAGTGGAAACAAAGAGCGCTACTCTTCAACATCAGCCCAAGATTTAACTTCCCGGCACCCGTCAAGGATTTACTTTCCTAGACAAAAACACATTTCATAAACATCACATTTTCATACATTATAGCATGCATATACGCATCATGAACATACAATCTCATTTATTCTCTGAACATCATGACATCACGCATGTCATACATCATGACATCGCATATAACTAACGTTTTGTCTTTTCAGGACAAAGGTCAGTACAAATATGATTACTATCAAAGGTCGCAACTAAAGATCTGATTCCTGTATCTTGCCAGGGTGTATCTGTTGACGACTATATTCCAGACTCGATTCCTGTATCCTGCCAGGGCACGTCTGAAGAGTTTGAAGATCCGATTCCTATATCTTTCCAGGGTGTATCTGTTGACGACTAATTCCAGACTCGATTCCAGTATCTTGCCAGGGCACGTCTGAAGAGTTTGAAGATCCGATTCCTGTATCTTGCCAGGGTGTATCTATTGACGACTAATTCCAGACTCGATTCCTGTATCTTGCCAGGGTGTATCTGTTGACGACTATATTTAAAGATTTGATTCCTGTATCCAGTCAGGGCACATCTACATAAAGAGTTTGAAGATCAACTCCTGTAACAGGCCAGGTAATTATTTTCTTTCTCAGGTACGCAAGTTCTCGCTAAGGAATCTCTTACGCGATCGACACCTAGATGGCATCTATAAGCCCATCCATATACCAACAGCTCCAGATGGCATCTATAAGCCCATCCTCCTATCCATCATCTCTCCAAATGGCATCTGTAAGCCCATTCCCGCTATCACACTGCTGATACTCTACTATGTGAGTGCAAATTTCTGGGCACTCTAGTGTTCGATCATCTTCCACCTTCGGATTACGAAAGGCACGCCAGCCAATCTACATCCTCAGGTCTAAGAAGATTGAACAGGGGCAACTGTTGTACCCCAAAATTTGCCCTCCCATATTCTTCAAGTTTGACAAGAGCATGGTCCAAAATCTCTCAAGGATTGCACAGTCCAATTGCCTCCTAACACAGTCAAAAATTAGGGTTTGGTTCTTGCAAAGAAATTGAGGTTCCCAAGGGCCCAATCAAGTCCCACATGCCCATATACATTGTCAAGCATCCATGTATCAAGTTTCAAGACTCACAGCATCAAGTTGCACAGTCAAAAAACCCTAATTGCTCCACAGTCAACTGCAGGGGCAAAATGGTCATTTGACAGTCAAAAGTCAAAATTTTTGGTCAACATCTTATTTTGAAGCCACAAACATCATTTGATCAATTCTTGATCATGATTTCTCAAAGCATGGCTCAAAAAGTCTCCAGATGCAAAAGTTTCTATTTTTGGACAGCTGAAAAGTCAACTGCAATTTGACCAGGGCATAACTTCTTAATGGTTTATCAGAAAAATCCCATCCAAAGCTCATTTTGAAGAGGATGACATTTCCTATAACTCATCTTCACACTTCAAGTCCAAGAAATGCTCTCACAAAAAGTTATCAATTTCAACATTATAGGTCATTTTCAAAAGTCAACAAAAAGGCACTTTAAGTCAAAGACCATAACTTTAGATTGGTAAATCAAAATGACATGGGACCAATGTCATTGGTTAGAGGACTTCAAGACCTTTCCAAAATGTCCAAGAACATGATCATAGCTTCAAAATTGAGCAAGATATGCATTGGAGAAGTTGGGAAATTTTTGGGAACTTTGAAAAGTCAACTTTGCCTAAAACACTTCAAAATTGCTAATAGGCCTCAATTTCTTTCTTGAATCATTACCCAAAGCCTATGCACGACCCATTGAGCTTAAAAGGATTTATTTTCTTATTTTTAATTAATTAATTGAATTTTTATTCATATTAATTCATTTAATTAGATTTAAATATGAGAAAAATATCAAATAATTCTTTTCAAATCTTTTTGTGCAGCAAATTCACTCATTATATGCTAAAGATTTCGTGAACCAATCAACAAGACAAGATCATCCATATTTGGCAAGATTTGCATGGAAAAAAGATTGAAAAAGATGTGATAAAAATCAAATATTCAAATCATTAATTCAATGGATCCATGGACTTGTTTTTGACCTAGAATGCTTCACTTACATATGCACAAGGAAACCTAATTGAGATATACACGAAAAGCTGCTCAGAAGCATAGAATCAATTTGCAAAATTTCACCAAAAACATGAAATCTGAAATCTCAGTTAGAGCACAATTCAAAGCTTCAAAAGCATTCTAATACGTTCCTGACATTGCTAGGAGTCGATTGCAATCAAGAACAAGTCCCCATACTCCAAGAATCGGTAGAACATAATCACCCTTTTCATAAATATGTCCATAATCGATTTTTGATTTCCATGCATTATTCATGTGTTTTATTTGTTGATTTACACTAATAATGATGTTCTGAAGCGAATGGTACCATTTAATTGAACTAACGATGCTTGTATCCAAATCTGCCATGGATGAAACCTAGGGTTTCAGAAACTCCAAATTAGGGGTTCTCATATATGAAAAAATTAGACCACCAAACCTGTATGAGCACGTTCGTGACAACAAGACGAATCCAATGAAGCAATCGCGCCCTTTTTATATTGAGGCATGTTCTATTCACTATTTTTACAGGTTGCAGTTTGTGGGGGTTTAAAACCCCCGCTATTTGCTTATATTGCAGGTACAAAGATGAAGAAGAAGCTAGCGTGTCATTACATGATAGGGGGATTCAAATACTGGCGCGTAATTTTTTTTCTTACACCACTAACTAATGTTTTTATATATTATGTTTTTTATCTATCCAAATAACAAACGCATGCATTAGCTCAGTTGGTGGATGAGTTGTCCTGCAGGCATTGGGACCTGGGTTCGATTCCCAGGTCCCCCACATATTGCATAATTTTTGTCTCAATGTATTCCTATGCAGCGTTCAATCAAAGGTTCACCATGCACGCACATGCTAAGGCCTGCCAAGTGGACGTGAGATCAATCCAAAGGCTGCAGGAGGAGGTCTATCATGATATACTCAGTCAACCATCCCACACGCAAGCTGGAAAGTCAAACAGGCCTTGTCTTGATGGGCCAAATTACTTCAAACAAACCTCCCTTTGGGTCTGAAAACCCCCTTTGGTTTGCACTTTCTTTTTATTTTATTTGATTTTCTTTTCTAATTCTTTTAAATTGTTTTTAATTGTTTTCATTAATTCACCTAAATAATTTTCATAATATAAAAATCAGAAATCAAAAAATATAATATATTTAATTATTATAAATTCATCACTAATTTATTTTTTTGTAAATAATTAATAATTAACTTAGTTAATTTAGGTTTAACTTTAATCTTTTTTCTTACTAAATAAAAAATATCTAGAATTAGGTTTTGTGACATTTTTCATCCTTTTCTTAATTAATTATTTTTCTCAATTTATTTATTATTATAATTACTATTTATTTTTGTAAATAAACATGTACAATAATTAATTAGCATAAATTAGGTCAACTTTGATATTTTTCATTAATAATTAAAATAACTTAGAATTAGGGTTTCTCTTGATTTTCAATTTTCTTTATTTTCATAAATACAAAAAACCTAAAAAACATTTCTTTTCTTAATTAAATAATTAATTAGACTTTTAATTTCAATTTAATTTCAAAAGGGTCAAAACCCTCAGACATTCAATTTCAATTTCGTTTCGCGCATTTATTTTCTTTCGAATATTATGTAACTGCTCAAAGCTTGTAATAGTAATTAGGTCTTTTTACTTTCCACATTTTTATTAAAACGGGTCTTTGTATTTTGGTGATGTATAGACCCGCGCCTTGTAATAGCATAGTTTTATCTTTCCGCATTTACTTTCCACACTTTTAAATTCTAATTGCATGAAAGAATGTATGGCTAATTAAAAATAATGCGTAGCTCACCATGTCATGATCAAAGATAATTGCTAAACATGAAAACAACACACAAATTCACACACCACTTCTAGGGTACGCCTCAACTGTTGCCTTCGAAACGTGGTCGTCAAGTATAGGATGTTTTAGCGGTCCTTATGTCCATGATCCAGTTGCCTCGAAACAAGTTGCCTCGAAACGGTTGCCTCGAATCAGTTGCCTCGAAACGGTTGCCTCGGATTAAAAAAGGATCAAGGACATAAGGGTAGCTTCTAAGGTGTCCTAACTGTTGCTTCGGTGACCACACTGTCCCTAAACTCGAATTGACCCGAACACCTCCAACGGTGGTGCTACCTACCTCTCAATGGTAGGATGGCACTACCTTAAGGACATTTACACAGCCTAATTCCTTAGGGTAGGTAGATGACTCATAGATACTTGCTCTATTAAAAAACAAATCAAAATTCTTTTCACACTGACACTTTCAAAAAGCTTTCAAAATAATTTTTCAAACACTCTTGAGGACTGATACAAGAGTTATTCAGAAATCTTTAAACGAAACTTTTTCAAACCCACTCACATTTTGAAAAGCAAACATTTTTAAAACACAAATGAGCAAGTATCTAAGAGCCCATGGATAACCATGGATAGAAAGGATGCTAACACCTTCCCTTTCTATAAATCTACCTCCCGAACCGAGAAACTATCTCATAAGGAATTTTGTTGTGCTTTTGTCCTGTCCATGTTGGAGAAAATAAAAGACGGTGGTGACTCTTGCTTCCGCGACATTTCGCGAAACCAGCGTTAAACAGTCAGTTCTAAATCCACCGATCACACAAACAGTATTATATCAAGAATGCAAAGCTTATGTCTGTTTTGAAGTTTTCTTTTGAACAAGCAAATTTTGTAAAATGTGATGTCAACTCAAGATTTTACAGCGAGTCTTAAGGAGTCAGGATACCTTTTGTAACAGTATGCTTTCGAACTAACCCATGCTTCAACTAGAACTTTTAAGGGTTGTAGCGTGGCCTGGTTCACGGTTTAAGAAACAAAGGATAAAGGCTCAAATTATAATTGTACCCACCCGTTCTTCGTGATGTTCTTCAATCCTAAACTCAGCTAATCGTGCATTTAGATCCTGTTTGAGTCCTTGCTCTGATATTCCGGTGATGGTTCGGATGTTGACAGTTTATTTTGAATAGGCAGTCATTTCTTTTTGTTGAGGGTTTATAGGACCTCTTTCTTTTTGATTTCATTATCCCTGTTTTTTTGCCTGAACTGTTTCTTTTGTGATTACAGTCAGCGAGATGCCCCAGTTTTGTAAGTCTCCTTCATAGGTTTTGACTTATTGGGCTTTTATTTTTAGAGCTAATGATTGCCTGTCTTTATGATTATTCAGAACCATCACTGTCTTTTGTTTTGGAAGGACTCCTTTGATGCCATTCATTGTGCACCTGGGTCATCTGAGAGAACTACCCTGCCCCAGGTTATGATTAAGGGTTTTTAATTTTTGAAAAGAAAAACTCCGACTTCTTTGGCTCAAAGGGGGTTGACGAGGGATTATCTTCCTTATAACTCCACTGTTTAGGATTTGAAACAATGCTTGTACCTCATCAGCAGGGTCTGTTCAAAAGCATATTGTAGATTATGGTATCGTTTTCGTCATCCTCCCTCAAGAGGCTTAGAAATTTAAGTCGAGAGTTGAACATCAAAAAATAAAAGCAATTTTGAATATAGTGAAAATAATTACTTCAAAATAGACACGTGTAATGCATTAATGAAATAAGAAAGTTTGACATGATAATTGTTCGAACAATCAAAGAAAAATACAACTTGAACATTCGAATGAACAAAAGTTTTTTCAATCCTAGCCATGTTTTGGCAAGGGAGCAGTGATCACATTGAGAGTCTCAGAAGGCTCGAATTCGATCTCCTTAGCGTCGATCATATTCTGGATCTTGTATTTTAGCGCCCAACAATCCTCAGTATCGTGCCCCGGGCTACCGGAATGATAAGCACACCTCGTATCTGGGTTGTAGTTTGGAGAAGAGGTCTTGGGATTTGCAGGAGGGTTTATCACCGCAATCAGATTCATCTTCAACATGTGCTGCAATGCTTGTGACAATGGCATGTTGATGTTGGTGAACTGTCTTTTAGACTCATCTGGCCTTCGCTGATTTCCCTTTTTTTGTTGTCAGCGTGGTGTAGAACCAGGGATCAGGACTACCCCTACATGTTGGTCACGACGACTCTTCTGATTGTACGCAGCATTGGACTCTTTCTTGAATGGTTTCTTCTCAGTGTTCAAGGATTCACCCTTTTGTATCTTCCTAGACTTGATACCAACTTCTATTCTCTCACCAGTCAAGATAAGATCTGTAAACCCAGCAGAAGAATTTCCAATCAGATGGTTGAAGAACGGACCAGACAGAGTCCCCAAGAACATGTCAACGAGCTCACGGTCAGTCAAAGGTGGTTGCACCCTTCTAGCAAGGTCTCTCCACTTTTGAGCATATTCCTTGAATCATTCACCCGTCCCTAGTGACATACCCTGGAGTTGGGTACGCGTAGGAGCGAGGTCGGAATTATACTGATACTGCTTGTAGAACACAGTAGCCAAGTCCTCCCAGTTACGAATACTAGCTTTATCCAGCAGATAGAACCATTCGAGTTGAGTCCCTAAAAGACTTTCCTGGAAGAAATGGATCCATAAATTCTTGTCAGCAGTGTAAGGTTGGATCTTCCTTACGTAGGATCTGAGATGCAGCTTAGGACAGGAAGCTCCGTCGTATTTTGCAAAAGCAGGTGCCTTGAACTTGTGTGGGATCACCACCCCAGAAGATAGACCTAGATCTTCGAAGTCTAGGCCGGGCACTTTCTATATCTCCATAGCACTTAGCCGGTCTTCTAGCTGTTTGTACCTTTCCTCAGCTGGAGGGTACTGTTCATCATTGTAATCCGTCTCGTTGTCGGAGACCACGGGACTAGGAACCCTTCTCTCTTGGGGATTGTCCTTGCCTACAGATGAGGTAGTCAGCTCAGCCTCATTCTGTAATCCATTCCCAGATCTGCGTCTAGGGTTGAACAGCACAGTCCTCTTCTTCTTCTTCCTCTCTTTCAGAATCAGATTTTTCAAGTCTTGTTGACCCTGGGCTAGGCTCATAACCAATTCCTGGAACTGAGCATTCTGGGCCTGGAGGGCCTTGATAGCTTGTTCAGCGGATGGTTCAGGATTCATGATGATTGCTGAAATAAACAGCGAAGAAGGTAAGTGACCTGTAAAAAGGGTACCTGTAATGCAATGATGTGTATGTATGCAATGTTTTCATGGATCTCGCGGGGTAAACAAGAAAATTGTTAGAATTTGAATCCGGTAGCTTGATTGAAGGAACTTCATGTTGTTGAGAGTCCTTCTTCAAGAGTCAAAGCTCACCATATCGAGTGGGTCATAGCCCCTGACTCAAGTTATCAACCTTGGCTAGAGGAAAATAAATCCCCTTTGCCCTTTGCTAGACAGTTGGTTCATCATGACCTGCATCACAGACCCTTGAGATCCTTGAAATGGGTTAGTCCTTATGCAGGATGTATGCAGTGGTATGATGGTATGATGTTATGCTATGCATGGAGTGACATAAGTAAACCCTGTTATAAGCCCAGATTAGGGACTGTAAACAAAACCTGCATGGAACTCATGTTGTCAGATAACAAGAATATGCAAGTAGTCAAGTTTGAAGGCACACAAGTCACACAAGACAGCCCTTAGAGTTTAGGCCAGCATGAAGTTTTAGGTACTACCCTCTTGAAGTTGGTGGGCTCAAAACCTGTCCTATCAAAAGTAACCGGGTTCTAAAGAGCTCAATATCATTGGGTTGTTTTCTATGTTCATTGTTTTGATTTAGCCACTAAACTGGCGATCAAAATATTCCAAGAAAACAACCCTCAATGAGTGTAGTATCGAGTATCTACAAACTTCGGACTGCACCAAAGTTGGTCATCTCACTACCCCTAAAGAGGCCAGGATGGTCAAGTAAGGTTCCTAAGGTCAGTTGATGCTTCACGACACCACGCGGCGGCCCTGTACTCTTCTTGACTTGACTCAAGGGTTACCGGTACTCACCAAAGTGCCACATCAATGTAGCAACTACTTCAACCGTGTCGGTATACCCCGCACAGTTCCCTCACAGTTTGTTGCTACTTCTAAAAGGTATCCCCCAGGTCCGGGTTAGGATCTATGAAACTCCAAAACCGGCCCATAATATTTAAAGCAAACAAAGCAAGGAATTGAAAACAAGAGTGGTCTAATCCTAAGGTACACCTCACTTATTAAGTATCCCCAGCAGAGTCGCCAGTTCTGTGATCGGTGGAAATAGAACTGACTGTTTTTAAAGCCGGTTCGCGAAATGTCGCGGTAAGCAAGAGTAGCCACCGTCTTTTATGTTCTCCAACATGGAAAGAACAAAAGCAAAGTAAAATTCCTTTTCGAGAATGTTTCTCGGTTCGGGAGGTAGATTTATAGAAAGGGAAGGTGTTAGCACCCTTTCTATCCGTGGTTATCCACGGGCTCTTAGGTACTTGCTCACTATGTTTTCGAAAATTGTTTGCTTTCCAAGTGTTTGTGGGTTTTGAAAAAGTTTGGTTTGAAAAAAACTTCTAGGTAACTCTCGTATCAGTCCTCAAGAGTGTATGAAGTATTTGTTTGAAAACTTTTTGAAAGTGTCAGTGCGAAAAGATGTTTTTGTTTTTTGAAAGAGAAAGTACCCAGGAGAAATCTACCTACTCAAAAGGAATTAGGATGTGTAAGAGTCCTTTAGACAGTACTATCCCACTATTGAGAAGTAGGTAGCACCGTCGTTGGAGTTATTCGGGTCAATTCGATGATAGGGACATGTGTGGTCACCAAAGCAATAGTAGGACGCCTTAGCGGTAACCCTAATGTCCTAGATCCTTTTTATCCGAGGCAACCGTTTCGAGGCAACTGGATCTTTAGACAGGAGGGCGACCTCTAAAACACCCTATACTTGATGACCACCTCGAGGCAACCAAGTGAGGCGTACCCTAGAAGTGGCATGTGCATGTGTGTCAGGTTTCATGTTAATGTTTATCTTTGAACATGCATCATTGTGAGCTACGGGTTGATTTTATTTTTCATACAAATCTTGTCATGCATAATTAACAGTTTAATAATTTAGGGGAAATAAAGTGCGGAAAGGTAAATCTACGCTATTACAAGGCGCGGGTCTATACATCGCCAAAAACATAACCCGTTTGGAAATAAATGCGGAAAGTAAAAGAAAACGATAAAAGTCCTAATTAACTATTACATCCTCGGAAACAGATACATCAATATAATCGAAAGGAATTAAAGCGCGAAAGAAATTAAATCGGGAACGTCTTAGGGTTTTGACCCTTTTTGAGAAAAGAAAGTAATTTGTCCTTTTTTTTTTGCAATTAAATTAAATATTAAACCTAATTTACCAATTAATTAATTATTTACAAGAAAAAGTTTTTTTGTGTTTTTTATGTTTTAATGAAATAAATAAAAAGAAATTAAAAGTCAAAAGTTAGAAAAAAAAACCTAAGTCTAATTTATTTTATTTATTGTAAAAGAAAATTAAAATTAAACCTAATTAAACTAAATTAATTTAAGTTAGTGTTTATTTACAAAAATAAATAAACTAAGTGAAATTAATAATAAAATATTTACATTTTTTTGGTTTTCTGAATTTTTATTGTGAAAAAAATTAATTATGTTAATTAAATAGTAATAATAATAATTAGTAAAGAAAATATAAAAGAGAAAAAAGGAAAAGAAAACAAGAACCCAGGGGGGGGGGGGGTGTTGGCCCATTAGGAGGTGAATTAGCAATCTGAGCCCATTAAGAATCAAGCCTTTGTTGACTTTCTTGAATGGTCCATGTTGGCTTTGACCTGAGAACACGGTGTTCATCACCTTCTGGCCTTTGGATTGTTGATTGGGGCCACATGGCAAGCTGGTGCGTGGGATGCATGATAGAATCCTTCTGAAAGCCTGCATTGGATTACACAAGAAAAAATAGGAACAATTATATGGGGGACCTGGGAATCGAACCCAGGTCCCAATGGTTGCATGCCATATCATCATCCACTGAGCCAAGCGCTTGTATTTGTTATAATAATGGGCAATGAAAATAATATTAAAAAAACAACGCATATGCTGGAAACAAATGAAGCGCGCGTTATTTTTTGAATGAACCAACCATGATGCACCACGTCCTTCGTCTTCCCCAAATTCCCTGTAAAATAAAAACAATTAGCAGGGATTCTAAACCCCCACAACCTGCAATAAGAGAAAATAGCGAATAGAGTTGTACGCAATATAAATTGTTCGCGAGATGTCCAGCATGTTCGTCTTGTTCAGACGGTTTCAATCATAGGTCTCTTGAGGCTTAATTTTTCCTAAATAAGAAAGCCCTAATTTTAGAGCTTGGAAAACCTAGAAATCGTTCATGGCGTTTTCTGTTTCAGGGCATATTAATCCAATTATCTTGTACCAAAAGCTTCGTACAGTCCTTATGAACACAAAACAATCAACAAAAGATGTCAAATATGCATGAATCAAAGTATATGATTTTGGAAAAAATTGTTCAAACCGTGACACTGTAATGGGCGATTCTTGGAGCTATGAAGCTGGAAACTGATTGCAAATCTTCCAGGAAACTCCCAGCAATGTCTTTGAATCCACAAAAGCCTTTGAATTGGCTTGGAAGTGAGAAAACAGTTTTGACTTTGTTCTTGATTTTTTGAATATGGTTATGGCTCTGTATGCAGCAATCTCACGTGAATGCATTAGGGTTGGCTTGCTTGCATATATGGGAATAGAATTAGGTTAAGTCTTGGCCCAAAGATCCATTGCATTCATGTTTGTATATTTGATTTTCAATCAAATCTTTTTGCCTCTTTTTGATGGAGAAAACTTGCCAAAATTGGAGATCTTTGTCCCCTTGATGTGCACACAAATTTTCCAGCTCATATTGGTCATATTTGCTTCATAAAAAGATTTGAAAACCATATCTTTGAATTTCCTTTATTTTAAATCAATTAAATGAATTAATATTAATAAAAAATTCAATTAATTAATTAAAAATAAGAAAATAAATCAATTTAAGCTCAATGGGTCGTGCATAAGCCTTGGACAATGTTTCAAGAAGAAATTTGAGGCCCATTAGCAAAAATAAGGTATTTTGAGCAAAGTTGACTTTTGCACATTCACAAAAATTTCCCAACTTCTCCAATGCATATCTTGCTCAATTTTGATCATATGAACATGTTCTTGGACATTTTGGAAAGGTCTTGAAGTCCTCTAACCAATGCATTTGGTCCCATCTAATTTGGATTTATCAATCTCAAGTTATGGTCTTTGACTTAAAATGCCTTTTTGTTGACTTTTGAAATTGACCTATAATGTAGAAATTGATAACTTTTTGTGAGAGCATTTCTTGGACTTGGAATGTGAAGATGAGTTGTAGGAAATGTCATCCCCTTCAAAATGAACATTGGATGGGATTTTTCTGATGAACCATGAAAAAGTTATGCCTTGGTCAAGTTGCAGTTGACTTTTCAACTGTCCAAAAATAACAACTTTTGCATCTTTGATGATTTTTGAGCCATGCTTGTGGAATCATGATCAAGACTTGATCAAATTATTATTGTGGCCTCAAAATAAGATGTTGACCAAAAATTCTGACTTTTGACTGCAAAATGACCATTTTGTCCCTGCAGTGGACTATGGATCAAATAGGGCTTTTGACTATAGAATTTGGCACTGTGAGTCTTGAAACTTGACATGTAGATGCTTGGCAATGTATATAGGCCTATGGGACTTGATTGAGCCATTGAAAACCTCAAATTCTTTGTAAGAACCAAAACCCTAATTTTGACTGGCTTAGGAGGCATTTGGACTGTGCAACCCTTGAGGAATCTTGAAGAATATGGGAGGGAAAATTTTGGGGTACAACAGGAACTATGTGAAAAATGGCCAAGAAGATGGGTCAAAATCCTGCCTAAACTAGGGCAAAATTTCTCTAAGTTAAAAGTTTTAGGTACCCTTGTTCCAAAAATCATAACTTGAGATCCAAGCTTCTTTTGAGAAAACTTTGTGAATCAAAGTTGTAGACTTTGTGATGGACTACAACTTTCATGTTGCAAGTTTTGTTTGAATCCATTTGTATCTTGGTGAAAAAATGGGACAAAGTTAGGAAAAAATAAGAAAATTTCATAACTTAGAAAATTTCTAAGTTATGAAATTTTTCCATTTTAAACCCTAATTTGCATTTTTGGGTTTCTTGATGAATAAGTTTCATAATTTGACATGTCTTGATGAAAAATGACCCTTGGCACTTGATTTTGACCAAAAAGTCAAAGTTTGACTTTTTAGTGTACAGTCAAATTTTGATCAGTTGACTGAAAAATTCATATGTCAATCCTATGCATTTGAGATCTTTTGAACTTATTGAATGGGTCAAGACAATGTCATTGAGTCCTTGTGTCCATGGTTGAGCTTGATTTTCCATTGGCTAGGTCAGACAGTCAAAAATTGCCTTTGTACAGTCAAAACCCTAAAAATGACCATTTTACCCTTTTGGTGATCTGATCAAATTTCTTGTGGAATTGTGATCCAAACTTGATCAAATAGTTCATATGAGTTCATAATGTTGATATGGGTCAAAATCCATGAGGTTTGACTGTCAATTGGCCACAGTTGACTTTTTTCCCCAATATAGCTGATTTCTAGGTCAACTGTCCAATTGACTGGGCAAAAATTTGAATCAAGGCTTGAAATTTGGTATGGACAAACTTGTGTGTCCAACATGAAGTATGAAAGTCATTTTGGGAATTTTAGGTCAAAACATCCCTGTGCAAACTCAAACCTTAATTTAGGTCAACAGTGCAAGGAGGTGTCTTGAGCAGAGCAAACCCTAGCTTGATCTTGAGTTCCAAGAGTCTTATGATGAGAAATGTTGATGAAATGAGAGGGAAAATTTTGGGGTACAACAGTTTCCCCTGTTCAATCTTCTTGAACCTGAAGATTTAGATTGGCGAGTTTGCCTTTCGCGACTCAAAGGTGAAAGAGGATTGGACACTAGAGTGCCCGTAAATTTGCACTTGTCAAAATATAGCTGAGGAAATGGGCTTAAAGATGCCATTTGGAGATGGTAGAATCTTGATGGAGATGGGCTTAAAGATGCCATCCATGAATGTTTGTTGAATTGCAATGTTGTAGGTCAGAAGAATGAACATCAAAATGGTATCCGTGTCTGGAATGCATTTGAACTGTATCTGGAGACTAAATCTGTATGAGCAAAAGAATGGCGTCCGTGTTTGGAGCGTATTTGAGCTGTAACTGTATTTGATCCTTTGAATGAATATCAGAATGAATGTCGTGTCTGGAGTGTATCTGTATTGTATCTGAATTCTGAATAGGTGACAGAGAAACATCTGCATATGGAGCAACTCTGGGCTGGGGATAAATTCTGAATGAGTGACAAAATGGCAACCGTGTCTGGAGCGTATCTAGACTATATCTGAAGTTGAGATCTGTATGAGTAGCAGAATGACTTTCGTGTCTGGAGTGTATCTGAGACTGTAACTGGGATCTGAATAAGTGACAGAATGACTTCTGTGGCGACTACATTGGGGAGAGTCAATCTTCTGGTGTAAGGGCCAGAATGGCATCTGTATCTGGAGCGTATCTGAACTTGTAGTTGATAATTGAATCTGAATGAGAGATAGAATGGCTGCCGTGTCTGGAGCGTATCTAGTCTGTATCGCTGTTGTACCCCAATTTTTGCCCCTAAGATTCCTCTATCATATCAACTCGATCATAACAACATCACAATTTTTGTATATGTGTTGTTGACTAACTTCTAATCAAAATACAAAAAATATTTGTCTTTGTCTTTGTATATTTTTGTTTTGTAGGTACCAAGTCGAAGCATCTGACAAATAAGGATTTCTGGTATTATTTTCCTAAAATCTCTATTTGCAAAGAAAAAGAATTAAAATTTTTCATTTTTTTCACGGATGCAATCGATTGCTCTTAGAGTGCAATCGATTGCACATAGTGCATTTTGCGCCATTTTTGAAACAATACACTGTGCAAATCGATTTGCATTATAATGCAATCGATTGCACAGCGTGAAAATTTGGAAAAAATCAGCATTTCAAGCTTGTCAAATTTTTGGCTCCAATTTTTCTTCACTTTTGAAATATGTATCATTAATTCAAATTTTAGTGCCAATCTTTCATTTTTAAAAAGAATTATCATTAATTCAAATTTTGGCTCTAATATTTGAAAGAATGATCATTAATTCAAATTTTGGCTCTAATTTTTGAAAGAGTTATCATTAATTCAAATTTTGGCTCCAAGAATCAATTACCAAATTACCACTAATCCCAATCCTAAAACTCTATAAATAGAGCTCTCATTTCATTCAAATTTCAAGCTTTTGATAGCCAAATCCACCTTGCTAAAAAATCTCTCAATTCTCTCCATCTACCAAATTCACTCAAAGCTCCATTTTCAAAAAGTTAGTAAGCTTTGCATTGAAGCTTACTAATCTTTGAGCTAAACCTTCATTCAAACACTTTTTCTCCATCAATTCTCTACATCCAAGCTTGGTCAATTGATTCTTGTGGTTGAATTGAAGCAAATTCTTGAAGTTGTTTTGATAATTCTCTAGATCTACCTTTGGTAAGTTGGATAATTCATCTTTCACAATGTGATCTCTTGGTGATCTTTGGGATTGATTCATTGAGCATTCTTTTGTGATTCCAATGGTGTTATTTTCTCATAATTTGATGGAATTTTCGTGCTCAAGTGGATCCATGATCATAAGGTGTTTGATGGAAAGTTTGAACAAGAAATTGCCCTTTTAAAATGTTGTTTTTGCTACTGTTACTGTGTGCAATCGATTTGCACTGAAGTGAAATCGATTGCACAGAAGCAATTTCACGCAGATTTTTGAAAACTATATTGTGTAAATCGATTTACACAATAGTTAAATCGATTTACACCAGGACAAAATGCATTTTTTGCCTTGTTTTGGGGCAGCTTTGATCCAAAATGCTTTTTCTACTCACTCCTTTTTTATTGTTGGTTTGGATTGCAATTTTAAATGTCCAATATGTCTTTAAACTCAATGGACTTTGTGATGTAGATGAAGTTGGATAAATGTTCATCAATTCAAATCTACCTAAGAGTGAATTATTTAATTCATTTTTTGTGCTTTGGATTAATGATATGTTTAGTGCTTTAATCCATCTAGAGGAGTGGTTGAATTTAAAGATGAAAGAATTTTGAAATGGTGATCCAAATTAGCTTATCATTCCCCTCCCTCTTCATCTTATCCCTTTCTTTTTAATTGTGCTACATGTTAAGGGATGGTGATCTCTATATCATTTATCCAAACATGAAATACATAGATTGCTATTGACCGGCCTCAAAATAGGTGTGACTTCTACATAAGTCCACTTACGATTGCTTAACATAGCGCTAAATTTTGTCCCGATTCGAATAAATGATCATTCGTGGCCCAAACTTATGATTGCAAGCCCAAGTATGTTAATTTGATCTCTTTGATCCAATAACCTTGAGATTCATTGTGTGGAGGCTTTGGTTCTACCAATCCTCTAATGGATCTACAACACCTTTGGTCAACGCGGATCACTTAAACATCGTTGATCATTACAAGTTGCCTTGTGAGAATTCCAAAATGGATGATATACTTGACAAAAAGCAAATGCAACTTGTTGTGTGGAGGCTTTGGTTCTACCAATCCTCTAATGAGTTCCAAATGCAAGTTTCAAGATGGTAATCCAACTAACCACTAATTACTAACAATTAACTTTACTTTACGCTTTTATTTCCATGCTTTATGTACCATTTACTTTTAGCATTTTACATTTCATGCTATTTTCATATTTTCTCACTTGAGCATTTCCTTTTATGTCATTTTTATTTTTGCTCACTTGAGCTTTTTATTTCTTTTTAAATACACCTAATAATCAACATGAACCATAAAAATCATTAATGATACTTGGACTACATGGTTACTATCCTTTGCATTATGGAGTGATGGACTTCTTGGACTTAGGATTAGAGACCTTGGCCTATCTTGGAGACTTTGTGACTTTATTTGATATTTTGTCTGGAGTTCTTGAGGTTTACCTCAAGACATTGGGTTGTTTGTTTGTTTTGTGTGCAGGTTATTGAGATTACGATCTTTGTTTGTAATCTGGAATTCACCCGTATACAACCGTTACTCTGCCTAATTTTTGCGAAGACTTAAAACACTTGAAGTTTGGTTCTCTCAAGAGGTCTAGTATCTTTGTTTGCTTGGTTTCAATCCGAAGAATGGGAATTCTATATTGACTCATAATGTCAAGTATTGGCTTCTTGTTGGTTAGATGGTTCTTATCCCTAGCTTTTACATTATGCTTTAGGATAGCCTCTTCTTCTCCTCCCATCTTCTTTAATTTTAAAAAATCTTCTCCCTCCTTTAAAAAAAACTCTTCTTGTTTTGAAACTTGAAACATTTTCATAATAAACTTGGACTTAGGTCCATGCATCTTCGAAACATTTTCATAAATAAATTTCAATCAATTTAATAATACCTTGACTTTTTTTTGTGAGAAGACTAAAAGTCAATCAATCTCATTTCAAACCATTTTGCCACTTTGGCTTTTATCTTTAAACTTTTCTCAAAAAGATTAGACTCTTGTTAATCCTTGTAGTGATGCAAACAACTATACTTCTACAATATATAGTGAAGTGAGATATTTTCCACTTGGGTGTTGAGTGAGGCATTGTTGATTTTAAAATCCAAGCCATATCCTCCACTTTTAGATGATGCAAATTCTCCTTTCTCATGATTGTGGGTAGTAAGTATGTTTTTTCACACGGACAATTGCGATGATGTCTTATCTCATAAAATTAACCAACACACTTGTGTTTTCAAACATTTTAAAAGAGGAACTACGTGTATCCTGATCCCCTATTGCACGAAAGGTGGTACGTAGGCAAAAATCATAAAAAAAATATTTCTTTTCTCACCTCCACCATCCATTTTATATACAACACATTTTTATAGCCAAAATATACAGATTTTTTCAAAGAGGTTCCTGCGGAGTACCGTAGATGTTTAGGGTGCTAATACCTTCCCTTTGCATAACCAACCCCCTTACCTTGAATCTTTCCCCCTCTTTTTGGGTTATTCGCTCTTTTCCCATTCCTTTGGAAACAATAAAGCGCGGTGGCGATTTTTATTTTGATTTGTATAAAGTCTAGTCAATCCAATGGCTTAGTCTTGCACATTTCTACCGCTACAGAAAAAATGGCGACTTCACTGGGGAAAGATTGACCTCTTGCTGGTCCATCCTTAAGTGGGTTGAGCCTATCTTTGTTTATATCTGTATACGTGCTATTGTGTTTATGTGTTATATTTTGTATATATGTTTGTTTTTGATTTTCCTGGTTTACAGAGTGCTTGGTGATTACTCATAAGTCCTATACCCGGACTTGGGAAAACTTTAAGATAGGACGGGCGGTATAGTCATGTTAACTTTGAGGGAGTAATCCCAAAAAAGGAGGCATGAGATCCCCCACTCAGTGGAGGCCGCTTTGACTGTAGTGTCGTTTACCGAGTAATCGGGAAGACGTACTGCTTTCGACCTGGGAGCCTGCTGAAGCTGAGGACCGTAGATTACCTAACCCATCTTGGCCTTTTAGGTGTAGTGCGGAAGCTATAACGGAGTAATCCGGAAGTAGTTGTCACGCAATACTACGCTCGGACGAGTCTTTCTTGAGAATATTACTAATTACCGAGTTAATCGGGAAGTTGGTAATATCCGAAGGAAGGATGTAGACTCTGAGAACCTCTAGAACCTTGTTCGGCAGGTGATAACTTTTTAGACCAATACCTTATGGGTAGTACCTTCGACCTCATGCTCGTGACGTTGAACCTATGAACCCTATATGTGTGATCTTGTGTGTTATTGTTGCATCATGCATCCATCCACTCATAAGCATCTTTTTAAAAAACAATATTTCAAGGGATTTAAAGGTTGACTATTTGTGAATATCTCAGGTACTGTTAAACCATGGATTCTGGAAAGAGAAACAAAAGCCTTATTACTTGGATGTTGGCAACGTGTCTATAAACCATAAATCCCTTGAAATATTAAATAAAATAAAATCATGTACATTGCATATCATGCATCATATTGCACATATTTTTTGCGTTTGTTATGCATATCCAGGTGTCTTACCCATTTTCTTTACTTCACTCAGCAAGCTGACTCATCACTACAACACTCGGGCTAATTTCAAAGAGAAGATGGAAAACATTAAGAAACAGATCTTTGAACTCCACAAAGAGGTAAGTACTTTGAAGGCTGGCATGGAGTATCTAATTGCTTTGGTTAAAACTTTGGTTGCTGCCCAAGTCAATCCTTCTAGGAAGGAAGAAGAGATGGCAAAGGTCTTCACAAAAACTCTGAGATCATTCTTTCATGAGAAGGTGATAGTCGATGCACCCAGTGATTTCCCTGAAAAAGTAAATGTGGGAGTGCCTCTAGAAGAGGATGTCCGAAAGGGGTGTTCATCTGAAGATGGTGTCTCAGCTAGTGGTGTGAAGAGGTTCGATAATAAATTTTCTAAGAAGAGAACCAGAGGAAGAAACAATTATCGTCAGAATCAACATGTTCCTCCTGTCATCCCTGTGTTCAACTTACCTCTTGTTGCTCCAGTTTGTCAACAGAATCAGCAAGTTCCTGATCAGAGGAAAAATCAGTTTGATCCAATCCCAACGACCTATACAGAATTGTTTCCCATCCTGATGCAGAGAAATTTGGTTCATACCCGACTTCCACCAAAGGTCCCTGAGAATATGCCGTGGTACTACAAAGCTGATTTGATTTGTGCCTTTCATCAGGGAGCCCCGGGGCATAGCATTGAAAATTGTTATCCATTGAAAATTGAAGTTTAGAAGTTGGTCCGGAGTGGTATCTTGTCGTTTAAGGATATTTGTCTTGAAGTTCAAGTCAAGTCTTTGCCGAAGGATAAAGATGATTGAAGAATGCTCTGGAGTTTAAGGATGATTAGCCTTCTTAGTTTATTAGCATTTTTACTGGTTTCTCATTTGTAATTTTTCTTGTTTATCATTGCACTGTTTGCATGTAAGAATGTTTGCATTTGAATGTTTAATCTTAATACAATGAGTATGTTTGTCTTGAAGAAATTCATTCGTTTCACTCGTATTTGTTTTCAATTTTAAATTGCTTTAGGATACCAACTTGTTACCCATTCTCTTGCCTAGGCAGAGATTGGAGGGAGGATGATGATATTAAAACACAAATTTTCTGGTTGTATGCTTTTGGATAAAACCATGTTGACGATGTACAGGCATTGTTTCAAATCCTCAAACACCGGAGATATAAGGGAGTGAAACCCTCGTTAACCCCTTTGAGCCTTGAAGTAGATGTTTCTTTTTCTATTAAAAAAAAACCCTCATTTTTTTAAACCTGGGGTAGGGTAGTGTTCAGTTAATTTGATCGAGCATACAGAACTCATCAGGAGTGCGCATCTAAGGATACAATAATGGTTATCCTTCAAGAGGTTGAGGGAATTCAAAACCGCAATGTTTAACTTCTGCATATCAGTAGTGTACATCAAAAGAAGATGTTATCCCAATGGGTATCTCTCACATATCAAGGGATCAGCAGATGACGATACAACAATGGTTATCTTTCATCTACCCAGAAATAGGGCGGTCACAATTCTTCCGACAAGTCACAAATGACTCAAAGTCACGCGACATGTTCAAAAAGAAAAAGAAAAAATGATATGAATAAAAAAAATATGATGAAAAAGAAAGAGACAAAAAGCCCCGCTAAGTCGGAACTTGAAAAAACAAGTCGCTTAGGCAAAAGTCAGGGCATCCCGCTGCACTTCAGAGTCAAAGTCAAAAGGAATTTGTCCCGAAGGCAAGGAAGAAATGGAAATCCTAAAATGCGATAAAGGATTACAATGTGAAATCATTAGCAAAGAACAGAGTCCCATGACAAGAAACCCAAAAGAAGCAGAAATGAGTGACTTGCATGTCCAAAGAAAACCTTGTTTGATTCCTCAACCATCTCGAAACTTCTTTTGAGAGATGAATGTTCGTGTCAAGTTAACTGAACTTAGGACTGAATAACATCATGAAGGGGGTGGGCACCAAATATTTTTGAGCCTTAAATCTTTTTTCTAAAATCGTGAACCAGGCCACGTTACAACCCTCAAAAGTCCTAATTGAAACAGGGTTTATTTCGAAAGCATACTCCAATGAAATAGTGTTTCCTGACTCCCATTAATTTTGATAAATTATTGTGATTGGTATCATATGCTTTTGTTATCTTTCACAAAAAAAATCCATGTCGCATTCTGGCTAGTGATTCGTTCACAGGGTTTTGCGATATCTTTTCAAATAAAATCTTTAAGACTTACATAATTGTTGCATTATATTTTTCATTCTTAGAATAAACATTTTCTGCTTGTAAAACAACTGCTTGATATCATGAAAGTTTACATTTGAGTATAAGCAAAAGGCATGTTGTCGGGAAGAGTTGTGGAGCAAATAGGATGCAACATTCAGCCAATCTAGGGCAGTTACGTCAAGATTCGACAAATCTATGAAAGCCATTTGATCAGAAAGGTTATCCTAAAAGCATGCATCCAAGGGCAAGTTATGAAAGTTACTTTGATCAACATGGTAAGCTTGAGACACCAGATTGGTTTCCAAGGGCATATCCAGATTTCGTCAAGATAGTTACTATGTCTACCCCAAGCTGAGAACCTTCCTCAAGTTGTGTTATGATGTTGGGTTCATAATCCCATTTTTCCAGTCTTGCTGCAGACTTCTCCAGCTGAGTGTGATTCTTTACCCATCCAGGTGGTGATCAAACAGAGATTAAAAAGAGCTATGAAGCCTTTGCTCATTTGATGGAGTTCTTTCTCCCTTTTTATTGATATGGAATCTCTTGTAGAGCAGTGCTTTCTCTTGTTACGACATTATTTTTGTTATATGCTTCCCAAGTAGTTAGACAAGGGCAGTATATTTTCTAAGAGGTGTTGAGACAACTGTGAAGTTTTTGGGTTTTCTCTCACCAAATGTTGAGTTTGATTTAAAATCCCCATAATTTTGACTTCTTACTATAGTGTTAACTTCTTGGTTCCCCAGGAAGGTTCTCTCAAGTCATCTTGTTGGTATGTGCGCAATCTTTGTGTGTTTCTCGGATAGTTGAAGACGATACTAGTTGGCGTAAGGTACAGTATTAGGTTTGTGATCCCATGATCCCCAGCCAAGTCTTGGTTCACTTTTGATTTTGGGTTTTCATGGTCAGAAGCCTCCGTCCCAAGATTCCCCAGCGAAGTTTTCCCTCATATGATGAAAGGTTTTATTCCCTTGGTGTGCTAAGATATCGCTCTTTTTGCAGTATTGGTATTAGTGTTGACTTCTTGATTTCCTAGGAAGACTATACCAGGGCATCTTTTGTTGGAACAGGTTTGTATGATATGAAGACTTAATCCAATATTCTCCAGTGAAGGCCTTGTTTATTTGATAGAGTCCTTTCTCCCCAAAGAAGTTGGTGCAATAATTACTCTTGAAGAATGTATCTCCGGTTTCCCCAGTGGAGCACATATCTCCGGTTTCCCTAATGGAGCACGTATCTCTGGTTTCCCCAATGAAGAACGTATCTCCAGTGAAGAACATGTCTCCGGTTTCTCCAGTGAAGAACGTATCTCCGGTTTCCCCAGTGGAGCACGTATCTTCGGTTTCCCCAGTGAAGAACGTATCTCCGGTTTCCCAAGTGGAGCACGTATCTTGGTTTCCCCTCGATGATGTGGTTTTGGCCTCCCCATTGAAGTCAGCATGAAGTCCCCAGTAGATGTCTCGATGATGAAGCATTTTCTCCCTTAGTAAAGTCCATATGTTTTTCTTCCTTCAAAGTGGGCCTGGATTCCCCAGTGAATGTTTTGACAATTTGGTTTCCATCTGCCTTATTCAAGATCAGTTTTGCAATATCCAGAAGAAGTGCGAACTGTGAAAAACTTTTGTTTCCCCATTGAAGTCTGTGTGCTATTCCCCGGGAAGGTTATCCCAGGGAATCTCTTATTGGAATGAGTATTTATGATGAAAAGTTTTCAATCCGCAGTTTTTTCTCTAGGGAAGTGGGTTTGAATTCCCCAGTGAGGTTTGGTTGTCTCGGCGACAGTCTGCTTTATTTGAGGCTGATCTTGCAATCTTCAGTAGGCATGTTGCTTTTGAAAAAAACTGATTTCTCCGATGAAACCAGAAGAAAGATGTTCTATCCCGGTATCTGTTTAATTTAGCTACATCTAGATCATGTTTCTCCTTAGTGAAGTTAGGGCAGGCAATATGTTTGGTTTCCACATTTGCTTTTACCTTTCTTGGAATGATCTTTCTGTTTGATGTTTAGCCCAATGTTGTTGGTACCTGAGGCGGTTTTGATTGTTTGTACTGATTATGTATCCTTTTACCAGCATATGCACGATATCACTCATACATTCATACATACATCATACATAGTTGAATTTAGAAAATCATTGCTCATTTGCATTCATCAATTTTATTTTGTTGACATATTACCCTGTTTTACAGAGTTGTGTTGTCCTCTCTCCAATAGAGTGTCAGCCTTAAGCAGAAAGTATACATTCTTTCAACTTACCCACTGAGTTATCCCTCGTGGAAGATTTTTGCTTCAACCTTCTTGTACAACTCTTTGTCTGGATGGTTTTGATGTTCCCTCTTGAGTTTATTTCTCAAAGGATGTATTACGGTTGCCTTTTTCATTCCAGTTCATTTCGAGTTTGAATCTGTGATCCCCAACAATATTATTACTTTGGATTTTTGCAAGCTTTGAGCCCTGGTTTGAGAATGTGCATTTATTTTGGCATGAGAATATCTTTATCTCCTCAGAAGGAATACCGTGGCATTTCCCAGGAAGTCATATCTCTTTCCCAGGAAGTCATATATCTCTCCCCAGGAAGCCATATTTCTATCCCCAGAAAGTCATTTCTCTTTGCAATTCCCCTTGACAATGAGTGGAAGTCTCTTTATTTGAGATAAGTTTGCATATTACCCTTTCCAGGCAGAGTGCCTTGGTTAAAGAAGAAGTTGAGACCCATTCCAGGTGAAATACAAGAATTTTGGGGAAAACTTATGATATTCAAATCTACCTTCAACTATTGAGTTGGTATTTCACCGTCATCTGTGAGTCGGTATATTTTCTCTCTACCTTAAACTATTGAGTTGGTATTTCACCGTCATCTATGAATCGGTATCTTTTTTCTACCTTCAACTATTGAGTTGGTAGTTCACCGTCATCTGTGAGTCGGTATATCTTTTTTTTTCTACCTTCAACTATTGAGTTGGTAGTTCACCGTCATCTGTGAGTCGGTATATCTTTTTTTTCTACCTTCAACTATTGAGTTGGTAGTTTACTGTCATCTGTGAGTCGGTATATCTTTATCGTCTACCTTCAACTATTGAGTTGGTATTTCACCGTCATCTGTGAGTCGGTATATCTTTATCTTCTACCTTCAACTATTGAGTTGGTATTTCACCATCATCTGTGAGTCAGTATATCTTTATCTTCTACCTTCAACTATTGAGTTGGTAGTTTACCGTTATCTGTGTGTCGGTATCTTTTTCTTCTACCTTCAACTATTGAGTTGGTAGTTTACCGTCATCTGTGAGTCGGTATCTTTTTATTCTACCTTCAATTATTGAGTTGGTAGTTTATCGTCATCTATGAGTCGGTATATCTTTATCTTCTACCTTCAACTATTAAGTTGGTAGTTCACCGTCATCTGTGAGTCGGTATATTTTCTCTCTGCCTTCAACTATTGAGTTGGTATTTCACCGTCATCTGTGAGTCGGTATATTTTCTCTCTACCTTCAACTATTAAGTTGGTATTTTACTATCATCTGTGAGTCGGTATCTTTTTGATCTTCTACCTTCAACTATTGAGTTGGTATTTCACCGTCATCTGTGAGTCGGTACCTTTTTTATCTTCTACCTTCAACTATTAAGTTGGTAGTTTACCGTCATCTGTGAGTCGGTATATCTTTATCTTCTACCTTTAACTATTGAGTTGGTAGTTCACCGTCATCTGTGAGTCGGTATCTTTTTTATCTTCTACCTTCAACTATTGAGTTGGTAGTTTACCGCCATCTGTGAGTCGGTATATCTTTTTTTTTTCTACCTTCAACTATTGAGTTGGTAGTTCACCGTCATCTGTGAGTCGGTATCTTTTTTATCTTCTACCTTCAACTATTGAGTTGGTATTTCACCTTCATCTGTGAGCCAGTATCTTATTACTTTTCTACCTTCACCCATTGAGTTGGTAGTTCACAGTTAACTGTCGATCGATATCATTCTTTACTTTTTCCTTAATATTTGAGCTGATGCTACTTTATCTCTTCTTTGGGTCTAACACCAATAGAGTCATTTCTTTTGCTCAACAGTGATTTATTTTCCTGGTGGGGTTGCTCCTTTGTTTCTTCATTTTTATGGCATCCCAATGATACCTTTACGTCTCTTTTGTTTTGTCCATCTGCATTCATAATCATAACCATTGCATGGCATCTTAGGGACAAAAATAGGGCTTGTTTTATATTTAAGTATCTTCAATCGCGTCGACACGAAGATTTTTAACCTTCGTATCTCCGGATAGAAGACACTTAAATAAGGGAAGTTGTTGTACCCCAATTTTTTCCCCTAAGATTCCTCTATCATATCATATCAACTCGATCATAACAAGATCACATTAGGGTTGGTTCTTCCTCTTTTTTCCTATCTTTAAGTTTGCTCTTGAGGAATCTCCAAGCACCTTGGTTGTGTATTTTGTATATGTGTTGTTGACTAACTTCTAATCAAAATACAAAAAATATTTGTCTTTGTCTTTGTATATTTTTGTTTTGTAGGTACCAAGTCGAAGCATCTGACAAATAAGGATTTCTGGTATTATTTTCCTAAAATCTCTATTTGCAAAGAAAAAGAATTAAAAAATTTCATTTTTTTCACTGATGCAATCGATTGCTCTTAGAGTGCCATCGATTGCACATGGTGCATTTTGCGCCATTTTTGAAAAAATACACTGTGCAAATCGATTTGCACTATAGTGCAATCGATTGCACAACGTGAAAATTTGGAAAAAATCAGCATTTCAAGCTTGTCAAATTTTTGGCTCCAATTTTCCTTCACTTTTGAAAGATGTATCATTAATTCAAATTTTAGTGCCAATCTTTCATTTTTAAAAAGAATTATCATTAATTCAAATTTTGGCTCTAATATTTGAAAGAATTATCATTAATTCAAATTTTGGCTCTAATTTTTGAAAGAGTTATCATTAATTCAAATTTTGGCTCCAAGAATCAATTCCCAAATTACCACTAATCCCAATCCTAAAACTCTATAAATAGAGCTCTCATTTCATTCAAATTTCAAGCTTTTGATAGCCAAATCCACCTTGCTAAAAAATCTCTCAATTCTCTCCATCTACCAAATTCACTCAAAGCTCCATTTTCAAAAAGTTAGTAAGCTTTGCATTGAAGCTTACTAATCTTTGAGCTAAACCTTCATTCAAACACTTTTTCTCCATCAATTCTCTACATCCAAGCTTGGTCAATTGATTCTTGTGGTTGAATTGAAGCAAATTCTTGAAGTTGTTTTGATAATTCTCTAGATCTACCTTTGGTAAGTTGGATAATTCATCTTTCACAATGTGATCTCTTGGTGATCTTTGGGATTGATTCATTGAGCATTCTTTTGTGATTCCAATGGTGTTATTTTCTCATAATTTGATGGAATTTTTGTGCTCAAGTGGATCCATGATCATAAGGTGTTTGATGGAAAGTTTGAACAAGAAATTGCCCTTTTAAAATGCTGTTTTTACTACTGTTACTGTGTGCAATCGATTTGCACTGTAGTGTAATCGATTGCACAGAAGCAATTTCACGCAGATTTTTGAAAACTGTACTGTGTAAATCGATTTACACAATAGTTAAATCGATTTACACCAGGACAAAATGCATTTTTTTGCCTTGTTTTGGGGCAGCTTTGATCCAAAATGCTTTTTCTACTCACTCCTTTTTGATTGTTGGTTTGGATTGCAATTTTAAATGTCCAATATGTCTTTAAACTCAATGGACTTTGTGATGTAGATGAAGTTGGATAAATGTTCATCAATTCAAATCTACCTAAGAGTGAATTATTTAATTCATTTTTTGTGCTTTGGATTAATGATATGTTTAGTTCTTTAATCCATCTAGAGGAGTGGTTGAATTTAAAGATGAAATAATTTTGAAATGGTGATCCAAATTAGCTTATCATTCCCCTCCCTCTTCATCTTATCCCTTTCTTTTTAATTGTGCTACATGTTAAGGGATGGTGATATCTATATCATTTATCCAAACATGAAGTACATAGATTTCTATTGACCGGCCTCAAAATAGGTGTGACTTCTACATAAGTCCACTTACGATTGCTTAACATAGCGCTAAATTTTGTCCCGATTCGAATAAATGATCATTCGTGGCCCAAACTTATGATTGCAAGCCCAAGTATGTTAATTTGATCTCTTTGATCCAATAACCTTGAGATTCATTGTGTGGAGGCTTTGGTTCTACCAATCCTCTAATGGATCTACAACACCTTTGGTCAACGCGGATCACTTAAACATCGTTGATCATTACAAGTTGCCTTGTGAGAATTCCAAAATGGATGATATACTTGACAAAAAGCAAATGCAACTTGTTGTGTGGAGGCTTTGGTTCTACCAATCCTCTAATGAGTTCCAAATGCAAGTTTCAAGATGGTAATCTAACTAACCACTAATTACTAACAATTAAATTTACTTTACGCTTTTATTTCCATGCTTTATGTACCATTTACTTTTAGCATTTTACATTTCATGCTATTTTCATCTTTGCTCACTTGAGCATTTACTTTTATGTCATTTTTATTTTTGCTCACTTAAGCTTTTTATTTCTTTTTAAAGACACCTAATAATCAACATGAACCATAAAAATCATTAATGATACTTGGACTACATGGTTACTATCCTTTGCATTATGGAGTGATGGACTTCTTGGACTTAGGATTAGAGACCATGGCCTATCTTGGAGACTTTGTGACTTTATTTGATATTTTGTCTGGAGTTCTTGAGGTTTACCTCAAGACATTGGGTTGTTTGTTTGTTTTGTGTGCAGGTTATTGAGATTACGATCTTTGTTTGTAATCTGGAATTCACCTGTATACAGCCGTTACTCTGCCCAATTTTTGCGAAGACTTAAAACACTTGAAGTTTGGTTCTCTCAAGAGGTCTAGTATCTTTGTTTGCTTGGTTTCAATCCGAAGAATGGGAATTCTATATTGACTCATAATGTCAAGTATTGGCTTCTTGTTGGTTAGATGGTTCTTATCCCTAGCTTTTACATTATGCTTTAGGATAGCATCTTCTTCTCCTTCCATCTTCTTTAATTTCAAAAAATCTTCTCCCTCCTTTAAAAAAAAAACTCTTCTTGTTTTGAAACTTGAAACATTTTCATAATAAACTTGGACTTAGGTCCATGCATCTTCGAAACATTTTCATAAATAAATTTCAATCAATTTAATAATACCTTGACTTTTTTTTGTGAGAAGACTAAAAGTCAATCAATCTCATTTCAAACCATTTTGCCACTTTGGCTTTTATCTTTAAACTTTTCTCAAAAAGATTAGACTCTTGTCAATCCTTGTAGTGATGCAAACAACTATACTTCTACAATATGTAGTGAAGTGAGATATTTTCCACTTGGGTGTTGAGTGAGGCATTGTTGATTTTAAAATCCAAGCCATATCCTCCACTTTGAGATGATGCAAATTCTCCTTTCTCATGATTGTGGGTAGTAAGTATGTTTTTTCACACGGACAATTGCGATGATGTCTTATCTCATAAAATTAACCAACACACTTGTGTTTTCAAACTTTTTAAAAGAGGAACTACGTGTACCCTGATCCCCTATTGCACGAAAGATGGTACGTAGGCACTAAAGGTTCGCAACCGCGACGGATGCAAAAATCATAAATAAAATATTTCTTTTCTCACCTCCACCATCCATTTTATATACAACACATTTTTATAGCCAAAATATACAGATTTTTTCAAAGAGGTTCCTGTGGAGTACCGTAGATGTTTAGGGTGCTAATACCTTCCCTTTGCATAACCAACCCCCTTACCTTGAATCTTTCCCCCTCTTTTTGGGTTATTCGCTCTTTTCCCATTCCTTTGGAAACAATAAAGCACGGTGGCGATTTTTATTTTGATTTGTATAAAGTCTAGTCAATCCAATGGCTTAGTCTTGCACATTTCTACCGCTACAATCGGATCGCTGAAGTCTGAATGAGTAGTAGAATGACCGTCGTGCCTGGGGTGTATCTGTACTGTATCTGAACAAGAGATACGAATGAGTAGCAGAATGACTTCCATGTCTTGGAGTGTATCCATACTGTATCTGAAATCTTTGCGTGGTTGTTAGAGATAGCTTTTAATCTTATCCTGAAAAGGGTAAAATGTTAGCTGCAACACAAAGTTATGTTGCATGATATGTATGATGCAATGAATCGTATTTCATTAATGTTTATGATATATGAATGTAATGGTTATGCATGTAAGCTGAGTAGCTATCTTGCTGAGGAAAATTAATCCTTGATGACTGGAGACACTGAAATTTTTGACTACTGCCGGGGAAAGTGAATCTTTGACCAATGCTGAGGATTAAAAAATCTTTGATTGCTGAAGATGAGAAATCCTTGCTGACTGCTTGGGGTTTAAAGAATCTCTGATTGCTTGAGAAATGAGAAATCCTGGGACCAGTGCTGGAGATTGAAAATCCTCGGCGATTTGTGGGGGTTCACAAGGGTTCTGATAACTTCTGCGGGCAATGAGGATCCTTCAAGACTTTCCTGGAAATAAGGAAAACTCTGAAAATATCTACTGGGGACTTAGAACCTGGGAGGCTTCTGCTTGGAGAAATGAGACCGAGAATCTTCGATCTTGCTGGGAGATAACTCTGTGGGGAGAATGTTTGCTCGGCCGGTGAAATCAGAAGCTTTGGGTTGTATGCCAAACTACTGGGGAATCATCCTAGCTGGGGATAAGCCAAGAAGTTAACTGTTATTTGCTTGGTTCTCAGACTTTTAAGATAGCCTGGTGGGGAAATTGGGGGAAGTTGAACAGTTCCCACCGGGGGGTTGATAGTTGGAAACTTGACTTCGCTGGGGAAGAAGGTTTTAGAATATTCTGGTTCCGCTGGGGATCTTGTATTTCAGGGTTTTTGGGCTCCGCTGGGGATCGGGAGTTTGAATTCTGATGGGAACTTTGAAACTTAACTCAGCTGGGGAATCAAGTTTAGAACGCACTGGCTCCGCTGAGGATCTTGAAGCTTAACTCTGCTGGGGACATGATACTCCAAATTTTTAGCTTTGTTGAGTATCTGAATGATGTATTGCAGGGGATTTCCTTTCTGGAACAACACAAAGATATCTTCCTACACCTTCAACCTATCAGTAATTATCCTTTCTCAATTTCGTTTTATTTGTAAGCAGTGATTATATTCAAATGCATATGCCTATTTTAACAAAACTTTGGACATTTTTTAAATAAAACAGAAGTGTAAAAAGAAAGGAAAGGCAAGCAAATTTCTGCACTTTGAAGTATCTTTGTATTAACTTTGGTAAATATATTTGTACAAAGGAGACAGACATCCTAGTAAGAGAATGTTGTCGTAAAAAAAATTGAAAAATTTTATACAAAAAGAAAGATGGCTGTGTGTAATAATTCCATGGGGTTCCCATTCTGCTATAGCCTTCACAACTCTGAGTATCTTGTCCATTCGCTGCTTCGTCCGTCGATGATTGGATTGATCAGTAGATGGGAACTTTGTTGATGAAGAGATTTTCCTTAAAGTGATCCAACGAGACATAGTCATACGCTTTAATTCCCTAACTTTTTCCTGGACCGCCCTTTCGGGTTTTCGATCCACCGGGAAACCCTTTTTTGCCCAAGTCGCCCTTTCGGGTTTTCAACTTGCCGGGTGTACAAAATTTTTTGTTTTATCCCTAATTTTTGCCTGAACCGCCCTTTCGGGATTTCGGTTCACCGGGATGCCCATTTTTGCCCAAGTCGCCCTTTCGGGTTTTCAACCTGTCGGGTCGTTTATGCGTAGTATCTTTTGACTATGTCTGCGTTTGCAGGGTGCGGCAAATCGTCGCCATCCATGGTGGTCAGAATCATTGCCCCACCAGAAAAGATGCTCTTGATCACAAATGGTCCTTCGTAGGTAGGAGTCCACTTGCCCCTGGGATCACTTTGCGGCAAGATGATCCGCTTGATTACAAGATCTCCGACTTGATATACTTGGCGTCTGACTTTCTTGTTGAAGGCCTTGATCATCCGTTTTCGATACGTCTGACCATGACAAACATCAGTAAGTCATTTCTCGTCGATCAAGTTAAGTTGATCAAGCCGGGTCTGAATCCAATCGTCTTCACTCAAACCGGTATCCTTCATAATCCTCAAGGAAGGGATCTGAACTTCCATGGGTAGAACAACTTCCATGCCATATACCAAAGAAAATGGAGTTTCCCCTGTTGAAGTACGTGTCGTGGTACGATATCCATGCAGAGCAAACGGTAACATCTCGTGCCAGTCCTTGTAGGTGACTGCCATCTTTTGAATGATTTTCTTGATATTTTTGTTCGCGACTTCAACAACACCGTTCATCTTAGGCCGATAGGGAGATGAATTGTGATGATAAATCTTGAACTGTTCGCATAGAGCGGTGATCATGGTGTTGTTCAAATTTGTACCGTTGTCCGTGATAATCCTGTCGGGGATACCATAACGGCATATGAGGTTCTGCTTGATGAAGCGGGCAACCACATTCTTTGTAACAGAGGCATAGGAAGTTGCTTCGACCCACTTGGTAAAGTAATCAATAGCGACCAAAATGAAGCGATGTCCATTGGATGTCGTAGGCTTGATCTCTCCAATCATGTCAATGCCCCACATTGCGAATGGCCAAGGAGCTATCAGAACGTTGAGAGGAACAGGAGGAATATGTACCTTGTCGGTGTAGACTTGGCATTTGTGGCAGGTACGGGAATGTTGATGACAATCAGCTTCCATGGTAGACCAGTAGTAGCCTTCCCTTAGAATCTTCTTAGCCATCGTATGTCCACTCAAGTGGGTGCCAAATGTGACACTATGTATTTCGGTCATGATCAACTCTGCTTCAACCTTGTCCACACAACAAAGTAGAACACAATCACGGTTGCACTTATAAAGGATGCCATTGCTTAGGAAGAACTTGGCGGCAAATCTCCTTAAGAACTTTTTGTCATTGACGGAAGCTCCTTCAGGGTATTCTCGAGTCTGGAGATACCTTTTGATTTCATGAAACCAGGGTTGTTCCACTACTTCTTCGGTACTGATCTCATGACAGTGCGCAGGTTCTTCCATTCGCTCGATGGTAATTTGGGGAGCCTCGTTATCCCAGTTGAGTTTAAACATGGAAGACATTGTAGCTAGAGCATCTGCTAACTGATTTTCTTCTCGCGAGAAATGCTCGAAAGTAATCTGCTCTAAATGAGGCAACAATGTCAAGACATGTACTTTGTATGGGATAAGATTAGGATGCTTGGTGTCCCACTCTCCTTTGACTTGACTGATAACCAAAGCCGAGTCCCCAAATACGACCAAAGATTTGATTCCCAAGTCTATAGAAGCCTTGAGACCAAAGATGCAAGCTTCATATTCAGCCATGTTGTTGGTACAGCTGAAGAAAAGTCGGGCAGTGAAGGGTGTATGGCAACCTTCCGGAGAGATAAGTACTGCACCGATACCGTTGCCAAGTGCGTTTGAAGCACCATCAAAGTACAGGGTCCATCAGGATCCTTGTTCAGGTCCGTCATACGGTCCGTTACCTTCAATGTTGTCCAATGTCATGATGTCCTCGTCAGGGAAGTCGAATCTCATAGATTGGTAATCTTCGACGGCTTGATGAGCTAGATGGTCAGCTAGTACACTCCCTTTTATAGCTTTTTGGGTAGTATACTGGATATCATACTCAGTCAGGATCATTTGCCATCTAGCAATTCTTCCAGATAAAGCAGGCTTCACAAAGATATACTTGATCGGATCCATCTTGGAAATCAGCAGAGTGGTATGTGTCAACATATACTGCCTTAGCCGGCGAGCAGCCCATACCAAAGCGCAACAAGTTTTCTCGAGCAGTGAGTAGCGAGTCTCACGATCGGTAAACTTTTGGCTAAGGTAATAAATGGCATACTCTTTTCGGCCAGACTCGTCATGTTGGCCCAGCACGCACCCCATTGAGTTATCCAAAACAGTCAGATACATGATTAACGGCCTTCCTTCGACGGGTGGCATCAGAGTAGGAGGTTATAGTAAATACTCCTTGATTTTATCAAAAGCAACTTGACAATCATTGTTCCATTCAACTACCTGATCTTTCTTCAACAGTTTGAAAATTGGCTCACAGGTAGATGTCAGGTGAGAGATGAACCTCACAATATAGTTCAAGCGTCCCAAGAATCCTCTAACCTCCTTTTCAGTACGGGGGGAAGGCATTTCTTGTATAGCCTTTACTTTAGCTGGATCAACCTCAATGCCTTTGTTGCTGACAATAAATCCCAGAAGTTTACCATACCTAACTCCAAAGGTGCATTTGCTTGGGTTTAATATGAGCTTATACTCCTTCAACCTGGCAAACCGTTTTTGCAAATGATCAAGGTGTTCTTCTTCTGTCTGTGATCGAGCTATCATGTCGTCTACATAAACTTTGATCTCATGATGTATCATATCATGAAACAAAGCTACCATGGCGCGTTGATAGGTTGCCCCTGCATTCTTCAGTCCAAATGGCATCACTTTGTAGCAGAAGGTACCCCATTGTGTGACAAAAGTAGTTTTCTCCATGTCCTCGGGAGCCATTTTGATTTGGTTGTATCCCGAGAATCCGTCCATGTAAGAAAATACTTTGTGCTGAGCTGTATTGTCAACCAAAATGTCGATATGTGGCAATGGAAAATCATCCTTAGGGCTAGCCCTGTTTAAGTCCCAATAGTCCACACACATTCTGACTTTGTCGTCCTTCTTAGGCACGGGCACAATGTTAGCAACCCATTGTGGATAGGAAGTAACAGCCAGAAAGCCAGTGTTGAATTGCTTCATTACCTCAGCTTTGATCTTCTCAGACATGTCGGGCCTCATTCGGCGGACCTTTTGCTTGATCGGTGGATAATCTTCTCTTGTAGGGAGATGGTGAACCACGATATCTGTGTCTAGTCCCGGCATGTCTTCATAAGACCAGGCGAAGATTTCAACATATTCGTTTAACAACTCCACTAGACGCTCTTTGACACCTGGTTCTAGGTTGGCACCCACTTTTACTTCTTTCTTGTCCTCCTCTGTTCCCAATTTGATGGTTTCTAGCAACTCTTCATGAGGCAGAATAGCCATCTCTTCTTGTTGCAAAAGTCTGGCTAACTCTCCCGGCACTTCACAGTCTTCGTCAACTTTGTACTCAGCATGATTGACCAAGTCTTCAGAGTTATCGAAGACTAAAACAGAATAGTCACCCATGGAATTCGGAGTGGATGGGTACCTGCATTTGTGAGTGTGGGTGTGTGTAAGGGATAGCCATCCTTAAACAAATCAAAAATGCAAAAGGAAAGAAAATGAACACAACAGTTTATGAAAACGTCCAATGATTCATTAAAACATGGCATATGATAATGAAGAAAATCAAGCCCTTACAAATGGACCTACATGCCCCGGGTAAGGCATGAGGTGAAAATAGTGTACAAATTGTTTTAGTTATTACAGACCGAAATAAGAAATTGTTCAAAGATAAAATTACTGGTTGATAAAGGTGATGGGAATAAAATCCTTTGCTTCCCAGTTGCTTAGACCCCCTTCGACGGTTAGAAAGATCCAATCCTAGAAGTCGTTCTCTTCATCTTCATCTTCAACAGCATTAACTTCATGGTGAGTGATCCTTACTGGTGGCCTTCCAGTCTTGGAACGACGCATAGCTTTTTGTCCTGCAGCTGTAAACCCTAGTCCAAATTTGTCCGTCTTATGGGGAAATGCAGGCAATTGCCCCCATACTGTACTCTTCCCTTCTTTGATCACCGCCTCTGCGTCCTTGAGAGATGCCATCCTAGGCACATGCTTGGGAACGATAGGTACCTCAACCATTGTCTTCGCAACTGCTATCTCAGGAGAAACTTCCTCAAAATGTTGGAAAGGCGTTTCGATGAACTCGCCATCCAACTCCACATAGCGGAAGGAATTGAGATGACTTATCATGTACTCTTCCTCGCCGTGCACTGTTATAATCTTACCCTTAACAAGATATTTCAGCATTTGGTGCAAAGAGGAGGTAACTGCCCCGGCATAATGGATCCACCGTCTTCCTAACAAACACGAATATGACGGACGGATGTCTATCACATAAAAGGTGGAGTTGAAAACTTTTGTGCCTACTTTGATAGGAATATCAACCTCTCCATGAACCATTCTTTTGGGCCCATCAAAGGCCCTAACAACGATGTTACTAGGTTTGAGGGTCAATCCTTCGCAATCCAAACGGTCTAAAGCTTTCTTCGGCAACACATTCAAGGAAGAACCAGTATCAACTAAGACATGGGCAAGGAAGGTTCCCCTGCATTCAACTGAAACATGTAGCGCGTCATTGTGTTTCCTTCCTTTGGGAGTCAAGTCAGCATCAGAAAAGCCAAGGCCATTATCAGCAGTAAGACTGGCCACACACTCCTGAAACTGGTCAGCCGAAGTCTCTTGGGGTACATGTACCTCCTTTAGAAATTTTATTAAGGCCTTAGCATGGGCCTCAGAGCAGAGAAGAAGAGCTAACATTGAAATTTTAGAAGGGGTATGCCCTAACTGTTCCACGACGTCGTAGTCACTCTTTCTGATTATTTTCAAGATTTCATCCATTTCTTTCTGGGTGGTTTCGGGGATAACCACAACATGAGCCTTCGTCCTGACAGGCACTTCCAGTATCCCCTTACCTTTATCAGTATTATCAGCAAATGGTCTTACTTCAGGAGTATCCAAATCTTCAATTATCGGGTCTCGCACAGATGACTTAACAGGTGCAGAAGCTTTCAAGGGTCCAAAAACTGCTCGGGGGGAAGCAATCTCCGGAGAAAAGATCCGGCCGCTGCGGGTTATCTTCTTGTACCCGCAATGTTCCCTATACCAGGGTCTTCTTCTTTAGAAATCTATTGGACAATTTCAATCTGTTTGATACCATGATAGAAGATTTCTCCTCCATAGTTCCATGGTATCGTTTTGCTAGATTGATACAGGACAGGTCCCGACATGGTGATTTTTAATGGTAAATTTAGGGTCGGGCGTAATCCTGACAGGCCTTTTGCAAGCCTTGGGAGGATTGTCGGAAATGGTTATAATTGCAATATCGTTGGTTGAAGTAGCAAAAGTAGCAGGAGTAACAGGAGTGGAGGTATCAACATGGGTCTTCTGGAAGAGTATCTCTTGGGTATCCATCAGGCGTTGGACACCTGACTTCAACATTGGGCAATCAGCTCGTATGTTCAAACAAAAATAGCAGTCTTTTCCACAACCAGGAAAGATCCCGGCTCTCATCAAATTCTCTTTAATCACAAGTAACAGAGTTAAAAGGTCAGCAACATCAGTAACATGAAGGTCCTCCATGACAGCATGAACATTATTATCGTGCTTGGGCATTGGGGCAGAAATCACATTCGGCTTCTCGGGCGCATCGAATTCTACTTCCTTGGCGTTAATCAGGTCTTGGATATTATTCTTAAGCGCTCAACAATTATTAGTATCATGCCCAGCACTGTCAGAGTGGTAAGCACACTTAGCATTGGAGTGGTAGTATGGAGAGGAGGTGTTAGGGTTCTTTAGCGCTTCCTTCAAACTGGCGAGATTCAGCTTTAACAAATGAGGGAGTACTTGCACTGGCGTCATGTTGATTCGAGTGAACTGCCGTTGTGGCCTTTCTACCCGTTGTTGATTAGGTCTTGACTGATTTCCGCGAGGTTGATCATTTGAAGAGTTTTGAATCATCACAGCCCCTACAGTTGGTCGGCGCTCGGTTCTTCCCTGACTTTTCTGAGAGTAAACAGCAGAGGCTTCCTTCTTATCCGGGAAGGCTTTCTTAACAGCAGTGGACACTGAGGTATCTTTCTGAATCTTACCACTTTTAATACCGATCTCGACCCTTTCGCCGGTCAGAATTAGTTCAGTAAATCCCGCGGAGGAACTCCCAATTAAATGATTGAAGAAAGGGCCAGACAGGGTCCCCAGAAACATGTCAACTAACTCCCTATCTGACAAAGGTGGTTGCACCCTTCCAGCCAGATCACGCCACTTCTGGGCATACTCTTTAAATCCTTCATTGGAAGCCATCCCCATACTCTGTAGTTGAGTACGAGTGGGCGCAAAATCAGAATTGTATTGGTATTGACGGTAAAACGCAGCAGCTAAGTCTTCCCAATTGTGAACTTCTGATCTCTCGAGTTGATAGAACCAATCCAATTGTGTGCTTGACAAACTGTCTTGGAAAAAGTGTACCCAAAGGTCTTTATCAGATGAGTGGGGTTGGATCTTTCTGACATACGATCTCAGATGCATTTTTGGACACGACAGACCGTCATACTTAGCAAATGTTGGTACTTTGAATTTGGCAGGGATGACGATCCCAGCGACCAACCCTAGTTCTTCAAAATCTAAACCAGGTACCCTCTGCAACTCCATGGCTGCCAATCTATCCTCAAGATTCTTATATTTATCATCCGCCGGGGGATATTGCTGTTCGGAGTAATCTTCATCTTCTTCCTCTTCCTCTTCTTCAACTTCAGATTCAGAAGGTACCCCAGCCCCTTCGTCAGACATTGAGGGGAACTCGAGAACTTTTATAGCATTGCTTTCAAACCTTCTTCCAAAAGTGGCTACTCCAGGCCTCTTCTTATTTTTCTCTTTATTTTTCTCCAACAGTGCTTTGAGGTCCTCTTGACCCTTTGCTAAGGTCATGAGGAGTTGCTGGAATTGAGAATTCTGTGCTTGCAGATCCTTAACTGTCTGCTCCAAATCCATCTTGCTGAAATAAACAGCAGAAAGATAAGGAAACCTGGTGCGAAGACCTGTTTATGCATATGATGAATGATATGTTATTCATGTAATGCATTCAAGGATTCAGAAATTCAAATTTGTTGCAAACAAAAAGGAACACACGTCATATTAAGAAGAAATTGTTAGTACATAAGTGCCCCATGGGAAAAATATTACAAAATTCTTAATGTAAAAAGACATTGCGCATCCTCTTTGGTGCGATATAAGTGTTGAGAGTTTCCTCCTCATAAAGTCGGCGGGTAAGCTCCAAAACCTTCTTCTCACTGGCGTAGAAGCTGGCTTCAAAAGTATTATGTTCTTCCTTGAGTTGGATCCAACTCTTTTGCATTTCTTCCCATGATGTTGGCATGTCAGGATGTAGGATGGTGTACGGAACCTCTCCTTCCATAACAGGCTCTTTGATCAAGGGGAGAATGTGAGGATATGGCATCACAAGATTCTGGGCGCGGGTTCGTACCCACTTGAGATAAGGCTCAAGGGGGATAGAATTCTTTTGCCCCAGTGTCTTACTATCCACTTTGTTGGGCATCCTCCAAGCTCTGATGAACCTTTGTCGAAGTCCTTGCGCATCGTTGTCGAAGTCAAAAACTAGGTCAAGAATCAGCATGTCATGAGGGCCATCCCTCAGAGCATATCCAAACTGTCTTAGAGCTAAACAGGGGTTGTAGGTAATGCCTCCCCTAATGCCAAGTAGTGGGACATTAGGGAATTCCCCACAACGGTCAATGATGATGACATTTTCTCTGGACCGAGAACACCAATGTACATCAGAATGTGTGAGGTTCATCAACCGTTGTGACCACCTTAAACCCTGCTCATTCTTCAAAACTGATTGTGGAAGGTGAGAAATAAACCACCTTGCTAGGAGAGGAGTACAACACATGAGAACACCTCTTTTCCTCATTGTTCGTGTGTAAAATGAGTGTAGGATGTCCCCAAGCAATGTAGGTATAGGATTTCGAGATATGAAAATCTTGACAGCATTTACATCTATAAGTTGATCAGGATTTGGGAACAGGACCAACCCAAAGATAAGGAGTGCCACAATCTCTTCATAGGCTTGTAGATCAAGAGAATTCCAACAGTCTTGTGCCTTCTCACACAGAAGCTTTGTTAAGAATCCCTTGACACCACTCCGGGTTTCCCAATGTCCCTTGATGTCAGATGGTTGCAAGTGTAATGCTTGAGCAACATCTTCAGGCTTTGGTTCTTTTTCCGTACCGTTGTAGGGTAGTTAATGAAGAATAGGAATTCTCAGGAGTTAAGAAAATTCCTCCAAAGTGGGTAATCAGGGAATGTGAAACAGTGGTGTAGGGGGTCAAAGAACTGGAAGATAACTTTCACCATGTCTTCTTCAATGTTGGAGTTGACCAAGTTGAGAAGTTTGCCATGTATTTCACTGAAGAGAGAATTCTCTAGAATCCTGGATGTAAGCTCCTTGAGTTGAGGAGGGATTCTCACAAGCTTGACTTGAATTGTTTTCCTGCGAAGAGATTCCATGACCTATAAAACAAGAACAAAGATGAAGATCCAAATCCTTGAAATGGTTAGTGGATGCATATGATGCTTTATGATGTTCATGATGGATGCACAAACACATGTACAAGCAAGTCACACAAAACTCTAGTTTCAAGCTTGCATGAGGTTTCATAGGTAAATACCCTCTTGAGTTTAGTTGGCTCAAATCTGTCCTATAAATAGTAACCGGGTTTTAAGGAGCTCAATATTATTGGATTATTTTCTGTGTTCATTGTTTTGGTTTAGCCACTTAACTAGCGACCAAAATATTCCAAGAAAACAACCCTTAATGAGTGTAGTATCGAGTATCTACCAACTTCGGACTGCACCAAAGCCGGTCATCTCACTACCCCTAATAAAAGGCCAAGATGGTCAAGTAAGGTTCTAAGAGTTCATTTGTGCTTTTATGACATCACTCAGCGGCCCCGTATTCTCTTTGATTGACTCAAAGGCTACCGGTACTCACAAATATGTCGCACTAATATAGCTATTGCTTCAACCATGTTGGTATACCCCGCACAGTTTCTACAACGTATTGCTATTTAACTATGAAAGTTTCCCAAATCCGGGTGGAGGATTTCAAGCCCAAACAAGAGAACCAAATGTAAAGCAATCAAAGAAAACAATAATCATGCAAAGGGTGATCTAATCCCTAAGGTTACTCCACTTTTAAATATGTCCCCAGCAGAGTCGCCAGTTCTGTGATACGGTGGGAGAACTGACTTGGGTTTTTGCGTTTGTGTTTGCAAATGTTTCGGTTTAGCAAGAGTCGCCACCGACTTTTTATTTTATCCTAAGGAAAGGTCAAAAAGCACAGGAAAGACCTTTGAGATGTTTTCTTGGGTTCGGGGAGTAGATTATAGAAAGGGAAGGTATTAACACCCTTTCTATCCATGGTTATCCATGGCCTCTTAGTTACTTACTTAGATCACTTGCTTTACTTTTCAATTGTTTGAAATGGTGCTTTTCAATTGTTTGAAATGGTGCTTTGTGTGTGGTTTTTGAAAGATGTTTTGAAAAGAGGTCATCGTTGTGGCAACCTTTGTAATTATTCTTGTTTTGAATGTATACAAAGGTGTTTTTGTCTTTTGTAAAATTTCCAATGTTTGAAAGTAGGGTTTTGAAATTTGTGTTGTGGAGTGTGTTTTGAAGATAGCAAGGATGTTTTGCAAGCTTTGATCAAGTAACAGTGTTGTTTCACCATTGTGTTTGGTGAACAACCTTGTGTTAGGATGTTAAACGGGACAGGCGCGGGTCATCGTATAGACCATGATAGCAATAGTGTCAAGTATCTTTGGAAATTTTCTTGAGGGACTTGATCATTTTGTTTAGGCAACTCAGATAGCGTCATCGAGGGACTAGGATCTTTGTTTTGTTTTTGTTTTTCCAAAGTACTTGACATGCATATCATGGCCCATTTTTGAAGGCAACAAGTGGAGTGTAACCCTAGGGGTGCAAGTGTGCATTGTGTTTGTCTTTCATGCATTTTTTGTCTTTGATTAGGTCAAACTATTTGTTAATTTGATTTTGCATTCAAACCCTAAGTCTAATCATGGCATAATTGAAAGCTTTTAAAGGTGCGAGAATTTAAATTCTACACTATTACAACATGATATAGGGAGGGGGGTACAATTTTGAATAGGGGATTCTTTAGACAACAAATTAAATTCTAAATTATTACAACCAAATTGAATGTGTAAGGCATAACAATTGAATATACAATATTTAAATAAATACAATAAATAAATATTAAATAAAATGTATTATGCAAAAAAAGTTTTTATGTATGTAAAAGATATTTTTAATGTGAAATGTAAATAAATAAAAAGTAAATTTTAATTATTTTTGTTTTTAGGGCAAAAACCCTAATTTCTTAAATAAATAGTATTATTTATTATTTATATACAATAATGCATCAATTTGTACAACAATAAAAGTATATTGAAAAAAAGGTATTTTTAGTATAAAATATTAATAAAAATAAAAATGTATTATTTTTGTGTTTTTTTTATTCTAGTTTATTTAATAAAATATAGTATATATATATATATATATATATATATATATATATATATATATATATATATATATATATATATATATATATATATATATATATATATATATATATATATATATATATATATATATATATATATATATATATATATATATATATATATATATATATATATATATATATATATATATATATATATATATATATATATATATATATATATATATATATATATATATATATATATATATATATATATATATATATATATATATATATATATATATATATATATATATATATATATATATATATATATATATATATATATATATATATATATATATATATATATATATATATATATATATATATATATATATATATATATATATATATATATATATATATATATATATATATATATATATATATATATATATATATATATATATAATATATATATATATATATATATATATATTAAATATATTAAGTGTGTATAAAAATAAAATAAATTATTTACAAAAATGTATATATTTCAAGAAAATATTTTCAAATGTGTATAAAAATAATAAATGAAAATAAAAGTGTTTTTTACATTGTTTTTTTTAAATTTAAACAAAATGAATATAAAGTATTTAATGTATTAATACTAGAAATAATTAAAATAAATACCAAATAAATACAAAAATTTATGAAAATATTTTTTAAGTATTTTTTATATTAGAAAATAAAATGTCAAAATCAGAAATGAAATAAAAATGCAATAATGATAAATATGCAAGAAATGGGCCAAGAGGGTGTAAAAAGAAAAGAGGGGGTGCCAAAAGCAAGCCTGTCCAGGCCCAGCCCAAAACCAACTTCATCTTCTTCCTCTAGACAGAAACGCGCACGTTCTGTGTACAAAATGCTATCTCCTGATTCTGTGCTTTTTGACAAAACTCATAACATGAAACTTGTAGAGCATCAAACAACGAATCTAACCATATAAAAAACTTAAGCTAACTCTTAAAGACCAGAGAGAATTTCTCTGGCCCTAATTTCTAACCTAGTTTTTTCATAAAGTTCATGGGTGAAATTCTCCTAGCACGATTAATATAAATGAAAGCTAAGCACATGTATGGTTTCAGGGCTATGAATACAACATCTTTCATTCACAAACCTAAGTCTAACTATTCCTAAATAGAGAGATAGAAGTTCATGAAATACCTGTTTCAGTTGAGCTCGAGCTGGACAATGCAGCAACTTCCAAGGGTGCTTGAGGTTCTTTTGAGCTTGCCTGATGTCCACTGAAGCTTTCCCAATGCTTAGTTTGTTTTGAAGTAGTCTGAATCGTGCTACAGAACTCAACCTGCAAAGCTTCCAAACAAAAATGACAATGTGTGTTAATGGAGTTACAGTTGGCAATGGAGGTCTGAAATAGTTTAGGTGAGTTGAATAGAAGGTATTGGAACAAGTTTGAGGCAAAACGCACGAGGCAAAGTGAAGATGGAAGTGGTTCTGCAGGGCTTGCCCTGTTTTGCAGAAAAATGGAGATTTTGTGTACAAGTAGGTTTGAGTGGTGAAGAGCTCATGTTTATGGTTCAAAGGGTTGTGTGAAATGTGTTTGCAATGTTTGTTCAAGCTATCATGGACTGGTTTTCAAGTTGGCAAGATTTGGACAAATTTCTTCTTTGTGAAGCAAGAAAGTGTAACTACTGATTACAGGCATGTACCCTCTATCTTGTATGTTGCATTCTTTTCCCTTGGTTACTGGAATTTGTGGATTTTATTTGGCTTCTGAGATATGGCCCCTATGCTCAAAGATCATGTTTTGACATAAGCAAACCTTTTCAAAAATGGCAATGTACCTTTTTCTAATTAAGGGTTAGTTTTGTGTGCAATGTCCAAATGGCCAAGATAATGCATTAGCTCAGTGGATTTGAATTCAATTAAGGAGTGTAAAATGGTTTAGAGGCCTGCAATCAAGTACAAAGCATGTTGGTTTGAAAATGCAAGTTGTATGAACATGTATTGGCCATGGATCAAAGTGAGTTTTTGCCAACTTCAAGCATTCGATTCTCCCTAACCACAAAGGTGTTTGAGGAGTTCTTGGACAATTTGGAAAGCTTGAAACATGTACTATAATCCATCTTTGAAATGAAACTTGAAAATCCAAGTGGAACTATGTGAAAAATGGCCAAGAAGATGGGTTAAAATCCTGCCTAAACTAGGGCAAAATTTCTCTAAGTTAAAAGTTTTAGGTACCCTTGTTCCAAAATTCATAACTTGATATCAAAGCTTCTTTTGAGAAAACTTTGTGAATCAAAGTTGTATACTTTGTGATGGAATACAACTTTCATGTTTCAAGTTTTGTTTGAATCCATTTGCATCTTGGTGAAAAAATGGGACAAAGTTAGGAAAAAATAAGAAAATTTCATAACTTAGAAAATTTCTAAGTTATGAAAATTTTCCATTTTAAACCCTAATTTGCATTTTTGGGTTTCTTGATGAACAAGTTCATAATTTGACATGTCTTGATAAAAAATGACCCTTGGCACTTGATTTTGACCAAAAAGTCAAAGTTTGACTTTTCAGTGTACAGTCAAATTTTGATCAGTTGACTGAAAAATTCATCTGTCAATCCTATGCATTTGAGATCTTTTGAACTTATTGAATGGGTAAAGACAATGTCATTGAGTCCTTGTGTCCATGGTTGAGCTTGATTTGCCATTGGCTAGGTCAAACAGTCAAAAATTGCTTTTGTACAGTCAAAACCCTAAAAATGACCATTTTACCCTTTTGGTGATCTGATCAAATTTCTTGTGAAATTGTGATACAAACTTGATCAAATGGTTCATATGAGTTCATAATGTTGATATGGGTCAAAATCCATGAGGTTTGACTGTCAATTGGCCACAGTTGACTTTTTTCCCCAATACAGCTGATTTCTAGGTCAACTGTCCAATTGACTGGGCAAAAATTTGAGTCAAGGCTTGAAACTTGGTATGGATAAACTTGTGAGTCCAACATGAAGTATGAAAGTCATTTTGGGCATTGTAGGTCAAAACATCCCAGTGCAAACTCAAACCCTAATTTAGGTCAATAGTGCAAGGAGGTGTCTTGAGCAGAGCAAACCCTAGCTTGATCTTGAGTTCCAAGAGTCTTGTGATGAGAAATGTTGATGAAATGAGAGGGAAAATTTTGGGGTACGACATTGGGCATCCATCCTTGAATTGCAAGTCATTCTATTGAAGAACACATAACAAAACCCTTATGCTATGCTGCATAATCTTATGTTGCAGGCCTTCTTGCTTGCAAAGCTCTACATAATTTAATGCTTACACCCACTCTTGAGCTATTACCCAAGTGTTTAAGCCATTGTCCAAAAGATATTTCCATTAATGGCATAAAGGCACCATGTTATTCTTGAAAAGCAAGCTTTTTGTACAAAGTTTGTCTTGAGCCCATACCTTGCTTGTTGTTGATTATACTCCACCATAAATCATGGGAAGTAAATCCTCTATGCCAGCAACTTTGGTACTTCACCTTGGGACTATGGAGTACTTGACATAGTTTGATCTTTGTAATCCAACCAAACTATAACATGTTGTCTTGCAAACCTAGGCAGCTCATATGCACAAACCTCTTGCCTATAAATAGAAGAAGCATTTGCAAGAGAAAGAGGTTAGAAAAAATAGAGAGAAAGGCCAGAAAAATAGAAGGAGAACTAACACTCAAAATTATTCTTGCTGTCAAAAACCAGATTCGTCCATAAAACCTCCATTTTTGAGCTTTGAAGTCCAAATCTTTGAATCTCACACCTTGCAAGTTTTCTCCTAACAAACCATCCAAACACTTCACATACACCATATAGAAGTTGTTCAAACATAAGAATAACTTATGTAACAAAACTATCACCATCTCCCAAATTCAAAAACATACATTGCAACTTGACTTGGTTGGAGCGGTTCAATCATTTTCTGCACAAAAGGAAGGTTGGAGTTACTTCAAGAAGGTTCAAAGGAGCTCGATCAATCACCACTTTACACTCAGAAACATCCGTACGTGTTCTAAAGCTTCCGCTTTGAGAGGTAAACTTTCTTAAAATGTGATATAATTGTTCATACATCATTTACTTTTGCGCTCAAAAGATATAACAAGACAGATCAAAGAGAGAAAAATAACAAAAAGCCAGACCAGAGGCTGACACGGGTGCCCGTGTCACACAACACGGCCCGTGTCATCTTAGATGGCTTGAAAAAACATGATAATATGCAGGGACAGAGGCTGACACGGGTGCCCGTG
>CATIWC010001909.1:0-2500 GCA_948472305.1 Vicia faba
CATACTTACACATGCATGGCTTAATCTTTGAGACAAGCATATGACTACTGGCAGGATCAACCAGGTAGCATCCATTAATGACTCCGCACACATTGCAAGAATTGTGCCGCCCGAAGGGTGCAAAACTTGCAAAAGTGCGGGGCCTTATGGCTCCGCACACATTGCAAGAATTGTGCCGCCCGAAGGGTGCAAAAACTTGCAAAAGTGCGGGGCCTTATGGCTCCGCACACAGTGCAAGAATTGTGCCGCCCGAAGGGTGCAAAACTTGCAAAAGTGCGGGGCCTTATGACTCCGCACACAGTGCAAGAATTGTGCCGCCCAAAGGGTGCAAAACTTGCAAAAGTGCGGGGCATAATTTAGAGCAACCATTAGTAAGGGACGCAATGGGATAAACCAAATGTCATCTCAAGTACCGCCTCCAAGAAATCAATGACCCGCGCGTACCGCAAGAGACGCCACACGTGACATCTAAGACGGCACATACGTATCACTTCAAGAGCCACCACAACACCAAGCAATGGGATGGGATGGTTTTAAAACTAACCAGCCAAATGTTTACCGTTTTATAGGCAAGACAAACAGGAACAAGAAACCAACACCGATTACGCAAGCAAGCGATGAAAATTGATAGGGAATGTTGTGTTCACCGTTCGGTGCAAAAGCATGGAGCCAGCAAACACAAACATCCGCAATGCCACTCACACGCCCCCGCGTCAGCAAGATCCAACATTGCGTAACGTACCACCCCCCGCGATGCCAAGGCATGCAGGCAAATGGAAGCATCGAACAACGCCGGTTCTGCCGCACTAGGCATGAAAAAACCAACCCGAGCAACGGGGCCAATTTTCCGAGCCACGCACACACGCGCGCGTCTCGTCCTCGTCCTCGCCCAAGTCCCAAGTCCCAATCGCGACATTTCGCGTCATTTCGCGCCGCGTTGCTTTTGCCCAAGGCAAAAATCACGTCGGATTGCGCCGTCCGTGACCACGACCGTCGCACCGCGCACCCCCGATAAAATTTTGATCTTCGACCAACGGACGATTCGATGACGGGAACGCCAAAATTTGACATGATTTTGCGGCAAAACTTCGATCGCAACTCCCATGCCCCGCCGCCCGAACGTCCGTGACCAGGTCCGGACGAGCCACTCGGCCGGGCAACGGGCACCGCAAAATTTTAGCAAATTTTTTTCTTCGCCCAAAGAACGATTCGATGGTTGGAATGCCAATATTTTATTGGGTTGTGCGGCAAAACTTCGATCGCAACTTCGATTCCGTCGACGGGACCATCCGTGGCATGCACGGACCTTCCGTGTGGCCGGCACGGGCACGCAAAATCCAGCCAAATTTTGAATTTTTTTTATCAAGAACGCTCGATTCGATGATGAAAATTCGATATTTGGATTGGATTTTGTGCGGGGGGTTGATGGATTTGCCATTGGAATCGTTTGGAACACCCATGGGCATGTTCCGTCTAGGCAGCATGTGGCCTGGCCTGGGCGTGGCCTGGCCTGGGCGTGGCAAGGCCCCAGGCGGACCAGGCAAGGGCCTCCCCCTATATATGTTTGAACTGAAATCCTCACTTTGCCACCAAATTGGTCCCTTTTTCCCTGTAGACATAAATTTCTAGTTTGATGACTTAGACTTCGAATTTTTTCTTGATTTTTTGCATGCTCTTTAAACACAATATAAGAACCCCCTCCCACCAAAAATTAGAATTTTTCGACTTCGGATGAATTAATTATGAATTTTCTAAGCGCCGGATTTTCAAGAACGGGAGCGGAGGCAAACGCGCCTTAGGAATGGAATTTCCCGATGATTTTTTGCATGGACATCTCAAATAACACATAGAAGGGATCTGCAAAGTTTCGTAGCGTTTCGATAACGTCTCGATTTATTTTGAATTTTCGTCCGAAACGCGTGTAATTGAGTTTTTTTCAAGGGGTTGAAGCAAACAAACGTCGGGCTACGGAATGAGTTTCCGGTCTGGAATTTTTCATGCATTAATCTGCCACCAAATTGAGATGGCATGCCAAGTTTCATTCCATTCGGGCGATCCCTCGATATATTTCGGCTTTTCGCGTGTCGGGCCCCCGTGCGGTTTTTCCGACGGGAGCGGAGGCAAACGCGCCTTAGGGGAATAATCTCCCGATGGATTTTTGCATGCACTTCCCAAATAACACATTGAGAGTGTCCAAGGAGTTTCGTAGCGTTTCGACAAGCCCTCGGTCTACTTTCAATTTCCGACCGGAACGCGTGCGTGTGCGGTTTCTCATGAACGGGAGCGGAGGCAAACGCGCCTTAGGGGAATAATCTCCCGATGAATTTTTGCATGGAAGTCCCAAATAACACATAGAAGGGATCTGCAAAGTTTCGTAGCGTTTCGACAATTTTGAATTTCCGGCCCGAACGGGCCCCCGTGCGGTTTTTCCGACGGGAGCGGAGGCAAACGCGCCTTAGGGGAATAATCTCCCGATGGATTTTTGCATGCACTTCCCAAA
>CATIWC010001909.1:32500-37500 GCA_948472305.1 Vicia faba
TCGATTCCGTCGACGGGACCATCCGTGGCATGCCACGGACCTTCCGTGTGGCCGGCACGGGCACGCAAAATCCAGCCAAATTTTGAATTTTTTTTATCAAGAACGCTCGATTCGATGATGAAAATTCGATATTTGGATTGGATTTTGTGCGGGGGGTTGATGGATTTGCCATTGGAATCGTTTGGAACACCCATGGGCATGTTCCGTCTAGGCAGCATGTGGCCTGGCCTGGGCGTGGCCTGGCCTGGGCGTGGCAAGGCCCCAGGCGGACCAGGCAAGGGCCTCCCCCTATATATGTTTGAACTGAAATCCTCACTTTGCCACCAAATTGGTCCCTTTTTCCCTGTAGACATAAATTTCTAGTTTGATGACTTAGACTTCGAATTTTTTCTTGATTTTTTGCATGCTCTTTAAACACAATATAAGAACCCCTCCCACCAAAAATTAGAATTTTTCGACTTCGGATGAATTAATTATGAATTTTCTAAGCGCCGGATTTTCAAGAACGGGAGCGGAGGCAAACGCGCCTTAGGAATGGAATTTCCCGATGATTTTTTGCATGGACATCTCAAATAACACATAGAAGGGATCTGCAAAGTTTCGTAGCGTTTCGATAACGTCTCGATTTATTTTGAATTTTCGTCCGAAACGCGTGTAATTGAGTTTTTTTCAAGGGGCGGAAGCAAACAAACGTCGGGCTACGGAATGAGTTCCGGTCTGGAATTTTTCATGCATTAATCTGCCACCAAATTGAGATGGCATGCCAAGTTTCATGCCATTCGGGCGATCCCTCGATATATTTCGGCTTTTCGCGTGTCGGGCCCCCGTGCGGTTTTTCCGACGGGAGCGGAGGCAAACGCGCCTTAGGGGAATAATCTCCCGATGGATTTTTGCATGCACTTCCCAAATAACACATTGAGAGTGTCCAAGGAGTTTCGTAGCGTTTCGACAAGCCCTCGGTCTACTTTCAATTTCCGACCGGAACGCGTGCGTGTGCGGTTTCTCCATGAACGGGAGCGGAGGCAAACGCGCCTTAGGGGAATAATCTCCCGATGAATTTTTGCATGGAAGTCCCAAATAACACATAGAAGGGATCTGCAAAGTTTCGTAGCGTTTCGACAATTTTGAATTTCCGGCCCGAACGGGCCCCCGTGCGGTTTTTCCGACGGGAGCGGAGGCAAACGCGCCTTAGGGGAATAATCTCCCGATGGATTTTTGCATGCACTTCCCAAATAACACATTGAGAGTGTCCAAGGAGTTTCGTAGCGTTTCGACAAGCCCTCGGTCTACTTTCAATTTCCGACCGGAACGCGTGCGTGTGCGGTTTCTCCATGAACGGGAGCGGAGGCAAACGCGCCTTAGGGGAATAATCTCCCGATGAATTTTTGCATGGAAGTCCCAAATAACACATAGAAGGGATCTGCAAAGTTTCGTAGCGTTTCGACAATTTTGAATTTCCGGCCCGAACGGGCCCCCGTGCGGTTTTTCCGACGGGAGCGGAGGCAAACGCGCCTTAGGGGAATAATCTCCCGATGGATTTTTGCATGCACTTCCCAAATAACACATTGAGAGTGTCCAAGGAGTTTCGTAGCGTTTCGACAAGCCCTCGGTCTACTTTCAATTTCCGACCGGAACGCGTGCGTGTGCGGTTTCTCCATGAACGGGAGCGGAGGCAAACGCGCCTTAGGGGAATAATCTCCCGATGAATTTTTGCATGGAAGTCCCAAATAACACATAGAAGGGATCTGCAAAGTTTCGTAGCGTTTCGACAATTTTGAATTTCCGGCCCGAACGGGCCCCCGTGCGGTTTTTCCGACGGGAGCGGAGGCAAACGCGCCTTAGGGGAATAATCTCCCGATGGATTTTTGCATGCACTTCCCAAATAACACATTGAGAGTGTCCAAGGAGTTTCGTAGCGTTTCGACAAGCCCTCGGTCTACTTTCAATTTCCGACCGGAACGCGTGCGTGTGCGGTTTCTCCATGAACGGGAGCGGAGGCAAACGCGCCTTAGGGGAATAATCTCCCGATGAATTTTTGCATGGAAGTCCCAAATAACACATAGAAGGGATCTGCAAAGTTTCGTAGCGTTTCGACAATTTTGAATTTCCGGCCCGAACGGGCCCCCGTGCGGTTTTTCCGACGGGAGCGGAGGCAAACGCGCCTTAGGGGAATAATCTCCCGATGGATTTTTGCATGCACTTCCCAAATAACACATTGAGAGTGTCCAAGGAGTTTCGTAGCGTTTCGACAAGCCCTCGGTCTACTTTCAATTTCCGACCGGAACGCGTGCGTGTGCGGTTTCTCCATGAACGGGAGCGGAGGCAAACGCGCCTTAGGGGAATAATCTCCCGATGAATTTTTGCATGGAAGTCCCAAATAACACATAGAAGGGATCTGCAAAGTTTCGTAGCGTTTCGACAATTTTGAATTTCCGGCCCGAACGGGCCCCCGTGCGGTTTTTCCGACGGGAGCGGAGGCAAACGCGCCTTAGGGGAATAATCTCCCGATGGATTTTTGCATGCACTTCCCAAATAACACATTGAGAGTGTCCAAGGAGTTTCGTAGCGTTTCGACAAGCCCTCGGTCTACTTTCAATTTCCGACCGGAACGCGTGCGTGTGCGGTTTCTCCATGAACGGGAGCGGAGGCAAACGCGCCTTAGGGGAATAATCTCCCGATGAATTTTTGCATGGAAGTCCCAAATAACACATAGAAGGGATCTGCAAAGTTTCGTAGCGTTTCGACAATTTTGAATTTCCGGCCCGAACGGGCCCCCGTGCGGTTTTTCCGACGGGAGCGGAGGCAAACGCGCCTTAGGGGAATAATCTCCCGATGGATTTTTGCATGCACTTCCCAAATAACACATTGAGAGTGTCCAAGGAGTTTCGTAGCGTTTCGACAAGCCCTCGGTCTACTTTCAATTTCCGACCGGAACGCGTGCGTGTGCGGTTTCTCCATGAACGGGAGCGGAGGCAAACGCGCCTTAGGGGAATAATCTCCCGATGAATTTTTGCATGGAAGTCCCAAATAACACATAGAAGGGATCTGCAAAGTTTCGTAGCGTTTCGACAATTTTGAATTTCCGGCCCGAACGGGCCCCCGTGCGGTTTTTCCGACGGGAGCGGAGGCAAACGCGCCTTAGGGGAATAATCTCCCGATGGATTTTTGCATGCACTTCCCAAATAACACATTGAGAGTGTCCAAGGAGTTTCGTAGCGTTTCGACAAGCCCTCGGTCTACTTTCAATTTCCGACCGGAACGCGTGCGTGTGCGGTTTCTCCATGAACGGGAGCGGAGGCAAACGCGCCTTAGGGGAATAATCTCCCGATGAATTTTTGCATGGAAGTCCCAAATAACACATAGAAGGGATCTGCAAAGTTTCGTAGCGTTTCGACAATTTTGAATTTCCGGCCCGAACGGGCCCCCGTGCGGTTTTTCCGACGGGAGCGGAGGCAAACGCGCCTTAGGGGAATAATCTCCCGATGGATTTTTGCATGCACTTCCCAAATAACACATTGAGAGTGTCCAAGGAGTTTCGTAGCGTTTCGACAAGCCCTCGGTCTACTTTCAATTTCCGACCGGAACGCGTGCGTGTGCGGTTTCTCCATGAACGGGAGCGGAGGCAAACGCGCCTTAGGGGAATAATCTCCCGATGAATTTTTGCATGGAAGTCCCAAATAACACATAGAAGGGATCTGCAAAGTTTCGTAGCGTTTCGACAATTTTGAATTTCCGGCCCGAACGGGCCCCCGTGCGGTTTTTCCGACGGGAGCGGAGGCAAACGCGCCTTAGGGGAATAATCTCCCGATGGATTTTTGCATGCACTTCCCAAATAACACATTGAGAGTGTCCAAGGAGTTTCGTAGCGTTTCGACAAGCCCTCGGTCTACTTTCAATTTCCGACCGGAACGCGTGCGTGTGCGGTTTCTCCATGAACGGGAGCGGAGGCAAACGCGCCTTAGGGGAATAATCTCCCGATGAATTTTTGCATGGAAGTCCCAAATAACACATAGAAGGGATCTGCAAAGTTTCGTAGCGTTTCGACAATTTTGAATTTCCGGCCCGAACGGGCCCCCGTGCGGTTTTTCCGACGGGAGCGGAGGCAAACGCGCCTTAGGGGAATAATCTCCCGATGGATTTTTGCATGCACTTCCCAAATAACACATTGAGAGTGTCCAAGGAGTTTCGTAGCGTTTCGACAAGCCCTCGGTCTACTTTCAATTTCCGACCGGAACGCGTGCGTGTGCGGTTTCTCCATGAACGGGAGCGGAGGCAAACGCGCCTTAGGGGAATAATCTCCCGATGAATTTTTGCATGGAAGTCCCAAATAACACATAGAAGGGATCTGCAAAGTTTCGTAGCGTTTCGACAATTTTGAATTTCCGGCCCGAACGGGCCCCCGTGCGGTTTTTCCGACGGGAGCGGAGGCAAACGCGCCTTAGGGGAATAATCTCCCGATGGATTTTTGCATGCACTTCCCAAATAACACATTGAGAGTGTCCAAGGAGTTTCGTAGCGTTTCGACAAGCCCTCGGTCTACTTTCAATTTCCGACCGGAACGCGTGCGTGTGCGGTTTCTCCATGAACGGGAGCGGAGGCAAACGCGCCTTAGGGGAATAATCTCCCGATGAATTTTTGCATGGAAGTCCCAAATAACACATAGAAGGGATCTGCAAAGTTTCGTAGCGTTTCGACAATTTTGAATTTCCGGCCCGAACGGGCCCCCGTGCGGTTTTTCCGACGGGAGCGGAGGCAAACGCGCCTTAGGGGAATAATCTCCCGATGGATTTTTGCATGCACTTCCCAAATAACACATTGAGAGTGTCCAAGGAGTTTCGTAGCGTTTCGACAAGCCCTCGGTCTACTTTCAATTTCCGACCGGAACGCGTGCGTGTGCGGTTTCTCCATGAACGGGAGCGGAGGCAAACGCGCCTTAGGGGAATAATCTCCCGATGAATTTTTGCATGGAAGTCCCAAATAACACATAGAAGGGATCTGCA